>CM060416.1:160984816-161371316 GCA_030545235.1 Helianthus tuberosus
CTGATCGAACAAGTCGTCGATCCTCGGTAAAGGATATTGATTTTTGATAGTTAGCTTGTTTAGTTCTCTGTAATCGATGCACATACGAAAGGTTCCATCCTTCTTCTTGAAAAATAACACCAGAGCTCCCCAAGGCGGGAAACTCGGTCTAATAAATCTCTTGTCAAGCAGTTCCTGCAACTGAGTGAATAATTATTGCATCTCCGAGGGTGCGAGTCTACATGAAGCTTTCGTCACCGGTGCAGCTCCTGGCACAAGATCAATACTGAATTCGACTTATCGCTGCGGAGGTAGTCCCGGCAAGTCTCCTGAAAAGACTTCAGGGTATTCCCTTGCCACAGGGATGTCCTCCACCTTGCGCTACTCGGCCTTCTTGTCGACCACATGGACAAGAAAGGCGATGCATCCGGTTCCCAGACTCTTCCGAGCCTTCATACAGTTGTCGGTCAGCAGCCGTGTGTCGTGTTTCCCTCCGCGCTCCAAAAGATGTTCTCTCGTCAGACAGGGGAATGCGGATGATCTTCTCAACCTATGAATTCGGCTGGATTATTAGATAACTAGTCTACGCCAAAAACTATGTCGTAACAATCCAATTGATTGAGTGAAAGGACGATATTAAGTTTTGCGCTCAAGGTTCGAGTGTGCATCTGCTAATTTCTTCTCCAGACTCAACTAATTTACCGTTGGCCAATACTATGGAATGAGAGGATGTCTAGCTTACTTGACTCTAGGTCAAATATATTTTGAATTCTAGGGGGATGAAACTAATACCGACACCGGTATCAGACAAAATGGATGTAATGGGTCGGTTGATAGGAAACTTTTTAGTGACCCTTAATGACCTCATATGACTCTGTTAGTTTCCCAATAGCTACTTGATTGAGTAAGACATGTCTAACCTACATGACTCTAACTCGTGTATATGCTTAGTATCTAAAGACACTAAGTTAAGCCGACGTTGGTATCCAAAGAATTGATACATGATGGTTGTATAGTAGAGCATACCCCTAGACTTGCTTACTCACTAGCTTGATTCATCCTTTACCATCCATGCTCGTAGTGACCTCCTTGCCACAGTAAAAACCACCTCGTTCATTCTTAAATATAGCTAACTCATTAGTTCATGTTTTGTGCCAAGTCTCACCACCCTGCTACTCTTGTCACTTTTTCAAGTGCCCTCATGATGAAAGTTTCACCTACCTCATTCCGAATTTTGACAAGTTATTAGCATACTTCTTAATGCGAACATCGATCATGGCAGCAATTGCCTTCGTTTCGCTCGTCACGGAAGTTTTCTACCTTATAGCACCTTCTTTGGAAATTTCCCCCGTCCTCACCACATCCTTGGTGAGACTAACTGTGGGAGTTACTTGAAAAATAAATCTAGGTAGGGTGACATGATGTGATCATGATTCGGATCCCAGGGCTAAACCCCAAATGTAGCGCTCAGTGCGTTTGGATTCGAGTGTTACCCAATATGCAATCAATCCTTGATAGATTGTAGAGGCGTCGGGGTAACTAACAACATTAGCTCTAATCATGATCGAGTTCTAGAGCTCGGTTCCCAAACTTGGAATTTTTCCACTAACGAGCAATACTTTTCTCGCTTAAGATTCTTGAGTTCTTCCCATAATAACCTCTTTGCTGTATTACTCCCTATAGTTTGCACTTGGAGATTCCACCAAGTTAACACCTCATTCAACAGAAGGTTATTCGTTTACCAAAACGTTTACTTAGGAGTACATTTATTAGCAAGGTTAACTGACTTCCTTGTCTTTATCTAGCGGATAGAACTCACCGCACCTTCCGTATTAATGGGGTCTCACGGCTTATAACCCGGAAAAGCCTTAGGATTAAATCTGGTGCGATTGCATCTCCAAGTGTGGCATTGCCACTCATTCTCGTCCCATCGGGATTTGAACCACTTGAACTACCGGTACTATCAGTACCATCACTAGTGTCGACTCGACAACCTCATGTTGTTCCATATGACCTCTAGTTCAACATTAATAGTAGGGCGCTGATTAACTGACCCTCTTCTAGGCGTAGATTTTCTTGTCGCCGCCACGTTGTTTCCGATACATAGTATCATGGGGTCTAGGCTTTTATTTGGACAGATATAGCCTACTATGCGCCTAAGAATCAAGAAAATAATTGGTCATGGAAACCTCAAGCTCTCATTGTTCATACATGTTTGAAACCATGATAATATGAATAATCGCAAACCAAAATGCATAGTACCTCTTGCGTGTATTGGCCATATGCCTATGTGGGAAAAGAGGTAATTCGTTGAGGAGGAGAAACCAAACGGTCGTCTCCAATTTACAACGTGTATTCCATACTTCATGGATCTCGATAGTCCAAAGTAGGAAAATCCTTCCCGTCACTAACCTGTGTGACGAATACATTGATATCCCTTGAGCTCCAAGAGCTCCAACAAGATTGTTATAATTTCCATGGAGGTCGAATAATGCAAGGAAGGGGTTGTAGCATGGCTCATGCTATATCATCCCTTAGAATAAGACAAATGTCAAACGACAGAGTTTAATGTAATCATTTCCGATAACTAAGATAAGGTAGGGTGTCATGGACACCAAGGAACCAGCCCATGTACAAGAAATCTAATAATGTTGAGGAAAATCCTCCATGAGTGGCTAACGAGTTTTGTTTGCTTTCGATGACTAGTCTCAAACGACTCGTATTATAGATCGAATGTTAAGTGCAAACAATACGTGTAGTCTTCCTGTATCGTAGAGTGTTATAGTAACCGTTCCGGTTAGTGTTCCACTAGATAGAAACTTGAACAACTTAGGAATTTCTTATGGCTAGTGATCATTAGCTTGACCCGCAGAGCTCACCAGGATTCCCATACACTACAAGTTGTTATTACGTGGGCCCCCGTAATAATAAATTGTCTTGTATGGTCACCCTAGCATTCTCTCGTTCAAGCAGTCGATCAGTCAAAGAGATGACACTATTGTCTATATACTTTCAACATAGAAGGGACCTTCGTGATGGTCCACGTGCTCACGCCCATTGTCATTATTCGTGAAAGGGCACAACGTTAGCCAAAATAGGAATAAAAAGAATCCGTAATAATAATAACTGGAGGGGCACCTTTAAGATGAGTACTTCATCTTCCTTGTCTGGACGAGAGTATCATCAATCACGATTAGTATGAGCCTCAGGGACCTCGTCCCACTAGTAGGGTTGTTGTCCAAGGCCGCCACCTCCGCCTCGTCGTCACTACCGAAGCCGGACATATACCATCCGAGGGAAATCAACCATCTTCCACGGGATCAATGCTTTAGGGTCTCTTTCAGGGACCACATCCGCCATAAGCTTCGTAATTGACGCGAGGTCATCATTCTCACCACGTGAGTTAAGTGTAACAATAGAATTCGTAGTCGAAGGTATTTTCGTTCATGGCAAAATATTCCGTACAACACATATATAAATGCATTATATATATAATCACTAAATCTCATGTTGTTTTTGTTCTCGTGTTTCACATGTAATTCCTAGTGTTTCGAGTCTATTCCTTATAGACTAAACATGTATGGATCCATATTCGTTACTAGTGATTGAGCCCGCGTGATAGATCCTTAAGTTATAATGACACAATGAAAACCTTTTGTCATACTTTTGAAATGTTAACGACTTTGTTTTTATGTGAGAGCCCTTCGGTGATTGTAGACCAACTTTAATAAAAGTTTTTCCCCGGTTCACTACAATCGGAGCTCTGATACCAATCTGTCACACCCTGCTAGTAGCGGAAGCGTATTGTGTGTGACGTAAGAAAGGTAATCATTGCATCCAAATGTATTTAACAACGTGAACCAACAACGATGCCATAGTTACATAAACTCCAACGAATATTTACATAGTTTCTCAAAAGTAGTTTCAAGTACCATACATGTTCACAACATTAGACATAACATAGTTTCCGTTTGTTTTTCACATCACCAAAAGATAGTTTTAACATAAAACTTAGTGAGGTTTTGTTTCCTATATACCCATACGAGGTTGGGATATAGAAGACAAACCCTTCAAAAGTGGCAATCGTTGTCATTTGTTTTCCCGAATCCCATAGTGTATCACCGGCTCAAGACCTGTTTCCTGAAATACATGTAGTTTTAAAAAGTCAACAAAAAGTTGAGTGAATTCATGTAGGTATTTGTTATCATATGAAATCTAGTACTTGTCATCTTGTAATCCCGGTATGTTCTGATTTAAAATCATGGAGTCTATTAAGATCTATCAGTGGGTAGCTAGCCCCCTGACATGATGCGCCATAAGCAGAATAACCAACCCATAGACACTTAGTTCGCATTGGGATCAACAAAAGCACTCCACGGTTAACAACTAGGAGTGGGGCGTGCCTCAAGCCCAATAGATCTACACCTTTTGCACCTCGGTCACTACGTGATTAATGGTTATTAGTGTGTATTCCCCTACTTATGCACATTGACCCTGTTTTCTACTCCGAAATTAACATACCAATAGTTTAACATGTATTTCCCCTCGATGTTTTTGAAAACAAAACATTGAAAACAGTGAAAGGAGGGACATGAACTCACAAATTTGCGTTCCTTGTATGTAATACCGTAGCGAGCGTCCGTACGTGTAATTAACCTACATGTGTACTAACTTTATTAGACACTAGGTCTTTTGGACCTCGTACAAGTTGTTCATCTTGAATTCTTTATTATGTTTTCGCTTGTCATCAATGTTATTGGGCCTAGCCCTAGTTTTCTTGTTATTGGGCCCAGCCCTAGTTTTCTTGTTATTGGGCCCAGCCCTAGTTTTCTTGTTATTGGGCCTAGCCCTAGTTTTCTTGGTATTGGGCCTAGCCCTAGTTTTCTTGGTATTGGGCCTAGCCCTAGTTTTCTTGGTATTGGGCCTAGCCCTAGTTTTCTTGTTATTGGGCCTAGCCCTAGTTTTCTTGTTATTGGGCCTAGCCCTAGTTTTTCTAGTGAGTCCATTAAATATATTCTTGACATTTTTACCAAAAATTCACCAAGCATATAACTTAATAAGTTCGTTTTCCACCTGAAAAGTACTTGGTAATTTTTATAGTTTTCGACTTTCCGGATTCTTGTTTTTGACCACTTAGTTATGCGTTCGCTTTAGTGTCTAAAAATATGTTATTTTTAGACTCGACATTGTATTAACTGTTCGTAGTGTCGATACGCCCAATTTGTCGTCATCAAGTGTTATGTATTTCCATTTCGGCCATTTTATTTAATTTGTCCGATTTTACTAGCATTTCTTGGACCATGTAGGAACATGTATGTAGATTTATTTTGATCACCCTATGGGTATCTAATACATACACATATATATAGCACACATTGCAAGTACTTAGCAAGTTTCCGAATAGATATAATTTTTACCAAAAATTATATTTATACTTTGTTATATTTTTACTCACTTTATTCTTGTAAAAATATATGTTTAAGTTCATAAGAACTTCTTTGAATATTTAATTATTAAATATTCCCATCAAAGTTTCCATAATGACGTTTATGACCACTAATCGCGTTTAACATTGTTAATCACCCGTTAATCCCCTTTTTAATCGCGATTAGATTTTCAGAAAAATTCGCCATAGTTTCCCCTAAACTATGACGTTTCCCACGTTACAAAAACGCGTTTAAAATCAATAATCAATTTCTCAAGTCACCACAATTTACCAAGTTTCACTAAATGTCATTTTATAACAACAATTTCACACTTTATCCTTCAAAGCTTATTATGAGCATTTCCTTGGTAAATCTTTTAACACTTTAAAGTTAGCCATTTTTCAAGTTAATTATGTACATGAACTTGTTTAAACTTGTTTTTCATTCATAAAAATTCCCACATTTTTATGAAGATTTCCAAGACTTTTTATACTTTACTTTTTAAAGTAAAACATTATAACTTGCTTTATGTCCAAAAATCAAGTTTATTAGTGTCTTCCAAAAGTCTTGTTACATGATTATTCTTGGTCTAATCTTCCCAAAATTTACTTAATCAACTTCACATACAAATGCTCATAATATTTGGAGTAGATGATCATTCTTGATTTAAACATAATCATGTTTAAATCACATATTTATGTTCATCATGGCAAGATGAACACAAATATTAAATACTACATGAATCTATTAACTTGATCATCATAAGCATATACTTTAAACTACTAATCTAGACAAAGATAACATAATTAACAAGATCACATGAATATTATAACACTAAACAACATAAATCAACACATAACATCTTCATATTTAGTGTTTATTATCTTTGTGTTTAGGGTTTTAGATTATGTTAATCTTTAATCTCAAGATAATCAACTTGTACTTTATAAATCTACTAGTAATATGAAGCATGAATATGGTGATTAGAAAACTCACAAAGCACCCAAGCTAAATAAGAAGATTAGAAGATGGTTATGCTCCAAAGAAAGCTCCTAGTGTAGCTCCATGCTTAATCCATGCTTAGATAAGGTTGAAAGGCTTAGATTTAGAGTAAAATGTGGTGTTTATGTAAGATTGAAGGTGGTCCTAGTGTGTGTTCTTGGAGCCGAAATCAAAGGGACCAAGGAAGGGTTTTCTTTGTTTGAATTATGTGAGAAAATGATAATGTAAGTAATGGCTCAAGTATGGTATTTAGGGAAGTCTTTCAACAACAATCATGTCAAGACCATGCTTCCAAAACCACACTTTCAACAAGGGTATGGTGAGTGGGGACCCACCTTTTTCGGCCACAAGTGAGGGGGGGGGGGGTATTATGTAAATTTTTATAAAAAAAAATTATAAAAGAACTAGATATTTTAGTAATTAGAAGGTGTAGGGTGATTAGGGTTTAAGTACGTCGTTAAGGGGTGATTAGTATTTCGGAACCAAAATTATTATTAACTAGTTTACTAGACTAGTAAAAAAAATGTTTAACTAGTCTAGACGGTTCCCGGTTAAGCGCCGGTTCACCTACGATGTTTTTATGTCGTACCGACAAGTAATTCCGCAAGTTGTTTTCTTGCATCCGGAAGTTGTATGAAATGATTCCGAGTCCCAAAGTTAGCTTAACTAGTTCACTAGATTCTTCGTTTGCTTGTTTCGTGACCAAAAATATTGCTTACTAGTTCGTCGAGTCGCTAACGGATCAGTTTAGTGCATAGTGACGTAACGCCGGAAACTTGTGATTATGAATCTTCCGTTGGTATTATCTTATGGTTTTAGTATGTTTTTCATAAATTGACATAATTCCAAAGTCCCGGAAATGCTTTGTTTTAGGTTCGGACGCATTAAAATGCTATATTTTAAGCCGAAACGGACATTTTGACAATTAGGGCGTCATACCGGAAAGTCTTGTTTCTTGCAAGATGTGTTTTCACATTAATGATTTCTCATATAAATGGACTCAGTTATGTTATCCGAGTGTCGTTTTTCTGTGTTTTGGTCTAGTTTCACGGTTTGCTGGCATGAATAGTGTAACCGTGAATAGTGCACGCAACACTTTCTACCAACACTTTTAGGACATCGTTGGCTTGGTTTCGCCATACGACGAAAACCCACATATGTTTTAGCTTTGTTTTCTTGTCCTAACCTTGTTATTCAATTAACGACACTGTTACGTAATTAAATTACGCTAAATGCATGAGATTAAGAAATATAAATAGTGATTAGATTGTACGGAATTGCCGGTTTATTGCCATTTGTCACAAAAAATAACCTCATAACCGTTTAAAGGTGGGTTAAAAAACTGGTTTCTTTCTAAAAAGTATCAAACCGGGCACTAACCGAGGGTGATAATTAGGGGTGTAAACGAGCCGAGCTTGTGCTCGACCAGGCTCAAACTCGATTAACTTAAGAGAGCTCGAGCACGGCTTGGATTGAGCTTTGTTTTCAAAGCTCGAGCTCGGCTCGTTTATAATCTATTACTTTGTATATTTAATAAAAATAATATAAAATTGTAATGTACGAGCTTTATATGCGAAGCTTGGGCTTGGGCTCGGGCTCGTTTACTAAACAAATTTATTTTTAGGTTCGGGTTCGGTTCGTAAACAAGTTGAAATAAGCTGAACTCAGCTCATTTACAAGACAACTATAAGAGGTAAATGTTATTAAGTACTAATAAAAACTAATATTACACCAAGGCTCGACGAGCCTGACGAGATTTACATGTTAGGCTCGAGGCCAGGCTTGATAAATAAACGAGCTTTATTGTTTAGACTCAAGCTCGGCTCGGGCTCGATAAGGCTCAACTCGTTTTGATTTTTTATCAAGCCAATCTCTAACACTCATGAGCCGCTTGACTCGTTTGCACCCCTGGTGATAATTAACCAAAACCGGTTTATTTTTGTTTTGTCAGTAAAACCAGTTATTTTGTGCACCTCCAAATGGGCTTATTATTTCTTCAACCCACACAACTTTGTAAAACAAACATATTGGCCCATACTTAAAGCCCATCTTCATTTTCAGTAGTAATGTACGCATATAAATACTCTCTGCCACTAGGGTTTCAACCGTGAAACCTGCAACTCCAAAACCCTAGTTCCTCACCAGCCGTCTGCAACAATGAAGACGATCTTATCATCAGAGACAATGGACATACCAGACGGCATCGAAATCAAAGTGAAAGCCAAAATCATCGAAGTCAAAGGACCACGAGGAACCCTAACTCGCAATTTCAAGCATTTGAATCTCGATTTCATGCTTATTACCGACGAAGAGACCGGAAAACGGAAGTTGAAGGTTGATGCCTGGTTCGGATCTCGCAAAACAACTGCTGCTATCCGTACAGCACTCAGCCACGTCAGCAATCTCATCATTGGTGTGACTCAAGGGTTTCGGTATAAGATGCGGTTTGTGTATGCTCATTTTCCGATTAATGCTAGCATTACGAGTGATAATTCGGCGATTGAGATCCGGAACTTTTTAGGTGAAAAGAAGGTAGTTGTTTTATATAATTTGTTAAAAGTTATTTCGTTTTTAATTTATTTGTTGTGGATTGATTTGTTAGTGTGTTTTGGTTTAATTTTTTATGCTGCTTTGTGCTATGTTATTTTAGATTGGTTTTGAGGTGTGGAATTAGGTTTAATACACTGTTTTTAGTTTATTTTAGAGGAATAGTTTGGATTTTGAGATTCAGTTTAGTTTTGGGATGTGGAGTTAGGTTCTATGCACTATTTTCAGTTTGTTTATAGAGAAATGAATTAGATTAGTATATTGAGTTATAAAAAAGTTATGGTTGTTTTGTGTTACATCACTTTAGTTTCTGCGATATGAAATTAGGTATTTTAAGTTTGTTTTAGACTATGCAGTTAATGTGGTAAAATATCGGATATCGGACAAATTTGAGATGTAGGTTATCTCGGTGAGATATCAGTGATATAGCAATTTAACACTAATAATTCAGTAATCTGTCTGTGATATATCGGTCAATATTGCCGATAATATTGGTACCGATATTCTGAGCTATGTATGACACCGATATTTTACTAATGGACCGATATAACCTTAATATCACTGATATTAACTGCATAGGTTTTTAGAGAAACAATTTGAATTTTTATGTTGAATGACTTGAATTGTTACAAAAATTTGGTTTTATAACTTCAGTTTTGTTTGTATCATTATGGTTATCACTGTTTTTATTTCATTTATTAAACATTGCATTGATTTTGTATTGTTTCTGTTGTTTAATAGGTGAGGAAGGTTGATATGCTTGAAGGTGTTACCGTGGTTCGATCTGAGAAGGTTAAGGATGAACTTATTTTGGATGGAAATGACATTGAGCTTGTTTCCAGATCTTGTGCCTTGATTAACCAGGTATAGATTTATCTAATCTCACTTATTTGTGATCAATAATCTTTTATGACGATTTAACAAAATTGATTTTGTATATGCAGAAATGTCATGTGAAGAACAAAGATATCAGAAAGTTTCTTGATGGTATTTATGTCAGCGACAAGGCAAAGATAGAAGAGGGTGACAATTAGGTAGTGATCGGTCTTGCTGTTCGGTTTATCTTTTTAATCAAATTTTGAACATTTTACAGGGCTCTTTTGTCGAGTTCTTAAGTTCTTTTTGGAACATTTATTTCTATTGTATCGATCTTTTCGGTCTTGTCTGGTGTGTAGTCCTGCGATGTTATATGATGCCTAGAGTTGATATTTCCAATGTTTTTAATTTGTATAACTTTGCTGCGCTAATCCACTCCTTCGGGTTTGTTGACACCTGGTTTTTGTAATGAACAAAGTTGATACCTTTAGATAATTAGATACTGAGATAAGTAAATGACTCGGTGACATTCGAGGATTCATCTAGTTGTATTTTATTATTAGAATTGAAACTGAGGTTAGTCTCGTAAACAGAAACCCCTCATGTATGTTTTGTCGAAATGAAAACATGGCTTGAGCTATGGTGTTTAGTGATTTAATATGGCGTCGCAAGTCGTCGTTCCTTGGTTGTGGGCAAAGGAAGGTGAAGTACAACATAATATTTCTAGGAGTTAAATGCTTGGTTGGTCCTTGTGGTTTGCAAAAATTGCAGACTTGGTCCCAGTGGTTTACTAATTACACGCGTGGTCCCAAAACTTGTTAAAAATGCACTCGGTTGGTCCCCAACCCTAACATCATTTAAATTTTTCAGTTAAGTCCTTGTTAAATGACCAAAATACCCTTGCTTATTAACTCTATAATTTTTGTTTAGTTTTACTTCCATCATCATCTTTTTCAGCAGCAGGACCAAGTTCTTCATCACCATCATCTTCATCACCATCATCATCTTCATCCCCCTCTCTCTAAAATCCACCAGGCCACCATCTCCACCTTCAATCCATCACCACCACCACCTCCACATCCACAGGCACCTTCAACCCAGCCCACCCCCACCACTCAATTTCACATTCTCTCTCGTGAAATCCACACTCCTGATAAAAAAATCACAAAACGCACCTGATCTGGGTTAAACCACCAACGATTTGTGCATCCAAACCCTAGATCTGGGTCAAATCACGAACATCGGTTACCAGGGAGGGGATGATTTACACAACTACATCATCTTCATCACCATCAAAAGGGGAGATTAAACAACTTACCACAGAACACCGCTGATGATGTGTTCGGTATCTAACAGTAGTAATCAGAGACCAGGACGACATATGTTGTGAATTGAGAAAATCAAGGTGGGAAGCCGGCTGTTTCAGCTTCGATAACACCATTGACGAATTCAAATAAGAACCATTCAATCGTTAATGGCTGCTTGCTTCTTCTGATATATCTAACACAGGAAGAAGAACTTGGTCATTCACAAGGATTTGGTTGGTTGTTGCCCAAATTGTCAATTACGGGATGCTACTTTTCTTTATCATCTTCATCACCAACCCACACTGATTGAATAGATCCTGGATTTTTAGACCGAGTGGTGGATTGGTTGATTCGCCGGAGAAACCGGACGACCGACAGGTCGCCGGAGAAATAATCCGGTGACCTGATTTTGAAAGAGAGAGTAGAGACCTTGTGTGCGGCTTAATTTTTAGAGAGAGAGAGAGAGAGAGCGGTGACCAGATTTTTGGAGAGAGATGATGATGGTGATGAAGATGATGCTGAGACTGGGTTTTGTTAATAAGCAAGGGTATTTTGGTCATTTAACATGGACTTAACTGAAAAATTTAACTGATGTTAAGGCTGGGGACCAACCGAGTGCATTTCTGACAAGTTTTGGGACCACGCGTGTAATTAGTAAACCACTGGGACCAAGTCTGCAATTTTTGCAAACCACAGGGACCAACCAAGCATTTAACTCTATTTCTAGCAAATAGTCTGGCTTCAAGTGAGAAATGGGAGACGGGGAGTTGACACGAGAGAAGTATCCGTCAAGCATCCCATTACGAATGCACCAAGAGAAACCATGACAATGAATTGGCTGTGGATCTTCCAACTTCCAAGAGTGCCAATTACTTGGAGATGAGATTACTCTCGATGCAGTAACTTGTTAATAATGAAGGCCGTAAACGAACATGAACAAAGCTACGAACAAGGCTTTGTTCGTGTTTGTTCATTAGGGAATCAACATGTTACATGTTAATAAGTTGTTCACGAACGCTTACCAAATGAGATTTTTTGTTCGTGTTCATTTATTAAGAAAATGAATGTGTTCACGAGCACTTACTAAACGTAATGAACACAAACTAAACATACATGAACACAAACAAACGTTCATTTTAGAATTAAATATGCATTTCTCATCACAAGATTACGAAGAATCCACCAAAAATAAATAAATTACATTATTATCCGAACATAGTTGACATAATTGTCATAAACATAACCAACACAAAAATTAAGAAGTTTCTCAAGCATTAACACAAACTGAAATTGAAATGGTCAAATGAGGGATGTTGGCGGAGGCGTATAGCATAACTAGGGTTTAAAAAAATTGAAAAACTAAAACCAATAAAATATAACATATCAAAACCGTGAATAAACACAAACGAACATAAATGAACGAACGCATCCTCTGTTCATGTTCGTTTGTTTAGGTTAACGAACGAACATAAACGAACTTCCCACCAAACGGTTCACAAACTGTTTACTGAATGTTCGGTTCGTTTACAACCCTATTAATAATGTTTTTGTACTTGACTTTCGTCATTTTTAATTTTGGTACTTCAAAAAATAATCATTTTAACAAGTTAATCCAACGTGTTTGACCTGCCTATTTGCCAAGTCTATTTAGAGGCTTTTATTCCATTTATGCCATTATTGACTAGCATGACCTACTATCACATATCTAAGTATAGGGGGGTGTTTGGGGTGACTTGTCAAAACTAATTATATGTTTATTGTGTTTTGATACAAAAATAATACAATACGCAGTTTTAAGTGTGAGATTACTTGTCTAAACTACGTATGAGATTATTTGCGAGTAGAATAAGTAATTCGAAGTAAACATTTAGAGTTTTACTTTGAACAACGGAAATTTGACAGAAAAAAAGAACCTCAATTTAATATACATCGTTAAAACAAACCAACACATCACACATGGACAATGTTTTGATTAATTTAACGAGAAAAAGATGTTCAAAATGCTAAAGATACGTGACACTGGTGAAACCAGAAATGCAGAGGCTGTATATTGCTAAATTACTGAAGTCATATTAATATATTTAAGATAAAAAGTTGAACATATTGACAACAACGTCTGGGTGGTGTAGTCGGTTATCACGCTAGTCTCACACACTAGAGGTCCCCGGTTCGAACCCGGGCTCAGACATTTTTAAAATATGTTTTTTTTTTTTTCATTTAGTTTTTGTTTTGTACTTTAATATTTCAAAATAATGATATAACAGATGTGTAATACATAATAAAAAAACATTTATTTATAGCCCCGGTGAACATAAAACACATTGTTATGATATCAGATTTACCAAAATGGAGAAATGTGAACACCACATTATCTTCTTCATAAAATCTTCATCATTTTATGTAGAACTGATATGATGCTAAAACAATAAAATAATAATAATAAAAATATCTACACCGGTAATATTTCGTTTTTACCATAATAATATTAAACGGAGGGTGGTAATATTTGCCGACGAAAACTCAGTCAGTTTTTGATGCACTTGAAAGAGAAAACCCAGAAGATATAGGTGTTTGTTTAGTTAGCTTTCTTTTTTACTAAATTAAAAAAAGGGAATATGCCACAGAATAGTAATGAAGTTTTAGGAGTGTTCCAATTAGGTAACTGAAAAAATTTATTGTTCCAATTAGATCATTCTACTTTATTTTGGTGTTCTAATGCTAGATATTTTACCTGAACAACAGGTCATAGTCCTACATGGCAATTATTTAACTTTTTTTTAAACATGATGACATGGAATTAAAAAAAAAGAAATATAATAAATCAAAACAAAATCAAAACCCAAAAGGATCAAATATTACAAATCGTTGAAATTTTATCGTTCTTTGTTTATCTTCTTTTATAACTTTTTAGATATCTTGAAAAAAAATCACATTTTTTAATTTTTTTCGCATTTTATTAACTTTTCTACAATTTTTTTAAACCTATTTCACATTTTTTTTCTAATCCATTTGGCATTTATGTGCCATGTCAACAAATTTTTTAAACAAAAAACCTAAATAAATGCCATGTAGGATGGATGACCTTCTATTTAGGTAAAATATCTAGGATTGAAACATCAAATGAAATTTGAATGACCTAATTGGAACAAAAAAAAATTACGAGTGACCTAATTAGAACACTGTTGAAACTTGGTTACTATTGTAAAAAATTAGAAAACTTAAACTTAAATTTATATGTTATATTGCGTTATATGCTTATATTAAACCCTATATAAAGAAGCAACAACTTTATGCTTCTATAGCTTGTAACATGAGCTTAGCAAGTTTTTAAAAAAAAAAAAACTAAAATTTTCATTTTTAACCCTAAAGTTTTATTCTTTAACAATTTAAGTTTAAAGTTTAATTTTTGTTTCCTTTTTAACCCTAAAGTTTTAATCTTTGACAATTTAATTTTAAAGTTTTAATCTTTGGTAATTTAACCTTTTTGATTAATTTGATTTTTCACTTCTAATTCAAAAGTTTCTATCTTATACAATTTAACCCCTTTGATTAATTTAATTTTTCACTTCTAATTCAAAAGTTTCCATCTTTTGCAATTTAACCACTTTGATTTTTTTTACTTATGTGTGGTAATCTTAGCTTTGGGGGTTTTTCAAACAAAAAATGGTTATGCATATGGTTGTTAAAACCTTGGCTTTTGGGGGTTTTTTAAAAAAAATGATTTTTTTACTTTTAACCCAAAAGTATTTCATGAATTACGTTTAACCCAAAACTATTTGTTTTTTTACTTTTAACACAAAACTTTTTATCTTTTGCAATCTATCCTCACAATTTTTTTTTACTTTCAGCTTTGGTCCTTTATAGTTTTTGTTTTCCGCAAATTTTTCGCTTTATGCTTCGTTCTAAATTTTGTGACTTAACACATCGGAATGTGCGTCTTTAGTTTAACATTTTTACGTTTCGTTCTAAATTTTACGAGTTAACACGACGCAACGTGCGTGTGTGGGTGAACGTTTTTACATCGTCTATTTTTTCGGGTTTGATAGAATCAACATAACGTGCGCGTCTTAAATCGACTTAGTTATAACTAAAGAATCCCCGCCGCATTGCGGCGGGTCGTAATTCTAGTTTAGTTTATTAACTAGTAATTTACTCCGAGGGTATTTCACGTATTTATATTGAAAAGGACGTCATGATGATTTTTTTTTTTTTTTTATGTTTAATGCGTCCCATTTTTCGGATATCAATAAAACATTCACTAACTTAAAAGTTCATTCCAATAAATTCTGAATTGACATTCACACTTAAATGGTAATTTGTTAAAGGAATATGATTTACAATATTCAGGAAAAATATTGTCAAATTTTTATAAGAAAGTATTCATAGTTCAAACACATTCATCAAATACTGCATCAAATCTTATTGATATATATCTATTAATTCATCACTTGATGAATAGTTCGTATAAATTAGTTAAACTTAATTGATCAAATTTATCAAAGCCATAACAAAAATTCAAATACCAGATAATTTATCATCACAATTCATTTATTCAGTCTATTAATATATGATCGTATATATATTTGGAACCTAAGTAGCACTGGAACGGGTACGGGAACGGGGTACGGGGACGATACGGGAACGAGGAACGGCAAAACTCAAAATTTCAAGATACGGGTACGGCACTAAAAAATATAAAAAAATAAAAATACATTAAACAAATTCCAAAAATACTACATCTTCCAAAGGTAATTAATTATCAATAATCAAATCATTTTCAAATTCTGGTTCATCTAGTGAGAGATCGACAATCGATAGAGAATTAGAGATGATGAGACTTGAGAGTTTAGAGATTAGAGAAGCCGAATATGATAGGTCTATTTATTTAATGGCCGGTTGTGGAATTTGAAAGGGTAAAAACCCTAAAAATAAATGGAAACGAGCTGGATACTTCTACCAGATACGTCCCCGACATTGGAAACGTTTAGGAAACGTCCCCGACGAGTACCCATGGTGTTTCCGTCCCCGACAAGTACCCGAGGCGGGTACGGCCACATAAATGGAGTCCCCGTGCTACAATTGGAACTATAACTTTTTTTATAATTTAGTTTTTTGGTACTCGTCTCCTTTTCCATCTAAGACTACATGGAGTGGGCGTGGAAATCAGTCCACGCCGAGCACACCACCCCGGAGATGGCGTGGTGGTGTGGGCGTGGGTTTTTCCACCGGCGTGGAGGCTCTTGGTTGGTGGGTGTAATTTGAGTTGGTTTTGATTGGTTGAAATTTATTTTTTACTTTTTTTAATAACGCCACTTTCATGCCCCTTCCACTCCGTGCTTTCTTTTACCATTGCCCTCTGCTGATGTGACTGTCACATGGCGCTTCATGCCTTCTCTTCATACCCCTCCACTCCGTATGGCCTAATGGCTAGAATCATATTTTCCAAGTCAACAAATGTGTTGCGAAAACAAACTTCACATTTCATAACATCTTACAAAAACAACCAATCCACCAGTAAAAAAAACACATAAACATAAACAATACGGAATAGCTACAACCCATGCTACCATTGCTTCAACACCACCAAACACTACCACCGCCGGCACCATGACTTCCAACTACCGTCACCACTATCAATTATCACGACCACGGGTCAAACAAATTAATAGCTCAGACATACATCGTAGCCCCAAAGCTTAGAAAATCCATCATATCATGACCACGGGTCAAACAAATTAATAGCTCAGACATACATCATAGCCCCAAAGGTTAGAAAATCCATCATAACTTCAAATAATTGGTTACAAAGTAAAAAAAAAAAATTTAATGCCTTCAAAATAATAAAAACATAAGCAATTAAGGCAAAGGTATGGGTTGCCCCTAGGGCTGTAAATGAGTCAAGCCGAGTCGAGCCAGGGTGGGGTCAAGCTCAAGCTCGAAATTAATTCAGGCGGTTAAACTTGGCTTGACCTTTACGTCAGAGTTAAACGAGCCTAAGAACGAGCCAACGAGCCGAGCCATGGGCCGAGCCGAGCTTCGCTCGAGCTGGGCTTGGTTACAAAATGAGCCAGCTTGGTTCACGTCATCTCAAATTGAGTTTTTTTAGCTAGTTTTTCTCGAGCTTCTTTCGAGCGAGCTACGAGTCGCGAGCGTTATGAACAACCCTAGTTACCCCATTATCATCACCACCCCTGTTTTGTTTATCTCGAATGAAATATACATCATCGTCATCGATTTTATCTTTATCTGAGTAACACACATGTATTCCATAATCTAAGACATGTCCACCAGTCGGAAACCCAAGGCCAACCTCAACATAATAACGTTTATCACCCAGATCCAGAATCAGATCATCACTCGATTCAAGGCAAAATGTTTAAAGTGAGAAACATAAAACTCAAGAAGGCACCGCACACAGTAACTTTGCTTCCGCCATAGACGGCCAGAGCCGCCAGCAACGTTTAAAGCGATAAACAAAGAACAAACCAACCCACTGCAAACCGTAATTCCGCCGCCATAGACAGCTAGAGCCGCCGGGCAACGACATGGCAACACCTAAAACCTCTAGAGAGAGATATATAAGTTGCGAGTGAGAGAATCTAGAAAGTAGAAAGCTAAAAGGTTTATAAGCCTACAAACACAATAAAAGTAGACAAGACAACACAACTTCTGCCTAAAAGGATAGAGATGTTCAAGTCACAACCCAAACGCCTAAAACCACCGATTGTCACGTTATAAACCAAGAGAAACTTCACAAAACCAACCCATAGTATACAAAGAAACCGTCGTACAAACTTCAATATGCGCATGGTACAAAAAAACTATTAAGCCACGTCATTAAATAACACAATCTGGTAAAGGCTTCTGATGTATATAATTAATTTGACATTATAAAAGTAGCCCCAATTGCTCTCAGATTTCTTAGCACAAGTCTACCCAAATGAATTTTCTCTGAACATATTATATTAAACCAAACGAAACGACAATCAAAAATAGCATTTTGCCATGCAATTGTTTACTCAAAACACACAAGACGGAAGGAAAATATGTGTATTGAACTTGGATTTCATCGATTGATGCATCATCGCCTATAGGCGGTTAACTGAAATCTGGTCTAGTCAAACCAGCTATTTGGATCTCGATACCCGTTGTAGAAACCATTTTATGCTTCAACTTGCACTTGCAATTACTTACTCTGTCTGCATAATAGAAGAAAAAATAGAAAAAGTGTAGAAACCGAATTCTTTGTATAAATCTTGATTCAGATTTCAAAAGGTACCTTTTGCCGTTTCGGGTTCGGAGGAGACGAAGCTCCATCTGGCTGGCGTGAAGATGCACCTCTGTTTTGGTTCTCTTCAACCTATATATAGATAGATATGTATGGCTTGTAAGAACTTCAGTGTAAAAAGTTTATCCTAAATGAGTGTCATAATCATGTCAGACGTGATAAAATGGGCGGATATATGGTAACAAGTCAAATCAGGTATTTCTGTTAGGGTCCCAAGACTTTTTTTGTTCAACTTTTTACAAATAATTAGTGTGGAAAATATGACAATAAAAATATACAACTTAGAAACATACCGAATTTGTGAATAAAAGAATGGGATGACTAGAGGTGACAGTTTGGCATATATACTCATGGAAGGATCATTTCTGGTTATGCTTAGCGTCAAAAGGGTACTATTAAATAACCAAAGTATCTTAACTAAATAAAAACTCATCAAATGTGGCACCGTTTCGAGATAAGTTTTACATCAATCGACTCGTATCCACGTTCTGATCAATAGCCCTAAAACATAAGTTTGAAATTCGGAAAAAAAAACTTAACTGAGTTAAGTTTTTTTAACGGAGGCCCACTGAGAAAAAATAGTTCAAAAGGTGGGACTGCCAGTGGGTATTTTAAAAGGTGGGATTATTATTGGCCAACTACCAAAAGGCCGGATTAATAAAATCCAATTTGCCTAAAAGAATTAAAAGAGGTTATACAGATTTGAAATACAATGTGCGACTTCTACCCGTTTAAAGAGGATGCCACATTTGACGAGTATCCTTTTAAAATAATTTAGTTATTTAATAGTACCCTTTTTAACGCTAAACATAGCTAGAAATGATCTTTCCATGAGTATATATGCCGAAATTGCCACCTCTAGTCCTCTACAGAAGAGTAAGACTTAGGCAGGGTTTGGTCTATGGGGGTATGGGAATGAAGGAATAACTTTCATTCCTAATAGAAGTGTTTGGCTAAAGGGCTTGGCTTTTAAATGTAGACAGTATACCCACAATCATTTTTGGTAACCATAAGAACCCTATACCGAAAAACTTATAGGACCCCACCAATACCCTACTAACCAATAGATAAGCTAAAGTGCAACTTACACGCATGTGGCCTTAAACCCGACCCAAACCCGAACACGATCCGAACCCGAAAATCGTCTCAAACACATGAACCCGAACATGACACATATATTCGCGGGTTGACCCGAACACAACCTGTCTAACCTGAATTTCTATATTTTTTTCCATATATTAATATTTTTAAAATAAAATCTTATAACAAAAAATACAATGTATATAAAACAATTATATTTTAGTTGTAAAATCTTATGTCAATTGCTCTTTTAATATATTTATTGCATAAAATACCTAACCAATTAAACTTATGACATATAAACACATTATGAAAAGTTTTATATAATAATATAAATGGGTTAAACAGGTCAACCTGCCAACCCGACGGGTCAACATGAACACGACCCATTTAACTAAACCGGTTAGCGGGTTCAACCTGAAACTGACCCGAACCCGTTTAGACTAAACCTAAACCCGCAAATTCCGTGTTAGGTTTGTGTCGTGTCATAAGTTCACACCCCTATACGCCATCCCCTTGAAGGTTCATACCCATACCCAAATATCTAGGCATTCTCCAAATCCATTCTATCATATTATTAAATCCATACTGGGATTTCTAGTTACAAAACTACAAAGCAAACGCCTTACGCTTGAAGGAGGTTGTGCAGCTCCATCTTCCACATCTGCTCCACCATTAATGTGCTGAGTCACAACAGGCATAATCTGGTGCAACAAGTTAGCCAGAAATGTCCCTTCATCACTGGCAGCTGGCGTTTCATGGGAACCGACAGCTGGCGTTTCTTGAGAACTGACAGCTGGCGTTTCTTGGGAATTGACAGCTGTGTGAGCAGTTTCAACACTTGTTCCCTGAAAGATAAAGCCGTTGTCATTGTTCTGGCCACTGGTGAATAAACTTCTCAGCAGTTGACCAAGTCCACTAGGAACCTCTGTAGAAAAAGTTCGACCATGAGTTGTACCTGCATCAGATTGAAAAACTTCACGTTTGACTTTGAACTGTCATATGAGTTCTTAAACTTGTTAGTTAAATATTTTTCTTGTAGTAAAATTAAACTTTATCACACTATACTATACTAAATATAACCATATTATAGAAGGGGCAACTTGCATAGAATAGAAACAAACTTTACACATTTTCCTGAGTTAACCGAACTAATTCAAAAAAAAAAAAAGCTCCGGTTTGAATAAAGAACTCGGTTTTTGAAAACCGGTTTCAACTCGACTCGTCCCTACGGTTTGGACACCAGTTCGTATTCTCAATCTGTGAAACCGATTTATAACTCGAGCCGGTTGTAAAAAAAGACGTTTTTTTTTGTCCCAAACCGATTTTTAACCCGGACCGAATCGGTTTAATAGGTTTGATCCTTGGAAACCGGTTTTAAACCCGAACCAGTTTGAAAAAAAAAAAAAAAAACTGGTTTGTTTACCACTCAAAAACCGGTTCGATTTGTACACCTCTATGTATGTCACGTGGCATTTGATAACTTCATTTTTAAAAAGGTTTTTTATTCTTTCAAACATGTAGATAAACTTTTTGCCCTAATAGAAACCGTTCTGGTTTTACCAGGAACTTCAGGTGGTTGTTGCTGAGCTGTACGATTAGGGGCCAAATGCGGTCTGTTTTCCCCATTATGATGGTGACTTCCATTTCTATCTACCACTGGATATAGTACACTCATAGAACCAATAGATGATTCAGAAGCAGCAAGTCCAGGTGGCAACGTAGAAACCCTAATAGGTACCACCCGCACATTTCCCGAGGCAGCTTGTTGATTTGAAGTACCGCCATCAGAAGCTGCTGACTCAGCTGCTGACCGTTCCCCGCCATTTGCTTCTCTTTGATTAGCAGCTGACGACAACACTGAACCTAGAACGCGTAACAGTTGAAGAAAAAATAGATCAGTATATTCTTGAAAATCAATATTATAAATCAGAATATTAATAATTACCAGTACGTATTCTGATATCAATATTCCTTGGGCGTAAACCGGTGCCTGAAGAGAAACTAGTACCGGGGCCCGTAGGTGTCGTTCCGAAACTGGTCCCAGGTTGAAAAGGTAAAGGCTGCACCAATGTTAAATAAGGCAGAAGATTATAAAAAGGATTGAAATTTTTTCTCTGAATTTACATATCAGTCCCTAGACTTTTTAAACATAACAAAAACATGTTTTTTACATTACCTGAACCATAATGGGATTTGGACCAGATGTAGATATGAAAACAGCAGGTCCAGCATTAACCACAGCTTCAGTCTGGAAAAACAAAAAACAACTACTTTTCATGTCTGATACGACAAAATTCAAGAAAATAAAGATTAAACAAATATAAACGCACCGGTGTCTGCCCCATTCTAAGCGTCATCGTTGTGCGCCCAAGCTCAAGCAAGAAAGCGCCCAAATTTTGCAAAAGTGCACCTGATCTCAACGCATTTGACTGCATCCTTAACCGTGCCACGGGATCGGTCACATTCGTTTGGTCCCTTAATTGTCTGGTCAATTGCTGCACGAAAAAAAAAACACATGATATATCTAACATGGTGCTATTGAATATTGATACTTTTGTAATGTTTAGTACGTATATGATATACCGTCAAGCATACTCCGGCTTGCTCAATGAGCAATTGTCTTGTAGATTGAGTCACTTCGCTTAGAGCCGCTGGTGTCGGTAATCCGCCCGGACTGGCGGCTGAACGTGGTGCAGCATTTGATTCTTCACCAGCGCTGTTGCCCTGAATTCTAGCTGCCAAACATCATATATCATAATATCATATTCGCATCGTAAGCAACTAAAACTCTAAAAGTAAGCTAACAATGGTGCCTAAAGTGTTCAATATAAAGAACTTCTGACCATTTTCATTAAATTCTTGTCGCAAACACGTTAAATACTGGGATAAGGTAGTCAGAGAATCAGGAATAACCTGTCAGGGAGATATTTTAAAGTTTTAGTCAGGAACTAAGTAATAAGTTGTCTAAAAACTATAATTGTGCATCAGAAATAATTAAAACTACTAAATTTCCCCACGTGTTGCGGCGGCGTCAAAACGTAAACTAAACTCGAATTTATATCGTCTAATGAAAACGGATTATATTTGACCCGACGTAGACCAACTGTAAACGTACCTAAAAATGAGCACAAAAACGTATTATATTTTAACCGACTATTTTGCGAAAGAAATTTACGTCAAAACGTTAACCAACTCGAATTTATACCGACACTTACATAAAAATAAACACATAACATAAGATTTTTTTAAGTTAAAGAATGGTATGGCGTGTAGTGACAACGTCGAAACGTAAATTAACTCGAATTTATACCGTCTAATTAAAACGTATTATATTTGACCCGACTCGTTTTAGAACAAAATTTATGTCAAAACATAGAACTGAAAATGTACATAAAAATAACGTATTATATCTGAGCCTACTCATTTCCAAATATTTTTTTAACGTTGAAACGTAAATAAACTTGAATTTATATCGACATACATAAAAATAAGCACGTAAAACTCAAATACTCAATTACAAAGTCTTTAAAAAGTTGAGAGGTTGTAAGTGCCAATGGTGAAAGTTGAAGAATAAAGGTATAGAAAAAACAAAAAAGAAACTGAAAGACAAAAAAAACGGTGGTTCAATCAACGGGAGGAACTGTAAAAGAAAGCAGTGATTGTAGTTATATATGATATTGAACTTACAGGGACCTGCAAAGGGTCCATAGAAGCACTAGCTGGAATAGTGAAAGCAGCACTTTGAGAATTAGGTTGACTTCTTCCGGAAGCATCATCGGGTTGTTGACCAGTGGAATTTCTTATTTCATTTAGGCCAGGTATCCGTGAAAGCCTTTCGGAGATGTGTTGCTGATGAAGAAAACATGAGGTGAAACCGTGTTCAAAAATCACAATAAATATGAACTTATTTAAGAATGTAATTAGTCAATGGTCAACTTACTTGCAAATCTACTGCATCACCACCGCTTCCGGCATTTGCTATTCCAAAAGATCCGAGAACAGCCGAAACAATCTACCAAATTAAAGAACGGCACAAAATAATTATTCGGTTAAGTGTCAATCTACGGGTTTCAATGATTTATAGTTTTTCATAAACTTAATTCTTACCCGACTAAAATCTGGAAGACTGCCATCACCTTGATCGGATATATTGAATGTTCCAACCACCACACTGGGCCCGTGTCTAGTACTTGAAGCTGGATCACCTGCTGCAAATGCAGTATATATCTGCCTAAAAGAAGATTCTAGAAGTAGGCCCTATACAAAATATAACAAAAAACAAAACAAGAGAAACCTGTATGATCTGGAACGGTTGATAGTGATGGGTTAATCGGCTGTCGAGCAACCAAGTGCAGAGTATGTCCATCTTCTACATCTACAGTTCATACTCATTAAGGAGCTTCAATATCAAAACGTAACAAGTGATGCAGGAGCATATCGAGCATATCAACAAATCTTTTATTTTTATTTAAAATTTGAATTTCCTATTTTATCTTTTTCATAGTTATAAATTAGGGTCTAGGGTTTATTGTTTATTCAGTTTTTGAGTTTGATTATTGTAAAGAAAACCTCTGAGGTTTCTTTGAACCATTCGGTTCCAAGTCTTTGAATGAATCATTGTGTTTGAGCCATTTGATTGCCCGCGAAACTGCATCAACAAGATTCTTTTTTTTTTCTTTTTTTAATGATACTAGAAGGATACGGTAAGCTGAAAGTAGCTGATCATCCTTGAGAACTTTGCCACGACATATTAAACGTTGCTGGTCAGATAATATGCCAGTAACTGTAGCAATTTGTTCCTTTAGTGCAGGAACAGGTACCTATAAAGATATACAAATATAACGAAAGTCGAACAAGAAAATATACGATGAAATACTAAGGAAAGAAAACTAGTGTTTACGCATTTATCTACTCGCAGTGTGTATGTTTGAGAGTCCAAAGTCTTTATCTTTATCTCAACAGTGGTTTCAGAATTGTTAAGTTCGCTGCTCCCAGAATCCACAATACCCTTGCCGCCATGATTACTTGCCATAGTATTAGTGGCCTGTTTAGAGCCTGTAAAAAGTGAACGTTAATGATACAGAATATTGAGAAGAAATGTAATTTGTGCAAAACCTGAAAGAAATCAAGAATAAATTGGAAATCAAACGGACATCAAAAGGCAATGATGAATCACAAAGTCAAGGAGAGCAATCTTGAGAATACTTGAAACTAGAATGGTTAGTTCTTCTGTTTATTTAAAGGTTTTACAGTAATCACGAGAATACCGATAGAAAGCCTTTTCGTCATAAATCGTTTAAACAGGTCTGAAACAATTATACCAACCCTAAACAAGCCTGGAAGGCTGGAATCAACCTAAAACAACCTAAACTAGCCTTAAAGAAGCCAAAAACATGTTAAAAACCCCTAAAAATTATATTTTTATACTATACGCCTCGCCTAAAAAAGCCCTCGCTTTTTAAGCACCTTGCATTGAGGTCCACGGCTCACCCTTTGCGCTTCGACAACTGTGGACTAACGCATACTCAATTTGCATACCTGATATAACCTATCATCTGCTTTACACCAAAGGAATTAGTGGAGACAACTCAACTGTATCATCAATAATCTGGCATCCAGAATCTATTGTAGAGTTTTCAGTTTATCAACATCGAAAATCGAATAACTCATAATAAATCTAACTACACACTTAAACAATCTGCCAACACAATCAACTCAAACTCTAATTGCACAATACAAAAAAAAAAAATCAAAATCTCAAATCCTAAATTCCTAATACGAAAATACATGTTTTACACGATGAATTTCACAAGTACAGAACGTAATTAGACGAACTAAACGGTCAATATCGTCGTACATGCAATGAATATAGTAAAAAAGCACAATCGGATTCTAAAACCCTAGAATGTTGTACAAAAACATAAGGTGAGATATAAATAATAATTAGTAAACATCGATTGATGATAAATGAGAGAACCGGTACCTGATCTTTGGTGGATGAGAGAACCGTTGAAGGCGGCACCGGTTGGAGCGATCTGGATTTTGTGCAGCGAGTGTGTGTCGCAGCAGTATGCAGTATTTGATTGTGTTTCACACTGTTTGTAATTACCACATGGTAGATATCAAATAGTTTTTTTATTCGGATGTTTGACCAAAATTGAGTTCAAATAGTTTTTTTGAGAAAAGTGCCTCTGGTGGATAGTCTGGTTTATCTATTTTTCATCTTTAGTCTCTAACTTTCTAAAATTACAGCTATAGTCTCTAACTTTTTCAGTTTCATTCCCGGATAGTCCTTGGTACGGATGAGGGTTAGTTTGTTCAGTTAAATTGGTGTGAAATGACTATAATACCCTTACTCTAAGGTGGGGACTATAAGTAAAAGAAAAATACATAAGTTTCTAAGGACCCACCATCTATTTTCACTTCATCTTCCTCCTCAACCCCACACCACATGCTTCTTCAATCCATCACTGCCACTGACCACCCACCCTCCACCATCACTCCACCGAACCTTTTTGACTGTTTCAACACTAAAATACATCCTAAACCCCCCAATTGCTTCATCATGAATTAACTACAACCAACCTCAATTCAATTTCCCCATACAGACACCAAAATATGTACTTTTTAACACAAATTAGAAATTAAAACAAACAGGTATGATTCACAATATAATCCACATAGCCTAGTACACAGATCGAAATCACTACATAAACATAAACAAGACCATTAACATCACTCGAATTAGTTCAGATCAACATTTATGTTCATCGTAATTACTTATAAAACTGGATCTGTAAGTTGAACAAGAACATTAACTACTAAATAACATATTCTAATTGAGATTTATGAACCTTTATCACTAATTGCAGGTTTATATTAAAGAGGATCTACAGTGGTTGGTTTTCCGGCGATGTCGGGGTGAGGTGGTGCAGCGGGGTGGAGGTGTTACGGTGGTGGCGGCGTGGTGGAGTTGCTATTTACCTTTTGATATAGTGGTGGTGGCAGAGTCTCATGGTAAGAACTCTGGTTGCAGACAACTCACATTTTTCTTCACTGAAGTTTCCCGGGAGATAGTAATAAATTAATAATTTTGATGGTGGGATTTAGTGAAGGTGGTTGCAGGTGGGGGTTATGGTGGAGGTGGGTGTTGGTATGGTGGTTACAGTTACAGGTGATGATGGAAGAAGAGGTGAGGGAAAGGAGGGGCCGTTAGTTTTTTTTTTAATTATATTCTTTTATTTAATGGTGGGGTCAACTAGATTTTAAAGGTTTAAATCAAATTATCTTTTAGTGTTATAATTTTTATTTTTTTATTAGTAAGGGTATTTTAGTCATTTCACACTCGTCTAACATCAAAAACAAACCTTCATTCGCGCTAGAGACTATCCGGGAACGAAATTGAAAAAGTTGGGGACTATAGCTGTAATTTTAGAAAGTTAGGGACTAAATGTGAAAAATGAGCAAACCACAGGGACTATCCGGGCATTTTTTTCTCTAGTTTTTTTTCCATTTTAGTTTAAATAGTTTTGTTTTCTGCCACTTTAGACCAAAATTGATACTTTTGTCATTTTTTGCCATTTTCATCGACCACCTCCCACCACCCACTCCATCACAACCTTCTATCATCGCCAACACCTGCTTGCATCATCACCACCCACCCACCCCACCGCCATCACCACCCATCATTTCCACCACCACCGGCCACTTTTCCGTCACCCACGTCATCAGCCAACACCACCGCCATCATCGTAAAACCAACAACCACCGCCATCATCTTCACTGTAAACCGGCACAACATCTTCCCTATACCACCGCACCTGCAAAAAAAGAAAGAAAAATGTGGTTTGACCAAAATTCACCTAAGTTAACGAAATTTTTTGAATGGAATTCATGGGTTGGATGAAAATGGCAAAAAATGACAAAAGTTAGGGACTAAAATGATAGAAAACAAAACTATTTGGACTAAAATAGCAAGAAAAAAGTATTTGGACTAAAGTGTCAATTTTGGTCAAACCTCAGGGACTAAAACGGCAATTTACTCTTTGGAGTATTATTAAAACCGGACCGGACCGGACATGCCGATCTGAGCGGTAAGGGTGTTTACAGTCCAGTGGGGTTTTTTTTTTTTTTTTTTTGCCCGAAGCGTTAACTTTGGTTTTGAAAAAAATACAAACTCAACCGATCAGGTTGATTGAGTTGGTGGAAGTGGTTGGTTGACAAACTCTTTTAGCATAGTTGTGTATCATGTTTTATGAAAATAAATTATAATGAAGTTTAATGAATATAATACATATAAATAACTCACAATATTAAATTTCACACCCCTAAAATCCACCATGCGGAATACCACCCCTTGGAGGCGTGACGTGACCAGGATCGAGCCACCAATCATATTGAACATCGTAATTAAGTAAATAAGACCAACCAAAATACGTTTGGTGACCAAGGCTAATTAACCATGTTTAGTTTAAACAGCGGAAGTCATAAAAGTAAATCCAAAAGCATAAGTCCATAATTTATAAGTTAAAGTTCAAAACGCAAGTTTAATAAGTTCATAAGGATTTAAATAATAAGCACGGAACATAACAGTCCGTACACCACAACGACTCCTTCCTCGTACAAGCTCCAAGCATTTAGCGATCTGTAAGGCATGTAACAACGAGTCAACAACAAAGTTGAGTGAGTTCACGTTTGGTTGTTTAGTTTTAAGTTGTTTCTGAAAAACGTGGTTTGACTTTCGTTGGCTTAATTGCCGTGGGGGTTACCCCGTAGTTGAAAGTATGTTTAACCAGTTCCTTTTTCATTACCCAAACCAAAACCATAATCAGTGTGGCTTTCCCCGTGTGAACTACTAGACGGTATGATATCGACTACTACGCAAATAAGTTGTGCCCTATATCAGTGTCTATCATCACTGATAGTCTGCCATAGTTCATTAGTACACGCTCGTCCGACCGGCACGGTGTGAGGTTTGTTAAACCTAATAGCGCTATTAACTAATGACCCGCTCGCCATTGGCCTCGGCGATTAAGTCGATATAATGAAGAGGGACTTATTGATAGAGTTTTGTCTAACTAGTTTTTAAGGTTGTTGTCCTACACCAGGAGGACGAACGTACGTATTCTGCACCAGGAGAATTCGTAGGATTAATAATGGCATCCAATCTATGGAGGATGGCCGTACATATCCTACCCAAGGAGGATATGTAGATTTCATTTTAGTTTCTTAACCCATTCCCAAACCACCGGGAATCCCAAGCCTTGTAGAGAGTGTGAACTCACCTCGGTTTGCTCGGTTAGATTCTCAATTATAGCTAACAGTCGAGGTCGGTCAATCACATCCTAATATGATTACCAATTAGTCATTTAGTGATTTTCAAATAGAGCACAAAGTTCCTACACGTATCTATCACATAGCATGCATTACTTTAACTGTTTATGCCCATATATACTTCCCATTCATTCCCCACTCATAAGCAAACATACAATAATGCATATAACATATATAACATGTTAGATCATTCACAGATAGCATACTCGACATTTAGACACGCAAATTACAACTTATGTCGTTTCAGCTTAAATATTCAAAACCGGGCTGTTTTCGGACATTTTAATAAAATAGTTAACTTATTCCAAAAATTCCCAAATTTTTACAAAATGTCTTAAACGTTCCAAATTTTATTGTGTAAAAATATCGGGGTCCAGTTTATTACTAATATTTTATAAAAATTCATTTTCCGGACTGAACTCATATTTATCTTTTTCTGACAACAGTCCACGGAATAATTTATTAAAAATTCATCGAGAGTCCGATTTACGAAATTCCAGTGAGAGAATTACAAATACATCGGGGGTCATATACAGTACGAATTTCATGATCTAACTCTACACAGAACTCAAGTTATGACAGAAAACGGAACACATATTTTCAGCAGAAAAATGCAGCTCTAGCTGCTGTTACGAAACGACACTTTAAAAATAGTAAACGGAGTCCAAAAACTATGATTCCGGTGCCATTAGAACCGTATTTCATCATACATAAATTTAGACTTCAGAAAATACATTTTTCGTTAAGTTACGGTCCTGTTACAGCCAACTGAAGTTGGCTGTAATCATTAAACAGCCTACTGTTTTCAGTCTTTAACACTCTAAAGCGCGTTCGATTGATTCCGTTAGCATGTTTAGTGACCACAACAACGTCAAACATCAATATTACAAGTAGATCAGCAAATAAATCAGTAACATAATCAAGACAACTTCAGTTTATCATCACTTCATCATGTTTCATCAATATTTCATTACAAGTTAGTTTATATGCAAGACTTTGTTCATGGTTCTTTAGTGTTCATGGATTTTCATCATCAAACATCTATTAACCACTTAAATAACATAAAAATGAACGGATCTAAGTTCTTACCACTAGTTCAAGACTAGGGAAGTTCAAGAGTAGAAAAGTGGTGGTTAAAAGAAGATGAGAGTTGTCCTTGATGATCCGTGAGTTCCACCTTCCGTTGTTCACCTTTGTGCACCTAGATGTACACTTGAAATGCTTGAACTTGGAACAAGAATGGTGGTAGTGTGGTGGTGAGGGGGCGGCCGTAGGTAGTGATGGAGGAGAGGAGAGTTGTTTGGAGATGGGTGTTTGATGAAAATGAAGTTCAAGTGCTAGTGGTTTAATTTATAAACCATGTTTCTTGTTTACCAATCATACAATGTGTCTTCTAGATACTCAACAATAGCAATTAAATAATCAAGGAAAGTGGAAGTGTGTCACCCCATAGGGTGACCGTCAAGTAGAGGGGGGGGGGGGGGGTAAGGGTTGGGTGGTGATGGAACTTGTAAGGACTTAGTTGGATTGTGAAGGTTTAGTTAGTATGTTTAAGGGTGTTATTTAATATAAAGGGTGTTAGGGTGTTCGGGGACCCTAACTAGCTCAGAAAAGTATAAACAATGTCTTTGACAATATTTTTATGTTCCGGGTAAAGTTCGGTTGTTCGGTTTGACACTGTTCCGTTAAAGTGCTTAATTAATCCGTAAAGTGTCATACATATATATTTTTGTAATACTTTTAATTTCTAACACTTAGGAAATCATAACGGACTATTTAAACGACTTTTCTGTACTTTATTAGTATGTTAACAAATACATGTAAGCATAACACAGTAACTAGAGAGCAGTTAAATGATTCAGCACAGTCATCAAGTACTTTAATTAACATTAATAAATTGTACGGTTACATGAAATTTGAGGGTTGTCACATTAAATAGGTGGTTAGATTTACTAGGTCGGTTGCAAGTTTCAAACCATAAATTGTCAAAACCAAACCGTTTATAGTCGGTCAAAATCATAGCTAACTATCTAAAAAACAAGGTGTTAATGGTTCGTTTTGAATGTTTTGAGTGATTTTTAAATCAAATTACAAGCAAAACTATTACTATTAGGTTTTAGTCATCGTAAAACAAAACTAATATGTTTACTAGCTATCTGATTTTGGTTTGGTTTTACGATTTGGGCTTGATAACGTATTAGTTAAGTATCTCAAATGCTAAGTTGCTAAGTATATGAGGGAATGGATTTATCTAGGGGTGAAGTCTTCCTAGTGGTGCACAAAAAACCCGAACCCGGAAAAAAAACCCGGAACCGGGTATTATAAAACCCGGGTTTTTTATACCCGAACCCGACCCTACCCGTAGGGTAGGGACCGGGTATGTATATTTGATCTAAAACCCGAACCCGGAACCGGTTTTTTTTATACCCGGTTTTATAAATACCTGAACCCGAACCCGGAACCGGTTTTTAAAAAAACCCGGAACCGGTTTTTAAAAAAACCCGATTTTGATGTAATCTTGTTTAATTATGTATGCATTAAGACTTCTAGTTCTTATGATTTAACAAAATTATGTATGCACTTTGATGTAATCTTGTTTAATTATTAGGTTTCTAATGATATTTGCCACCGCTACTTAATTATTTAGTATATTTCATTACAAGTGGAAACAAATATGCCAATATATGTTGGCCCTTCTATTTTCTTTGTTTGTTTAATATCATTATTAGTTTTTGTATTTAATAAATTGTGCCTCTGTTTATAAAGTTCAAGAATAACCACATGAAGAACTATAAATTGTGCCTCTGTTTATAAATTGTGCCTCTGTTTATCAATAGATTTGATGTCTATGTGTGAGAGTTATGTTTGATACATTTTATAAGCATAGTTCCGGTCGGGTTTTTTTAATACCCGACCCGGTTTTTAAAAAAACCCGATTTTATAAAACCCGATCCTACCCGAACCCGATCTTACCCGAAACCCGATTTTTAAAAAAACCCGATTTGTGCACCACTAAGTCTTCCATAATAAAAAAAAATGTCTATATATTTTAATTTAGAACATAGTTAGGAATAATAACACTTTCGTTTTTTAGTGTCCTTTATCATTTAGCGAAGTTACACCTTCTGTACTTTTCTTTATTTGTCATTTACTGAATTCTCATTCACACCAGCGGCTTTGACATTTAGTGAATTTTCAAATATCACGTGTACTTTACTCGATTGTCATTTAGTGCTTTGTCATTTGATGAATTTTCGATTACTATTTAGCACAGTTTTACCTCCCCCCCCCCCCTCCCCCCCCAATCACCCCACAATGCTGGTAGCATGGTTTTTCCTTGGCTTTGTCATATAGTGAAGTGCATTTTCATTTGCTACTTAGCATGGTTTTAACCCCCCCCCCCCCCAACTCAGGTGACTTAAGACTAGTTAATATTAAGCCTTTATCGGCATGTTTTTTTGACATGCTGCTATCATGATTTGTTATGTCCGGAAGATAAACATAGTATTTTTTAAAAGTAAGTGCACTGATTTGTGTGAAAAGTAAAGATGAGAAGTATTGATTTAAATTTGGCGGTGCCTTAATCAATCCGACCAAATCTAATTCAATTCGGACCGGTTTGGTTAAAAACCAAACAAGCCTAGATCAATTTAGGTTCGGCTATTGTTATGAAACTGGTGTATAGAAGTTGCTCTATCTCTTCTTATGTAAAACTGAATTCAAGAATTTCAAGCCTCGGCTATTATGCAAGTTCAAGAAATACAAATAAAAATACACAAACTTCATCGATTTAGGTCTTATGTGAGATTTAGAGATTTAGGCCTTTTGTTAGAAATCTATGGGTCATTTAGATTGGTTATTGGGCTAGACATTAAACGTTAAACCGAATTAAAAAATTGCATATCTTATATCCAATACGAAAACTGAATTTTGAATTTGGATTTGGTTAATATTCGAACCAAAAACCGTATTCAAATTATGGATCGGTTTTTCGGTTACACATATGATTTGGTTTTCGAATTTTTTGGGTTCCTTTTTTTCACACCCCTAACAAGGAGTTATCGACGCATAATCAAATTGCATATCTAATATAACCTATTATCTACTTTATACAAACGGGTGGAATTAACCAGTTGGATGAAAATGACAAGTTTAAGAAACCATGTCGATGTAGATATGAAAAATAAACTATTTAATCGAAACATGTAAAATGACCAAACCATATGGACAAAAAATAGTAGTTTACTCTATTATTATATAACCACTTCTGCCTCATCATTCTCCCCTTTCTCATCCGGTGTTCTTTTATGTTACCAGGATATTTTTCTTAGCCCATAACAAACTAATCTCCTACAGGCCCAATTGACACATTTAATCCATTTGAAGCATATGGCCCAATTGGAAATTACCTGGACAAAAAGAATACACTATTATTTTATCATAAAAACACATTATTATACCCTTATAAAGAAGCAAGTTTTTGGTGCATCAGCACTTGTACATTTGGCTTTTGGTTGTTTTAAAAAAAAATTGACTCAGCTACACCTCTTGCATAAATTCTTTCTTGTGCAAATATATATTGTACTTGGGTGTACAAGTAAGTGCTTCATCATCATCTAATACATGTGTGACCCTGGTTTTTTTCTTTTCCATCCAAACCAACACAACCACCCATCACCGCCCCCATAAACTTCTCTCCAGGAACAAGACCGACGACTCTCGACCCCCCTCTCCAGCCGGATTCCGGTGGTAACACGACAGAAATAGAGGTTCGGGGGTTTCAAGACCAGATCGGTACCCCAAATCCACATCATACAATCCAGAGAGAGAACCATCCGCCACCACTGCTCCACCACCGCTGTATCAGCTTCAACGCCACTGTGACAGCCACCGCCGCCGTATCTCCGGCAGCAAGGACACGTATTAGTTGATGAAGATTATGGGGGCGATTATAGACAGTCACGATAAAGGGTTTAAATGGAGGTTAGGTGGATGGCGTAGGGTGGTTGAATCGTCTCATTAGGCGACGGTCTCAAACCCTATGTGTGGTTAGATGACTGATGATGGTGGATTTTCTAGGGTTCCGGCGACCTTTCAACAACTTTCTGGTGACCCAATTTAGGTATGCATGTTTCATTTTCGTTTAGATCTGCTTAGTACGTTTGTTGATTTTCCCGTATTTCTTAAACCATATTTTGGGTTGGTTTTAGTAAGAAAAGTGTGCTTTCCACTTTTGTGGAAGATGAAGAATGATGTACAGGTTGCTTTGTCTTCGGATGTTTGAAATACGAGGCCATTCAGGTGTAGCAAGACATGGTTAAAAGGGTATTATTTTTTATTTTTATAGAATTGAATCTTCATGTTGGTTTGTGATTTTTCTATAATTTAGTTGCATGTTAGGCTGATTAGGCTTCTTTCATCGTACTGTTAATGGTTGAATTGTTATTGTTTATTATGATGTTTTACTTTGTAGATTGTTTGTGATAGTTATGGTATATGTTTATAAGTTTTGCGAGGTTATTTATGAATAGTTTGATGATTTATGGACAAAGTAAAGTGATGATGAGGATTTGATGAGATGATGGATTTTTTTGAATTTTTGTTCGTCAATTTGTTTGATCGTGCGGTTAATTATTAAACCGTCAATTGTTCATTTGTAAGATGTTTTGCTTTGTAGATTGTTCATTTGGTTGTGATAGTTATGGTGTTTATTTGTTAAATTTGGGAGCTTATTTATTAATAGTTGATGATTTATGGACAAAGTGTAGTAAGATGTTTTGCTTTGTGGATTGTTTGTGTTATTATGGTACTAGGTTTTTACCCGGGATTGCTTCCCGGGCTCGGGAAAGTTATTTAGATTAATTAATTACTATTTGTTATTAATACGACCGCATTACATCAACCATCTCATTCGATTCAACAAAAATGTCTTGAAATCACCGCATTATATCATGAACTCATATTAGAGGACAAACAAAAGCACAACAGGACCATATGAATAACATCATTTCCACTTTTACATCAATGCACTTACATGATAGGGTGATTTGAGATTTTGAAAAAATCTTTGTTTTTGTACCTCTTTTACAAAATAAGATGTTGACCAAATTTGAAACAGATGTTAACCAAAAGTCAATAAGATATTGACAAATAGTCAAACAGATGTTGAGCTTAAACAAATGTTTGGTTTAAGACCAAACATCTGTTTATGGCGAAACATCTGTTTAAGGTCAAACATCTGTTTAAGTCCAAATATCTGATATAGAAGAAGAACATCTGTTTAAGGCAAAACATCTGTTTAAGGTTCAAACATGTGTTTAAGGTCAAACAACTGTTTAAGTCCAGACATTTGATATAAAAGGCCAAACATCTGTTAAAGGGCAAACATCTGTTTAAGCCTTAACAGATGTTTAACTTGTTAAGATCTACTGTCTTCTAACACAGTTTTCCTCTTCAAAACATTGTTGAACCTAACATAGGTTTCCATTAACTATTGACCAAAAGGCAAACAGATGTTCAAACCACTATTTGTTATTGAAGTTCTTTAAAAAATTAGATAGAATTAAAGAAAATGGAACAATGACTTAAAGAACTATAATTTAACACATAATCTAATTGGCCAAATATAAAACATAAAGTGCTAATAACAGTGTTTTATCATCTTAGCCATACATAGCAACAAAAACATCAAGTTAATAATTTAAGAAAAAAACCTACAACATCACCATCAAAAAATTCATAATTAGTATCTGATATCAGAACAGACTTAAAATGTGTTTGTTAAACTGATGTAACTTGATTTAATACTATCTTCTGTTGCGAAGACACGTATGTGAAATGCAACATATCACCAAACCTCAAGTTATTGTCAGTCATAAACTTTCGCCAACCTTCCAACGCATAACGTGGCTTCAATTCATTTAACTCCAACTTAACATCATAAACCTGCACAACTCCAACCATGTTTTGAACTTTCAAAGGATGAAGATCAAGAAAAAGACCTGCTCGTCTCGCAACTTCAGCAGGAAGACGCTACATGTATTGTGTGGAAAAAAATAATAGTCAGACAAATAAACGTAAATCATTAGTTTATTATAAAAAATGGTATACCAGCCTATAGTCTCCTTTGCGATCAAAATGAAAGAACTCAGGGTCAAGAGGATGTCCAGAATGTTTTTTTGCAGTCTTTGCAATCTTATTTCTACGGTTAAGCTTTTTTTGAACGTTGGCAGCTCTCTTCCCCTTGATGAAAAAGTAAACATATACATGTGAATTAAAGGAATGATCAATATATGCACAAAAAAAAAAACAGTTTATATAACATATACTAATTAACTGGCAAGTATAGATACCTTAACTTTATGAACAGACGAAGAACATCCAGTATGATCACTTGTGTCGACAGGTAAGGCAGCATTTCCCTTAGTCCTATTCTTGACGACCTCCTTTCTCTCAGAAGTAACTTTAGCTTTCTTCTTAACCTGTTGTCATAGAGTAAATTTAATAACAATAGTAATATAACAATCTTTAAGATGGTAAACTTACATCTTGGGTTTGGTTCAATCGTGAAGACATGCATCTCTTGGACGTGCATTCGGCATTGGTTGGTAAGTTCTTGTAAATAATACATTATTGAATAAATATAACATCAGTAAACAGCATTACTAATAGTTGTAAAAACATTAAATTCTTATATGTGTTAAATTAAAAATAAATAATTTTAATAATTTAGCAAGTACCTGAGTAACGGTTGTACCTTCACCTACAGAAACAACTTCTTCATCCTCATAGATGTCCTGGTCAACATTAATAAAATAATTAATATAAAGCTAAAAAATTAAAACTTTTATTGCTAATGCTAAATACTTACATACCTTGAATGCATTTTTAACATAATCAGCCTTCAATATCTCAACTACACTATCATCATCAGATTCAGGTTTCTTCAAAAAGCAAATCTCAATCTCATCTCTATAAACTACTACTTCAAAAACAAAATCATCAATCCTGCTAAACACAAGCAAATCATCCTCAAGTATCCCAACATCGTTGCACATTTCCGGCCATCCTCTAGAAAATACAAAGTGGGTATCAACTTTAGACACCTCAACATTCCAGTAGGAACCTTTGTAACAGATTTGAAATTTCCCACTCGGTGGACTGTTTACGTAAAATTGTTCAATGAAGCAGTCTTCAATTACCTGCATAAAATTAAAAATAATGAATACTAAACGTGAAGTATGTATCTTATGAGAATAAGTGTTAACACGTTAAAGATGCAAAAGAATTGAAGTTAAGATCAATACTCATACCGTAAAACCAAATCTTGCATAACGATTAAAGGTGAAATAAGATTCCCCACACATGCCATTAACATAACATGAAAGTTCAAGTCCAAAATCACCTAACGGTTTGAAAACCAACAAAGTATCACTTGGCAAATTGAGATCTTTAACAACAATGTCCCAACCGTCAGTTATTATCGGCGTTGAATTTTCTGTTCTGACCCTAACAACCCATTTTTTACCAGACTCATGATATACTTGCAACCTACTTTTTTGCCAACAATCTCCCCACTTTTGATTAGCAAATAATATAGGTACATCCTGTATATAATTTTTAAATAGTGTAAGAAAATATAAACCATAAAAGAACTGTTAAATATATATCTCAATACAAATAAATTATGTATGTAAAAACATGTCATACCAGTTTCAAAGATTCTGGGTTACGAAGAAACTTAACAAATGTAGTATACATCATAAAACCTGAATCAGTAAAGATGTTAAAAGACTGTAATTAAAAAGCTGGCTTCGAAAATGAACATTAACTTTTTGTATTAACAGAGTATATAGTGAAATTAATCATAGAAACAGAGTATGAGTTAAAATTATTCTGCAAATAGAAGGTTTGGTGATAAGAAGACATTCATCCAACTGAAGAAAGTGTTTGAATTTTCCTAGCATCTTATGCAAACAGCTGGCTTGTATCATAGTTCCCTAAGAATATGAAACATCCGATTAAATAAAAAAGGTGTTATATTCATTTGGATATTCATATGTCCAAAAAAATTATAACACAACTATATACGGTACCATCTCATCCATGAAGATCATATCAAGACGATATATTTCATTTTTGTTATCATTCATCATCTTCTTCGAAATGCTAACAATCTTCACTCTAATCGAATAGTTGTTTGAGAATGTATTAAGATCGTTAAGCATGCTAACCTTTGCAACCTCCATTTGAAGACTGTACATAAAAAAAAAAGAATAAGCAAAATATAAGTATTGCTAAACGTAATATGATAATACAATAAGCATGGATGTTCTTAAAAAAAATATCAAGGTTGAAATTCAAGCTTACCGATTATCCAATAAAAATTTTAACTGAATGCAGTGGCAAATGTAATTTCAAATGTAGGGAGTGTATATCTTTATATGCTGCTTTATTAAAGTAATAAAATATTAGAAATGATATGCAAAGTAGGCAAAAAAATAGAAAGAACGTCAATTTTAAATTACCATTTTGTATATTAAGAATTTCAATATTTCAAAATTACTGACTTGATTTCAAAGCAATTTTCATAATGACTTTTCTATATTTTATTTTAAATTTAATTAAGAAACAATAACCGTCAATTTGAAATTCACATTTTGCTTAACTCAAATGTCCAAAGCTCAAGAAATTAGCATTAATTACTAATTTGATTTGCAACAAATAGTCATTAACAATCAAATGTTTGAACCACTTTCAATAATACAATACCCAAACAATCAAGATGAGGAACTTAATAATCATCCAAGTGTATTTTGTGTTACCTTATTTATTAGTATAAAGATGAAACTGTTCAATTAATAGTACAGATCAAACCACTGAAGTGATGTGATAAATACTCTTACATATAAACCACTATGGTGATAAACACTGTTACATATAAACAATGATGCCATAAAACCGGTTACATATAAAACACTGAGGTGATGACATCTAACAACCTAACAGACTATAAACACTGATGCGAAAAACACTGTTAAATATAAACACTTAAACACTCTTAACATCCAAGTGTATAGGAATTTTATTTTATTAAAATAAAGATGAAACAACTGTTCAATTAATAGTAGAGATCAAACCACTGAAGTGATGTGAAATACAAAACTGTTCCTAAACACTGTTACATATAAACACTGAAGCCATAAAAATGGTTACATATAAAACACTGAGGTGATGACATCTAACAACCTAACAGTCTATAAAACACTGATGCGGAAAACATTGTTACATATAAACACTGTTAACATAAACAAATAAAAAGAAACATAGAATAACTAAAGTTGATGCTGAACCACTGTTATGGTTTGACACTGTTATTGGACGTCATAAATTTCAGATTTAATTTCAAAGGTAAAAGTAGTGTATATTCTTATATGTTGCTTTAATAAAATAATTAAATATTAGAACTGATATGCACTGTAGGAAAAAAAAAAAAAAGAGAGAGAACGAAAAATTTAACTTACCATTTTGCATATTTTGAGTTTCAAAATTACTGATATTGTCAGTAACTACTGACTTGATATGAAAGCAAATGCCATAATGACTTTTTTAAATTTTATTTTAACTTTAATCAACATATAATAACCGTCAATTTGAAATTCAAAATTTGGTTAATCAAATGTCCAAAGCTCAAGAAATCAGCATTAATTACTGATTTGATTTGAAACAAATAGTCATCAAGAATTTTTTTTTATTTTTTAATTTAACTTTAAATTTTATCATGAAAATAATGTTGGTGGAACTCTTATGTAATTGGAATGTAAAGATTAGGTAAAATGGTAATTTGATTGTAATTCTAGTTTTCATTTGATAATTTCAATGTATCACTAATTAACAACATCAAAAATAAAAACGTGAGCACTGACTATTTTTTAGGGAAACCGCTGATGGTCAATATCAGTGAATGTCAACAATGTAAAAGTGAGCAGTGGCTATTTTTTCCGATCAGTGGATACCAACCAGTTTTCGAAACACTGATGTTCGGTCAATCAGTGGTCAACATGGAGATTGAAGAAACACAGGTTGTGTATCCGCAGTGGAATACTTGAACAATCAAATGTTTGAACCAATTTCAAGAATACTATACCCAAACAATCAAGATGAGAAGCTTAATATTCATCAAAGTTTATATGAATTTTATTAGTATAAAGATGAAACAACTGTTCAATTAATAATACAGATCAAACCACTAAATTGAAGTGATAAATAGTGTTACATATAAACACAGTCTTTTAAATTACCATTTTGCATATTTTGAATTTCAAAATTACTGATATTGTCAGTAACTACTGACTTGATTTGAAAGCAAATGCCATAATGACTTTTTTAAATTTTATTTTAACTTTAATCAACATATAATAACCGTCAATTTGTAATTCAAAATTTTCTTAATAAAATGTCCAAAGCTCAAGAAATCAGCATTAATTACTGATTTGATTTGAAACAAATAGTCATCAAGAATTTATTTTTATTTTTTAATTTAACTTTAAATTTTATGATGAAAATAATGTTGGTGGAACTCTTATGTAATTGGTTGTCAACAATGTAAAAGTGAGCAGTGGCTATTTTTTCCGATCAGTGGATACCAACCAGTTTTCGAAACACTGATGTTCGGTCAATCAGTGGTCAACATGGAGATTGAAGGAACAGAGGTTGTATTTCAACAGTGGAATATTTTGAACAATCAAATGTTTGAACCAATTTCAAGAATACTATACCCAAACAATCAAGATGAGAAGCTTAATATTCATCAAAGTGTATATGAATTTTATTAGTATAAAGATGAAACAACTGTTCAATTAATAATACAGATCAAACCACTGAACTGATGTGATAAATAGTGTTACATATAAACAAAAGTACTAAACCCTGTTACATATAAACACTGATGCCATAAAAATGGTTTCATATAAAACACTGAGGTGATGACATCTAACAACCTAACAGTCTTTAAAACATTGATGCGGAAAACACTGTTATATATAAACAAAGTCTTTTAAATTACCATTTTACATATTTTGAATTTCAAAATTACTGATATTGTCAGTAACTACTGACTTGATTTGATAGCAAATGCCATAATGACTTTTTTAAATTTTATTTTAACTTTAATCAACATATAATAACCGTCAATTTGAAATACAAAATTTGCTTAATCAAATGTCAAAAGATCAAGAAATCAGCATTAAAATAGTGATTTGTTTGAAACAAATTGTCATCAAGAATTTTTTTTAATCTAACTTTAAATTTTTTGATGAGAATAAAGTTGGTGGATTTTTTCCGATCAGTGGATACCAACCAGTTTTCAAAACACTGATGTTTGGTCAATCAGTGGTCAACATGGAGATTGAAGAAACAGTGGTTGTATTTCAGCAGTGGAATATTTTGAACAATCAAATGTTTGAACCAATTTCAAGAATACTATACTCAAACAATCAAGATGAGGTGCTTAATATTCATCCAAGTGTATAGGAATTTTATTAGTACAAAGATGAAACAACTGTTCAATTAATAGTACAGATCAAAACACTGAAGTGATAGTATAAATTCTGTTACATATAAACACTATTAACATAAACAAAGATAGAATAAACACTGTTAACATAAACAAACATAGAAGATGTTTTGTTGATGAGGAACCACTGTTGTTGGAGAGTGTTTCACATTTAGTTGATCGGTGCTTGTCTGGACTTTGGTCTTGATCAGTGGTTCTTCATAATTGAACAGTGGATGATGTTCATCAAACTTTATGTACAACCATCCTTATATCCAACACTTGTTAGGCAGATCAGTGATGTGCCATATTAACTTGTTATAACCACTGTCATTGTAGGAAACTTAGCTGGGCAGTGCCTATTGGTGGAAACTTCAGTTTACCTACAAAAACTGATGAATTTAGAATAAATAACGCAAACTATTGTTAAGTCAAATAGCTGATGGAAAACTTTTTAACCACTGCTAGTAATTAAAACAAAGATAGTGATTAACAAAACTACGTTTAATTGCTCAAATTGAGATGACGGGAGATCTGCAAAGGATTACAAATGAATCAATGCACCAATAAACAGTAAATCAAAACGTTAGAAATACCAAAAAAAAATAAATCACACCAATTTAAGTTACCTTGGTGATGTCCTAAACTTTTGCACTGGTATCACCTATCAACACACCTGGTATAACCTTTCCCATTTCCATCTCCTCAACAACCGTCCGACAGAGGTTGCTTCTAATCAACAAACTCTATAATCCAACAAAAAAGGTTTGGAAAGACAAAGTACAAAACATATCAAAATAAATCTGCTCGTAATCACATGATACAACAAACCAAACATACCAGAGTCACCGATTAAGAGGAAGTTGTACAAAAGCGTTCATCGAGTACGATAAGGAGATCTGTTTCTTCTTCTGAGGGTAGAAAAGGGTTCATCATGTTCAGTATGACAAAATAGATAAAACGAAATAAAATTTCTAGATAAAAAAGTAGATCTTACATGATTATTCTCTTCTTCAACCACTGGACGGTACATGATTTAGGGTTTCAAACGAAGATGTATCCAATAGAAGTAACCTCTGCCGTACGTTGTTGAGGAGATGAATATGAGAAGAAGAAGAAGAAGAAGAAGGATAAACATGAGAGAGGATAAACATCGATCGGAAATAGAGCAGAGCAGAGAGAGAAAGAAAGCAAGAAGCCCTAAATGAGTAAATGAAGGAGGATATAAATAGAAGAGGGCAGTGGCATTGTTGGGCGGGAAAAAGGGCATTTAGGGGCTCTCTGGTGTTGACACGTGGCCCAAATAACTTTCATTTATTATATATAATAGATTTATTTGTGAATTGTTTCTTGGCAAACAGTTATGAGATTAATAGATTGAAGCATTAGATGATTAATGAACCAAGTGTAGTTATGATGATAATTCGATGAGATGATGGACCGTTTTGTGAAATTGCAGCTAGGGAATGGAAGCCTAAAAAGTTTTTTGTGCAACATGTGGATACTGTATTATTAATATTTTTGTACAACATATGGATACTCGCGGTCACGTACAGCTCCGATCTAATTTGTCCGGCCGGTGAGGTTAAGAACTTACGATCCACCTTCTTGATTTGTTTTATAAATTTGGTTACGTATTTTTGATTTGTTCAACCGACTTAACACATAAATCTGACGCAGATTCGTCGTGCCATTGTTGTTGTAAGTTGGGTTTTGTGGTTTTGATTATTATATTTCTGTGAATAATTGATGATTAAATGTTGGATGAATTGTGGGTTGTTTGATGTAGATTGGATCAGTGCTTGAGTATGAGAATCAGAATCCGGTGTTCGGCTTCTTGAATTCGGATAGTGTATTTCATACTGGTCTCCCAGTTTCTGTAAGTTTATGCTAATTTAACATTTTAGGAGTGTCTGGATGTGCATTTTCAAGATTATTCTTGGGGTGTTGATCGATTTGGGTTTTAGGTTCTTTGGTTCGGGTTGGAAGTTTATTTGGGTGGAACTGAAAACGGAACTGATTCGGTAAGGGTCAAATGGAACCGTAAACCAAATAAGAATTCCGTTTGGTTTTTGGCTTTCAACCAAATAAAAACTTTTACCTGTTTCACCTGAACTCAAACTGTTTTGATCTAATAAACTTGAAAAAAATAAAACTTTTTATACACGCATTGCACCTTTATTATCTTGGCAGTTTTCTTAAGTTAAACAGGTGTGAATGAGGTCGGTCAAGACAAGCTACGAAAAAAGAAAGAATCCGCTCAGTCGATCTTGACCAGTCGTTAATTTGTTTAAACGATTACACTTATTTATAAATATCCTCACACAATTTCTTTGACCAAGTCTCATTTTAATTTAATTAACTGAACAATTATAGTACAAACAATATCGTATTGTATGTAGTTGACAGGAAAATAAATCGACCTTGAGTAGTTTTTTGGTTTCAGTTTGAGGCGTACTTAAGGCGTATAGGCCATTCCTGGGGCCTAGGCGCAAAAAAAGCATGGGATTTTTTGTCATGCTTATTCATTGTGAGATGAAACTGAATATGTGGCGTTTTAGGTTGTCACGGGATACGGTCATACGGTGCCGGAGCTTGCTACGGCAGAGTTTAGTCACGGAGAGCTGGTGGTTACGGTGCCGAACGATGTTGATTTGGATTGGAGTGAGGAGGTTTGGAGTGAAGGCAAGGGATCTGGAAGGCTGTGTGTTGTTACAGTAGTATGAAGTTATGAATTATGAATATGAATAGCTTTTGTTGTTTGAATTTGGTTAGGTTTGCCAAGTATAATTGGATGTTGTGGAAGTATGACAATTATCGGCTTCAATGAGTATGTTGCAAATGTTTTTGATGTTGATGATGTTTGTGCGGTTTCGAGGCTTTTATATCAGTTTAGACATGTAAGCATGGTAGATTACGTGATGTGATACAATGAAACCAACTTCATGTAACCAAAAAATCGGCTTATGCTATGCCCCCGTCGCATTGCGGCGGGTACTAACATCTAGTTGTTGTATTGTTTAACTAAAACTATTTAACTAAATAACTTTTAAAATAATGAATTTACTATTTTAGTTAGTTAACATTTTAATTTGTTACACTATTATTTTATCATAAAAACACATTATTGTTGTATTGTTTAACTAAAACTATTTAACTAAATAACTTTTAAAATAATGAATTTACTATTTTAGTTAGTTAACATTTTAATTTGTTATAATATAATATTTAATGAATTTAAGGTTATTGGTCGATGTAAAACACATATTGATAACATTTCGGCATATCATAACTTTATTTTTTAGTTTTTATCTTTCGGCTGCTATATGTAACGAACCGAGTTGATACAATTAAAATGTCTGCCGCGAATCGCAAGAAATCCTAGTAGTTTATGTAAAGTTGAGGATTTCATGAAACCGATAAGCGAGCCGCCACATTTTCAATTTGTTACTAACTAGTTGATGCCCCGCCCGCGTTGTGGGGCGATGGCCGAATAATGAGCGAGTGTTAGGCGAAAAACAATTAAATCGAGTCAACCAATTAAAACAAAACACTTTTATAGTTTTGATTAAAAAAAACTAAAACAATGGCAACATTATAATTTTTAACTGAGGGAAAGTTGTATTTTTTGACTGAGGTAAAATCGTAATTTGCCAAAAGTTAAAGTGATGGCAGTACTGTAAATTTGAACCAGGGGCAAAATTGTAAATTTTCACAGGGGCAAATTCATAAATTTGAACTTAGGGTAACAACGTAATATAAATTTGAACTAAGGGCACAATCGTAATTTTAAGTTGGAGGCAAAACCACAATTTTATTTTGAACCGAGGGCAAAATCGTAGTTTTGAGTTGGGGGCAAAAGCATAATTTTATTTTGAACTGGGGAAAAAACGTAATTTTAAACTGAGGGCGAAATCATAATTTTTTAAATGGGGAAAAATCACATTTTTGAAAAGAGAGCAAAATCGTAATTTTTAGCCGGGGGCAAAAACGGAATTTTATTTTTGAACTGGGCGCGAAAAGGTAATTCTGACTTGAGGGCAAAACCACAATTTTATTTTGAATCGAGGGAAAGATCGAAATTTTGAGCTGGGACAAAAGCGTAATTTTATTTTGAGCTGGGGGCAAAACCGTAATTTAAAAGTGGGGCAAAAACGTAATTTTAAAATGGATATAAAATAATAAACTGGTTGGTCAATGGAGGAGTGCCAGGCAAAATCGTAATTTTGAATTGAGGACAAAGTCCTAATTTTGAGATGAGGACAAAAACGTCATTTTATTTTTAGCTGAGGACAAAACGATAATTTTAAACAGGAGACAAAACGTAATTTTAAAATGAATATAAAATAATAAACATGTTGGTCCAACGGGGGAATGCCAGACAACACTATTCCCCCATTTAGTAAAGCTATGTATGGTAAATATAAATACAGAGTGAATTGCAAGTTGTGTCCTTTATCTTTAGGCCACTTTGCAAGTTTTGTCCTTTATGTTTAAAGTTGACGTGTTTTGTCCTTTATGTTAAAAATCAAGCACGTTTTACCCTTTGGGTCTTAAAAATCAAGCACGTTTTGTCCTTTATGTTTAAAAATCAAGCACGTTTTGTCCTTTATGTTTAAAAAATCAAGCACGTTTTGTCCTTAAAAATCAGGCACGTTTTGCCCAAAAGGGTAAAACGTGCTTGATTTTTAAACATAAAGGACAAAACTCGTCAACTTTAAACATAAAGGACAAAACTTGTAAAGTGGCCTAAAGATAAAGGACAAAACTTGCAATTCACTCTATAAATACATAAAGAGTTTGTTATTCATATATATTCTCGCGTTTTCAAAGTACATGAAGAATACTTCATTTCTATTGGTCCATTTCACATTTTTTTTTAATTTTAATTGCATTTTAAAATCAATTGCATGGTGTCCATTTAACATTTTTAGGTTCTTTTATTTTTATAGATATTTTTAATATAATTGTTATAATATTTTGGTTTTATGGTTTTTCGACATGGTTATACAAAAAATCGTCGAGCTTTTCTATCTATAATTACACCATTTACCTTGTTTGTTATTTTAATAACATAATATGAAATTTTGAATACACCGTTGCAACATCCTTATTTTTATCTAGATTCGATAATTTTTTTAATCAAATAGGTAAATATGACTGACTCTTTTTGTTCTTTAATGTGACGAACTGATATAATACTATTCGAACTATATCGGTATTGGTATCGTATTCGTTTTTTATGTTTTCTCGATGTTGCGTTATAAAAGTGATTGAAAATAAAATTGTATTGACAAAAAAATATTTTTAATACTGTATGCTATAGCAAGTATCGGTGACCGAATTGATGCCCATCCCGAAAAACATCGCTACTGGTATCGATATTTGTTTCTATAGTTTTCGAGCGATGTAAAAAACGTGTCGATATCATTTTGGGTGTATTTATTTTGGTTGCTATAAGAACCGAGCCCATACTTTAAGGAACCATGCTGATATCGACCAAAAGCCCGTCAAGAAGCACGAGAAATCCCACTAGTTCTATACAATAACAAAAGCAATTGTTAACGGTACTATTTTTTTAATGGTCAATTTTTTAACCTACTATATTATATAGATTTCTTTTATTAACTCACGTTTTTAACCCTAAACTTTGATAGAGTTAACATACAACCCCCGAACTCTAATAATTTTTTTTATAAATGATTTATGTTTATATGCCTGAACTTTAATAGATTTCTCAAACGGAAGTGTATAATACCTCTTTTTCTATAAATGATTTACGTTTCAACCCCCGAACTTTAATAAAGTTATATTACGACCCTTGAAGTTTAATAAATTTAATTTTTTTTCTTTTTTAACAAATAAATGTTCTTTTATCTTTTTTATAAGTTTTGTTCTTTTTTTATTTTACTTATTATTTATTTAACTTATTATAAATAAAATTAACTTTGAACTCTAGAATATTTACTTAATCGTGTTGCTTACTTATTTTTATCACCGTTTGGATTAAGGCCTATATGGTTTTTTTAACCCTTCAATATAGGAGGTAACAAACTTATTTTTATTTACCTTATTTGTCACACCCCGATATTTACAGCTCAGCCCGGTGGGCCCGGTGGGGAGTATCGTGACGTAAGATTGGTATCGTCATGGTCAAACATACACAGAATAGCACAGCAGAAGTCTTGGAATATAAAATATTATTACAAACTCAAATGTCTGAAAATATAAAAGTATTAAGTACAGACAAGCTTGTAATAATCCACAGGCAGATCATTATAACAAAAGAAGTTTATCAGACTAATGGCTTATGCGAAGGAGTTGCAAGTTCCTCGTCTAACAATCCTGAGCAGCTTCCAGCCTATTTACGTATTTGTACCTGTCACTAAGACTTTTGAAAATACGTCAGTTTTCACTGGTAAATACAATTAACCGACACATTTGAAAATGTTTATGAAAATTGGTTTAGGTGCACAAGGCACGAAAACATTTTATGAAAACTGATTTAATGCACAAGACACAAATGTTCTTTTATCACTTGGGACAATTATATTAATAGCAATCTTGTATCAGATTTACATGTTTGTCCAACATTTAGGGCCGGTATTAAATAAACCGAACAAGATTAATCGACACACCACAAATATAAACTCACGGCGGGTCACCCCAGCAAATGAGTATATCTTTTACATACGCAACGGACAGGTGTATGCCTACACCCCGTGCTTAAGTCGTGGTCATTTACGCTTTTTAAATGAGCCAAGGATATCCAGGACACGGTCGTTAACCCCCAATGTTATTTGTTATCAAGCAATACTGATTAAAACGGGATTATAAAATTTAACCATATCCGATTAAAAGGTTTCTACACCCGACCAAGCGGTAATAATTTACCGTATCCCAAGCCCGTATAAGGGAAAATAAGTTAAAAGTATTTACCTGAGCTAGCTCCTGTCTTAAATTGCAAGATTTATAATAACTCAGTCGTATTCAATTAAGTAAGCATATGTACAATTTACCGGAAGGCTCCAGTCTGGAATGATGGTATAAATAACCAATTATAATGCTAACGGGTCTTAATTAAGTCATAGACTTAGACCGGCTAGTTTTTAAATATGAAAACGGTACGATACGCTAGAATAAGCGATGACTGGAATGGAATGTAATTTACACCCAACAAGTATGAAGACTTGTATAATATGGGTAAACTAAATACATTCTGGATTTTGAAGTAAAAATGATAAGGTTTGACCCGTTTTGGCTAATTTACGCAAACAAGTTACATAAACCGTACCGAACGCATATATACATAACGGGTAGCCGGATGAGTCATGTACAAGTTCCATAAGTTATTATGCTTTAAATATGTTATGATATCAGTAGGATATCAATGATTATGCCCCAAAAGAATTTAAAACAAATTTAAGTCCCATAAAGGCATTTTGGTCATTTTAAGATTTATAAAAGAGGTTTAAACATAAACTGATGTTCTGGTCTAAAACATTTTGTAAAAACATTTATTTTATCAAGTTACATTAGTAAGATATCATACATATGTGAGGTTTACCGTTTATGGCCAAACTATGCACCGTAGGGGCATTTTGGTCATTTCACATATGTTTTAAGGACAAAATTAGAAATCTGAGTTCAAGACTTATACTTACTATTAAAATATTAAAATTTATTTATAAAATCAGTAGGTAACAAGTCCTAGGTGTTAAATATGGTTTTAAACCATACTATGCACCTAATTAGCGTAAAAGTCGATAATTGACGATATTTGAGATGTTTATGAAAATCTGAGATTTTGATCAGCCTTTAGGGTTTAAAATATTTTATTTAACATATAACATCAGTAGGAAAAGGTTTGGCATGTTAATTGTCACGGCCCCCGTCCCGGTGTGACCCGGTCCAGGAGTCGCGGGACAGAAACTCGTGGTATTTATTATTAGAGTTGACAGTGGAAGTTTAACAGGATCTTTTAAGACTTGAAAATGCCCAATTATTTTATTTCATACGTTGGGACAAACCCCGTAATTTACAATAGAGGAATTTCACGAGGAAATTCCCTGTATTACAAAACATGTATATTTATTTTTACTGAGCCACCACTTCAAGTTTTATTAGTGCTCCGTAGCACTTTGCCTTGATTCACAGTAGGTCACCTGAAACATGTTTTAAAAAGATTTTATCAGCGGGGAAATACTGGCGAGTCACTCAATTTTGATAAAACGACACACAGTTATAAATCACAGCATAAGAGCGATTACAATGGCTTCTATCTTATTTTTATCTGGCGCCGTGTCACACCCTGGTGACGATGGTCATACCACTATTGGGTCATTTCACCCAAGTAGTGATGATTATCACTGTTAGGTTGATGAACCTAACCATGAGAAATTAGTAATGTGCACAATACCCCACTAGCCAGTGATTCAAGATAACCATGACTTAATCCCTGTAATTATAACTTTTGAAAATAATTTGGAGTATTGTAAAACATTGTTGATAAAAAGAGAATGACTCACATTGCAGGTTTAGACAGGCAGAGTTTAGCCTACTGATTTAGCCTTGTAACCTAATTTAAATGACAATGCATACGAAACTAGGTTAGTAACTTAATACAACATTTACGATAAGCTCACGAAATCAAAACCCTCACGACGAATGACAAAGTGCAGTACTTAAACATCCATCGGATTCATAACGAATGACAAAGTATAGCCCGAGTTCGGGCAGCACTTAAACATCCATCGGATTCACAACGAATGACAAAGTATAGCCCGAGTTTAGGCAGCACTTATACATCCATCGGATTGGTTTCAATCGATCGGACATTATATCGTAGCAGTGATCAAGTTATTACCCTGTTGTCGCAGCAGAATTTCGTGCTGCGTGTGTGTTTTGAACTAAACAGACGATATCTCAGTGTAGGAAACGAGTTTTTACGTCGAACCAACACCAAAATTCAACTGCCAATCCCTGCTATTTATACTGAAAACTGGTCCCTGTCGCGTGGCGCGACAGGCTGTCGCGTGGCGCGACGGGTACCCCTCTAGCATAAGGTAGCCCCGTGTATTTGTAGCTCAGGTGAGTCAGCGGTTCGATTAAATTCGAATTCTACAACGAACAGTGAGGATAATACCAATTAGGGAATACCCCCCCCCCCCTTGAGTTTTAGGGGCCCTGATCCTGCTTCCAACTGTTCTGAAAATTTTAGGGGTCATGCAGCATCACTTGGGGGTCTCAATTAGGGTTTCTTATTGGACATAATAAAATAAGAAATAATAAATTTGATGAGAGTTGTTACATCCTCCCCACCTTAATTAAAATCTCATCCTCGAGATTTACTGAACAAGTAGGGATACTTTCGCTTCATCTCTGATTCCAGTTCCCAAGTGTACTCAGGTCCTCTCTTTGAATCCCACTTGACTTTGACCAGTACTAGTCTTTTATGTTTGAGAAACTTGACCTTTCTGTCTTCTATCTGCAGTGGCTTCTCAACGAATTTTAACTTTTCATTTACCTCTATCTCTTGAAGAGGTACTACCAGGGATTCGTCAGATAGACATTTCTTGAGGTTGGATACATGAAATACATCATGTACCCCGGCTAGCTCTTCTGGTAGTTGTAAACGATAGGTAACTGGTCCTATTCGCTGGATTATTGGGAATGGTCCTACGTACCTTGGACTTAGGTTTCCCTTCTTCCCGAACCGAACTACTCCTTTCCAAGGAGAAACTTTCAAGAGTACCTTATCTCCGACTTGAAATTCCAGTGGCGTGCGTCGATTGTCTGCATAACTCTTCTGGCGATCTCGAGCCGTTTTCAGTCTTTCCTTGATTTGCGTTATCTTGTCAGTGGTTTCTTGTACGATTTCGGGACCTGATAGTTGACTCTCTCCTATTTCTGCCCAACAAACTGGAGTTCTCCACTTTCGTCCATACAGTGCTTCGAATGGGGCAGCTTCAATGCTTGAATGATAACTATTGTTATAGGAGAATTCAATTAAAGGTAGGTGGTCATTACAGTTTCCACCAAAATCTATAACACATGCTCTAAGCATGTCCTCCAGAGTTTGGATCGTCCTTTCACTTTGTCCATCCGTTTGGGGATGATATGCGGTGCTCAAGTTCAGTCTAGTCCCCATTGCTTCTTGAAAACTTGTCCAGAAATGTGAAGTGAAACGACTATCTCTATCCGATACAATAGAGAGTGGGACTCCATGTAAGGATACTACTTCATCTACGTATAACTTGGCTAATCTCTCCATACTGAAAGTTTCATTCATGGGTAGAAAATGAGCTGATTTGGTTAATCGATCCACAATTACCCAAATTGCGTCATTACCTTTTCTGGTTTTGGGTAACTTAGTAACGAAGTCCATGGTTATTAGTTCCCACTTCCAAACAGGCATTTCTAATTGTTGGAGTAACCCTGAAGGTTTCTGATGTTCTGCCTTAACTTGTGAACAAGTTAGACACCTAGATACATATCTAGCTATGTCCTTTTTCATTCCTATCCACCTGAAATTATTTCTTAAATCTTGGTACATCTTATTATTTCCAGGATGCATGGTATACCTAGATTTATGGGCTTCCTCTAAAATCTTATTTCTTAATTCTCCCTGCTTAGGTACCCAAATTCTTTTCTTGTGGAATCTCTAAATTCCATCAATCCCTTGCTCTAATTCCTTTATTCGTCCTTTCATTCCTTCAGCATCATCCTTGATTGTTGTTTCTTGAATGTTTTTCAGTTGTTCCATTAAGTCTAATTGTAAACTTAATCTAAGAGCACGAACTCGTCGTTGTTTCTCATGATACTTACGACTTAAGGCATCTGCAACTACGTTTGCTTTTCCTTCGTGATATTGGATATCACAGTCGTAGTCACTTAGAATTTCCATCCATCTTCTTTGTCTCATATTCAATTCTTTTTGCCCAAATATGTATCTTATACTCTTATGATCTGTATAGACAGTAAACTTACTTCCATACAGATAATGCCTCCAAATCTTAAGGGCAAAAATTATCGATCCTAATTCTAAGTCATGCGTCGTATAGTTTTCTTCGTGCTTTTTCAATTGCCTTGATGCATACGCAATTACCTTTTTGCGTTGCATTAGCACACATCCTAATCCTAGCTTAGAAGCATCACAGTAAACTTCAAAATCTTCTGTTCCTTCTGGTAAGGCAAAAATTAGGGCGTTTGTTAATCTTTGCTTTAATATCTTAAAAGCTTCTTCTTGCCTAGGTCCCCATTCAAACTTAACTAATTTACAGGTTAGCTTAGTTAATGGTACAGCTATCTTAGAAAAATCTTTAATAAACCGTCTATAGTATCCGGCTAACCCTAGAAAACTTCTAACTTCCATAGCTGATTGTGGGACCTTCCATTTGGTGATTGCTTCTATTTTGGAGGGATCTACGTGAATACCTTCGTGATTCACCATGTGTCCTAAAAATTGTACCTTTTGTAGCCAAAATTCACATTTCGAGAATTTGGCATAAAGTTTTTATTTTCTTAACAAAGTTAAGAGTGCTCTTAGGTGCTCACAATGCTCGCCCTGACTTTTGGAATAAATGAGTATATCGTCGATGAAGACAATTACAAATTTATCCAAGTATGGTTTACAGATCCTATTCATCATGTCCATAAATGCTGCAGGAGCATTTGTTAATCCAAAGGGCATGACTGTAAACTCGTAATGACCATACCTAGTTCTGAAAGCAGTTTTAGGTATGTCTTCCTCTTGTACCTTCAACTGATGATATCCAGAGCGTAAATCTATCTTAGAAAAATACCTAGCTCCCTGAAGTTGATTGAAAAGATCATCAATCCTAGGTAATGGATATCGATTCTTAATTGTAACCTTATTCAATTCCCTATAATCGATACACATTCGCATCGAACCATCTTTCTTCTTTACGAACAATACTGGTGCTCCCCACGGGGATGAACTAGGTTGTATGAATCCTTTGCCTAATAATTCATCTAACTGCTTTTTCAGTTCTAGCATTTCGGTGGGTGCTAACCGATAAGGTGCTTTAGCTATCGGTGTAGTTCCAGGAATTAGATGAATTCTAAGTTCTACTTCCCTATCTGGTGGTAATCCTGGTAGTTCTTCTGGGAATACATCCGAGTATTCTGATACTACAGGAATTTCCTTAAGTTCCTTACCCTTAGTGCTAATGATTACCGAAATCATATACACTATTTCTTGCTTTCGTTCATAATTAGCAACTTTCATTACCGAAATAAACTTCATTGGTTTACGCGGTTTATCTCCTGTAATCATAATTATTTCTCCTGATGGTGTATGAATTTCTATGGAATTCTTATCACAGAGGATTCGAGCATGGTTGGCTACTAACCAATCCATTCCTAATACGACATCGAATCCAGCTAAATTCATAGGTAATAAGTTTGCAGAGAATTTATGGCCTAAAAGTTCTATCTTTCCTTTTTGCAAAACCTTATCTATGCTAACGGAATTCCCATCTGCAGTTTCTACCGTAAAAATTTGTCTAAGGTTGGTTAAGGGTAGGTTAAGAGCTTGGCAGAATGAAGTATTTTTAAAACTTTGGTTTGCACCAGAGTCAAATAATACTTTTGCATAAACGTCATGAACTAGGAACGTACCAGCTATCACACCTGGGATTAGCTCCGCTTCCTGGGTAGCCAGCTGGAAGGCTCTTGCATTTTTCTTGGTAGTTCCTTCTGCAGGCTTGGCTTTGTTGTCAGCTGGTTTGACCAATTTGGGACAGTCTGGTCTAAAATTTCCAGCTTCTCCACAATTGAAGCAAATTATGGATTTCTTCCTTCTGCAGTCTTCTTCTTGATGCCCCGGAATTTTGCAGAAGTTGCAATACCCTTTGCATTTCCCAAAATGCTTCCTTTTACAGGTAGTGCAAAATGGAACAGTGGAAGATTGTCCGGTTCCCTTTTTCTTGAAGTTACTACTATTACCCACACGGAATCCTTGGGTAATCTTTTGGGCTACTTCCTTTTTCCAGTTCTCCTCTCTTGTGCGTACCAGCCCGTCGGTCAAGGTATTAGCTAATTCCACAGCATCGTCAATTGTGCGGGGTCTAGCAGCTTTAACGATGTCACGGATTTCGCCGATCAAACCCCAAATATAGCGAGAAATAAGTACCGGTTCTGGCGAAGCCAGGGTTGGTACAACTCTAGCATACTCGAAGAATGTCGAAGTATACCCTCGACAGTCTACATCCACCATCCGGTGGTTCAGGAACTTATTTGTCATTTGTTCCTTTTCATATTCGGGACAAAATTTTCTTTCCACTAGCCTCTTAAATTCTTCCCAGTTCATGGCATACGCCACATCACTTCCTTTGGCTTGTAGCACGGTGTTCCACCATTCTAGTGCCCTTCTTTAAAAAGATGCGAAGCATACATGACCTTATCCTCCTCGGCACATTTACTTATTTTAATTACCGCCTCGGTTTTCTCCAACCAACGCAGTGCAGCAGTTGCCCCTTCATTACCTGCAAATTCAACAGGTTTACAGGCAAGAAATTCTTTATAAGTGCAACCAGGCGTTGCAACCAGGCGTTGCAACTTTCATTCTCTTAAGTATTGGGGCCTGAATCAAGTTGTCGTTATTGCCGCCTCCGTTTACACTATTAGTGGAGTCATCATGAGTACGTTTGCTGGGGTTAGCTTGTGAAGGCTCAACAGGACTTTTGACAGCAGCGGCGATTGCTGGGATAGCATTTGCTATTCCCTGGGCAACGATATTCTCTATATCTTGCCTATTGAGGAAATGATCCTCATTGTTTTGCTCAGATTGATTAACTTCATTAACTGGGTCATTAACAGCGTGTTCCATCTGGTAATTAATATATATAAGTTATTAGCATAAATAAATAATAACCAATATAATAAAACAATCGCACATAATTACATCAATACGTTTAGCCAAAATTATCGACTTTGCGACGTTGATATTTTTATATATTTTAGTATGCATCCGTACACACCAGTTATATTACAAAAGTTTTATTTAAAGTTATTTTACATGATTATATTTTTATTAATATTTTATTATTATTAAACACGTAACCACACAACCACACATGATCCCGTCAGCTGGCACTTCAGAAACGACGTTCCCTCTCGTCGTATTTCCATGATATCCTCTCCCCCACTTCCCGGATTCTATTTCCTGCGTCCATCAGCTCCTCGCCATAGTGGCGGAGTTCAGCCAAGTTCTCAGTGCTCATAGGTGGGTTTGGTGCAGGCTCTGGGTCAAACTAGAGGTGTACAAACCGGTTTTTTTTAGTAACCGAAACCGGTTATTAACCGGACCAGTTTTTTTGGCCCAAAAAAACCGGTTTTCAATAACCGGTTTTAAGGGTGGAAATGTGTAACCGGTCCTAACTGGTTGAAAAAAACCCGTTTTTTTATGAAAAAATAACCGGTTAAAAAAGCCGATTAATAGAAACAAAAAAAAACGGTAAAAAAACCGGTCTGCAGAATTGTTGACAGAATGTTATTTTTTGCTGTTTGTTGCTGTGTTGCTGTTGTTTTTGCAGTTTCTAACATTTTTTTTTTGTAAAATTCAATTTCTTAGATAAAAACTTAACAATGAAAGTATAAAAAGTTAAAACATTCATTAAGTCTCGCAACAAACGGTTTTACATAATAATAAAAATACAAACGATAAACGTAACAAACGATAAACGGTTTTACATAAACTTAAAATATTAATCCGCAAGAAGGTCCACTAATATATATATTTTTTTTAGTGAAACTACAATATTGAGAAGCCTCGTTTAATCTTCTTCGGCCGAACCCGAACCCGAACTATTGCGTAGGAATTCATCTAATTCGGCTTCTTCGTCGGTCATTGGGGTTGTCAATTCGGCTTCGACCTCGTAAACTTCTTCTTCGTAATCTAATTCTTCCTCGAGTGAACGTTTGTCTTGAACTCTCTCCGCCGCATCCAGGTAATCTTTTAAGCAAATCGACATCTCAACCGCCTTAGGTGTTAGTCGAGTCCTCCTTATCGAAATCACCCTACCACTAATAGAAAAAGCACTTTCCGAAGCTACCGTGGAAGCTTGGACAGTTAGTAAATCTCGGGCCATTGTGGCTAAGATCGGAAATTGATCTTCCTTACTTTTCCACCAAGCCAACAAATCAAAATTTTTAAAGTCTTGTGAACTCATCATTTGTAGAAGGTTCGACCCACCATACCGACCGAGTTCACTACTACTAGTGTTACCACGATGCATTTGACTCGACTCATCATACAATTGGTTATAAACATACAAATCGGTATCTTCCATTTGACTTGAACCTTCACCGAAAGCGGCGTTTCTCATTGACGCGTGAATGTGTGACGAGGTTGAACCATATTTTGTTACATAAACATCAAACAATTTTGAAAGTTGATCGTTGAAACGGGATTTTGCAACTTCACCAAAGTTTGGTTCTTAAGTGGTGTTTAAATTCAATTGGTGTGCAATTTTTTCAATCAAAGACCCGGTTCCAAAAATATTAAAACAAGGGTTTAGAGCGGCGGCACAAGTGAAAACCGCCGGTAGTTTTTTAAAATATTTTCTTAATTTTTCCTTCATTGTATCCGCCATGTCACAATATGGTCTACCTCTAACCGACAACTCGTTTACTTTCAAACACATTTTAAACAAATTGTGAAGTACCAATGAACTTGTTGGATAATAAACCCCCGATAAAGTCTTTGTTGATGTTTTGAAAACTTGAAGCACTTGTGTAACAGTTTCAATAGCTTCCCAACCCGATGGGTGGTAAGGCGAACACTTTCCACGACTAGCCAAAAGGTTATGAAATTCTATTAAACTTTCCTTTTGCAAAATAGCCTTTTCAAACATAATGCAAGTCGAGTTCCACCTATGAGCAACGTCCCAATTGGGTCCTAAGCATATTCGACCCGCTTCCTTACAAGTTTTAATATATTTTGAATGTCTTTGCGTGTTACTAAATATACTTCGTAACATTCTTTTGAAAGCTTCTTTTTATGTTTCAATAACCCTTAAACCGTCTTGAACGGCCAAATTTATGATGTGTGCAACACATCGGCTATGGAAAAAGTACCCTCACAAATCGGATTGTATTTTAATTTTAAACGCATTACCGCGCTCGTGTTGTTTGAGGCGTTATCAAAAGATATTGAAAAAACTTTATTTTCCAATTTGTATGTTGTAATACATTTGTCGATTACTTTATATATAGCTTCACCGGTGTGAGGGTAATCGAATAATTTAAACAAAATCGTGCGTTTCATCATTTGCCACGTCGCCGGTTCAATCCAATGGGCGGTGACACAAATATACGAATCGGGTGAACCGTGCGGTGCGGACCAAACGTCGCTAGTCAAGTTAACACCGGTTTCTAATTTTTCAAAATAAGAAATTAATTCTAGTTTAGTTTTTTTCCACAATTTTAAACAACTTCCTAAGAGTAGCACGACTTACATGGGTGTATCGTGGTTGGAGAGTTCATTGAACCATCTTTGTATAGCGTTGGTTGTCGAAGTGGTTGAACGACAAACTTTCTTGGATTACAAACTTCGCCATTTCATCCCTAACCATATTGAAATTGTAGTTGAAAATATTAGCGCCATCACTTGCCATGGAAGCTTGACCACCAACGTGTTGTTGTTTCAATGCCTTGCAAAACGGTTTTTCAATGTGTTGTTTCAAGGTGGAGTTTGCGGTTTCGGCGTAAAAGCCTTGACAATGATGACAACGCGCTTTTCTTTTACCGTTGGCCATCTCGCACAAATCAAAATGTGACCAAACCTCGGGGTTGCGCTTCGTTGGAACAACACGAATCACCGTGTCGGTTGTAGACTCGCCAACATTGACCGAATCATGGGCACTAGAGGTTGCCATAGCGTTTTGAGAGTTATCGAACAAGAATAAGAGACTTTTTTAGATTTTTTGAGAGTTCTCAAGTGTTGTGATTGAACCTAAACACCCACAAACCTCTTATACTAGTTGGAGATGAGTTTTAGGCAAAAAAAAAAAAAAAAACAAAAAAAAACAAAAAATGGCTACAATTGGTTCCAAACGGTCATATGACCGTTAATTAGAGCTGGGCAAAAATAACCGGTTAAAACCGGTTTTTTTCTATTCGTTACCGGTTAACCGATTATTAACCGGTTTTTTGTTTAATAGATTAATTAACCGGTTTTTTAAAAACCAGTTTTGAACCCGAACCGGTCCAAAAATTTTACAACCGATCAATAACCGGTCAAACCGGTTGTAACCGAACCGGTTAGAAAAAAACCGGTTCCGGTTTTTAAAAAAACCGGTTCCGTTTTTTTTTCCGGTTTCGATTGCGTAATCCGTTTTTTTGTACACCTCTAGGTCAAACTGGGAGAAAAAGGTATTAGGGTTATTCAAGAGATTCTGAAATTGCCAATCACTTGTCCACCATTCCTACAGCTCTCCTGGTAGAAGTTGGTGGCTGACAATGGGATCTGGGATGGCAAGTTCCAAATTAACTGGAAGTTGTGATTCAGTTGGGTAATTGAAGAGGTCTTCCTTGGCAGGTCTAATGAGGTCACAATTTGCCAGTTTGCGATCAAGTTCCTCCCAGGGTGACATTTCCTGGGCTCGTCCTGAACTTTCCCCGATCTCTTTTCCTTTATCCTTTGGGTCCACAGTTCTTTTCACCCTCTGTGCGGCTGGATTCGTTCTTCGTACGCGTCTCCAGCCCACGAATCTCCTTCTCTTTTTCGACTTGGGTTTCTCCTGGGCTTGAGCCTGGAACTCCATAGGTTCTTCAGTATCGGCCTGATAACCGGAAAAGCCCCCGGAAACTTCCATGTTAGCAGAACGGATGGTGAGATTCTGAAGAGCTTCAGACAACTCAGTCATGCTATCAGAATATAGGGAAACACAAAATCCTAGTTAGAATGTTATTTATTGCAAACTTTCACAAAATCACAGAAGGGCAATCAATTAAATTAAGTATTTCCAAATACTTAATTGGCTTAAATCAGTGGCTCTGATACCACCTTTTTCTGTCACGGCCCCCGTCCCGGTGTGACCCGGTCCAGGAGTCGAGGGACAGAATCCCGTGGTATTTATTATTTGAGTTGACAGCGGAAGTTTAACAGGATCTTTTAAGACTTGAAAATGCCCAATTATTTTATTTCATAAGTTGGGACAAACACCGTAATTTACAATAGAGGAATTTCACGAGGAAATTCCCTGTATTACAAAACATGTTTATTTATTTTTACTGAGCCACCACTTCAAGCTTTATTAGTGCTCCATAGCACTTTGCCTTGATTCACAGTAGGTCACCTAAAACATGTCAGTAATAAAGCTTTTTGTCCTCTCACATTTTCAAAAATCTCATTTTTTATAACATAAGGGCATAATAGTCAATTTTTAAGCAAATAACGTAAACATGCAAATGAACTATGATTTCTAAGGACCATGAAGTATAACCTCAGAGGGTTATGCTAACATATAATATGGTCACAAAGGAACCCTAAGGCACAAAGAAACTAAGCTAAATCGGGTCAGAACTGAAAGTCAAAGCAAAAGTCAACTTTTGCGACTTTCGGTTGCGAACCGAGCCTAAACTCAGAATTGTCGGGTTGAACATGCCTAGACATGTTCAATTAATATTTACCAAGTTATTAAAGTGACAAAACTGATTTTATAGCTTCTCCATCATTAGTTATAAATTTTATTTAAAAACTGACTCGTTTGACTTTTATTTTAATTACTTTGACCCGATAATTAACTAAGTAAACGTGATAATTAGGAGGTGCCCTTTTGAGGGTTTAACACCTACCTAATTACGATCACGTAGCCATGTTTGTTGCTAACAATGGATTGACCGTTTATGGTCTAGCTAAAAGTCAAAGCGTTTATTGCAAACGCTTGACTTTTCGGCTTTTTAAGCCAAATAAAATATACTAGTCACGAAAGGACACTTACAAATGGTCCTATGGACTGAATAGAACTCAAAAGAGGTTCCAAAATGATCAGGATCCTCTAGGATTGAGAGATAGCAAGATTGAACTTGAAGGTGCAAGTGAAATTGTGAAGGTTGAAGCCTATATATAGTTTTTGTGATTTAATAGGATCTTGCCATGTGTATTTGGGATTCATTTGGATGATTACAGGTGTAAAACCAGTAATCTAAATCAGTTAACATGCCCCATGTATTAGTTTAATGGTTTAGAAAACTATGGGGAGAATAAGGTATAAAAAAAAGAAATTATGTTGTTGATGTTCTGCAAGCTCGCGGACCGCGTAGGCCTCTGACCCGGCGGTCGCGGCCCGCTAGCTATAGGCCCAGCTCCAAAAAGTTTGGCAGAGCTGCTGTTCAGTTCCCTGTCATTTCTTATGCGTATATTGAGTTTCAAAAATTACGTTTTCTGGCCCAAACAACTATAATCAGCTGCTGTTTTACTGTTTCGGCATCCCTTGAGCAAGGAGTCGGGCCTGGGTCATGACTCGAGACAAGGTTCAGCCCAGACAATCAATTAAGCAGATTGACAGAAATGGTCCCTGTCTCAGCTTTTATTATTTTGACAGTTTTAGTCCCTGTCATTTATGTGCTATTAAACTGTCATAACGACGTATCTGGTCCCAAAATTTTATATCGGGTACATCCAAGTTCAGCAACGACTTTTGAAGGTTTGTCAAGAACAACCCTTCATATTTTAATATCTTTTAAACCTTCATACTTGGCACTTTTGGCACGAAGTTCCTAAAATCTCATAACATGTTAATACAAGATTCAAAACCTCTAACGGTCAATCCTAGGCATCCCGGGAGCTCGACCGAGCATTGCGAAGGTCTCGTTTTGTTTATAAAGATCCTCAAAGGCGTAGTTTCGCTTATTGCCGCTTTTAGTCCTTTAATCGCACAAGGTAGCGCGTAATATCGTTTAACGATGTCTAAGCCTATCGTGGCCCATATTGAGTATTCCTGAGCATATGCTTAAATATTACGACGCTCTCGTTCGCCTAATTGGTCACCAAAAGGTGCAGTTTTAAAAGTTGACGCTTTTGGTCCCTTTAACGCGCAAACTTGCGGGTGTCATCGTTTAATAGCATCAAAGCCTTGTGCAATCCATATTAAGCATTCTCAAGAGTATGATTGCACTTCATAATACTTCGGGTTCGTAAAAGGTCATTCAGAGGTATAATTAAACATATTGACGCTTTTAACCCCTTTAACTTGCAAAGTTGCGCGTAACGTCACTTATAGGCATAAAAGCCTTAGATGGCCAATATTGGGTATTCGCGAGAGTATAATCACACATCATGAAGCTCTCGGTTTGTTAAAAGGTCACTCAGAGGTAAGAATTAACATATTGACGCTTTTAACCCTTCGACGCGCAAACTTTCAAATAATTATGCAACCGACTCCTCTAGACCAACGAGTGGCTTAATTATAATTCTGAATACCGTGTGTTGTTATTCAGAGGCTTAGTTTAAGCATGTTTACACTTTTAGTCCTTCTACATTCAAAGTTTTTGATTTTTCACAAAATTAGTCCCTAATAGTCAACGTTTGACTTCATTAGAGTTTAGTACACGTGTCGATACATCATTGGACGTGATTTTTACGAGGTGTTACATCCTCACCCCCTTAAAAGAAATCTCGACCTCGAGATTTGCTCAAAATATGGAAGTACTTTCTGTCGAATAATGGACTTAACCTCCACAACATATTTTTGGGGCCTCTATGGGCACCCTAGTTGACCTTTATAATAGGTACAAGTTTTCTTTCGGAGCGTCTAATGCTGTCGATCCTTAATCGATACTGGTTTCTCATCAAACCATAAGTTTTCATTAATCTGCCTATCATTATGTGATATTGCTATTGACTTATCGGCGAGACATATCCTTAAATCACTAATGTGGAACACATTGAATACCATCAAGTTCCTTAGGTAAGTTTTAGCTTATAGGCTACCGATCTTGACATATTCGATTTTCTCGAATGGTCCAATATATTTAGAGTTTAACTTGTCTGTTATATCAAAATGCAGCACACCTTTCTAGGGTGGTACTTCCTGTTGAATCTTGTTCCTTATGGAAAACTCAAGAGGTTTGCGACTCTCATCAACATTGATTTTCTGCCGATTACTGGCAGCTTTCAGACGATCACAGATTCGTATGATCCTATCCATTGTCTCCAGGGTAATTTCAGATCCTGAAAATTGGACTTACTAAACTTCTGTCCATCAAGCGGACGTTTGACATTCTATCTATACAAGGTCTCCAAATGTCGCAACCCCCGTCCCTTAACTCCCCAGGAACGGGCGGCCATGGCCAGTTTTGGTGGTATCGGTGTTTATCATTTTGGCAGCGGAACTTTCAGCAGGAGCGTAGTTAGGAAATATCTTATTAGAGTAAAATACCACGCTTTTATAATATTAAACATATGGGAAAATCCCAAGTTTCAAGTACACACATTTTTATAGGGATAAACCCTATTTTATTTAAATAAAACATCTCTTTATTTTAGGTAACTTTATAGCCACTTTTCCAAGCCTTCAGTGCTGTCCAGCTGGCTTCTATTTGGCTTTCACATTTTGTTACCTGAAATGCATTTAAAAACATTTTGTCAGTGGGAAATACTGGTGAGTGAATCCCAGTTTAATCAAGACTTATAAATTAACCATTGTACAGTATTGATGGCGCTCTCGCAATTACATTTGTTTCCATCTACTTTAATTACCACCCACGATACTGTCAACCCGACTTGTGGTCATGTTACTACTCACAATGTAGTAACAAATTTTGTATACAAAACCCCAACATACCGACGATAATTTTAGAATACAAATACTCAATCACTGTTTAATATATTATTAATTAAGTGAGGGTTTGTAAAAATAATTTGCAAAAAGGAGATTACTTACATTGCTGTCTTAGGGTTTTCCTTAAGGATTTCCTGGTGATTATCTATAATTTACACAAATGCACACGTGTTAGTATAATAACCCAACATTTATATTAATGATACCCTCCCCGAGACGGCATTCCAACGACTATGTCGGGCAGAACCACGACAGCCGTTACGGAACCCTGGATCAATCGGGCAACGTATCTAATACATAACCGGAGTTATGATACTTACAACGAGGTAGAACTTCGTTATTTAGGGGGTATTATGCCCGAAAATCACTTTAACTATGTAGAAATTCGAGAGAGAGAACGAGAGATTGAACGAGTTGAAACTGAGGCTGAAGGCCTCAATTTATAGTGCCTCTTCGACTTCCCTCGCGCCCCGCGTAGACATCCTCCAGGGCCTTCGCGGCCCGCGAGGCCAGCTAGGGTAGGCCCTAGCTTAGCTGACTCGCCACTAGGCTTGACACGAGTGGTGCCACGTGGCGGCTCAGGGGCTCGCCCTGACTCTGAGCTGTCGCTGCCCGCGAGCGAGGGCTAAATCTTGTTTTTATTTTAATTTTAATGATATAAGGATATTTGGGCTCGGTTTTCTTATACGGGGTATGGTTTAGGACATATTGGGTTAGTTTAAACATATTAGGTGTGTCAAAAATTATTTTGGAGGGTTGTTATATCCTCCCCACCTTGTTTTAGAGCTCGTCCTCGAGATCTACTGGAACAAGTGTGGATATTTCCTTTGCATTTCTGATTCAAGCTCCCATGTGTATTCTGGTCCTCTTTTGGAGTCCCATTTCACTTTGACTAGAACCAATCTCTTGTGTTTGAGGTTCTTAACTTTCCTGTGTTCAATCTGTAGAGGCCTCTCTACAAACTTTAACTGCCCATTTACCTCTATATCCTTAAGAGGTACCACCAGTGATTCATCAGCTAAGCATTTCTTGAGATTAGACACATGAAATACATCATGTATTCCCGCCATTTCTCTGGCAGTTGTAGCTGATAGGCTATAGGTCTTATTCTTCTAATAATCTCAAAAGGTCCAACATACATGGGGCTTAGCTTTCCCCTTTTGATGAATCTGACTACTCCTTTCCAAGGAGAGAGTTTTAATAACACTTTGTCTCCTACTTGAAACTCCAACGGCTTTCGTCTGTTATCAAGTTAACTCTTTTGTCGATCACGTGCTGTTTTCAGTCGTTCCTTGACTTGAATGATTTTGTCGGTCGTTTCTTGTACTATCTCTGGTCCAGATAGTTGCTTTTCTCCAACTTCTGCCCAACAAACTGGGGTTCGGCACTTTCGTCCATAAAGTGCTTCGAATGGTGCAGCATTGATACTTGTGTGATAACTGTTATTGTAAGAAAATTCTATTAATGGTAAGTGATCGTCCCAATTACCTCCGAAATCAATTACACAAGCTCTAAGCATATCCTCCATTGTCTGAATTGTTCTTTCGCTTTGTCCGTCTGTTTGAGGATGATAGGTTGTGCTTAGATTTAACTTAGTTCCCATTGCTTTTTGGAAACTTGTCCAAAAATGAGAGGTAAAACGACTATCTCTATCAGAAACAATTGATAAAGGAATTCTATGTAATGAAACTATTTCATTTACATACAATTTAGCTAATTGTTCCATACTGAATGTTTCTTTCATTGGTAGGAAATGAGCTGACTTAGTTAGCCTATCTACAATCACCCAGATTGTATCATTACCTTTCCTTGTCTTGGGTAATTTGGTAACAAAATCCATTGTTATCAATTCCCATTTCCACACTGGCATTTCTAGCTGCTGCAATAGACCTGCGGGTTTCTGATGTTCGGCTTTGACCTGTGAGCAGACTAAACACTTAGAAACATAAGCTGCTATATCTTTCTTCATTCCTATCCACCAGAAATTCTTTCTTAAGTCCTGATACATCTTATCATTTCCAGGATGCATCGTATACTTAGACTTATGGGCTTCTTCTAGTATACGGTGGCGTAGGTTTCCTAATTTAGGTATCCACATTCTTTTCTTATGGAATCTCTAAATTCCATCAGTTCCTTGTTCTAGTTCCTTAATCATTCCTTTCAATTTTTCAGTATCATCCCTGATTACTGATTCTTGTGCTTTTCTAATCTGTTCATTTAAATCTACATGTAGATTTAATTTAAGAGAACGTACTCTTTTTGGCTTCTCGTGATACTTTCGACTTAAAGCATCAGCAACTACATTTGCTTTTCCTGCATGATTCTGGATATTACAATCATAATCACTAAGAATTTCCATCCAGCGTCTTTGTCTCATATTCAACTCCTTTTGCCCGAAAACATACCTTAAACTCTTATGATCGGTAAAAATAGTAAACTTACTACCGTAAAGGTAATGTCTCCAAATCTTAAGGGCAAAAATTATAGCTCCTAATTCTAGATCATGGGTTGAATAATTCTCTTCATGATTCTTAAGTTGTCTAGATGCGTAAGCTATAACCTTTTGACGTTGCATCAACACACATCCATATCCTAACTTAGAAACGTCACAATAGACTACAAAGTCTTCAGTTCCTTCTGGTAACGCTAGTATGGGTGCATTGGTTAATCTTTGCTTAAGAATTCTAAAGGCTTCTTCCTGTTTTGGTCCCCATTCAAACTTAATGGATTTACAGGTTAACTTAGTTAAGGGAATGGCTATTCTAGAAAAATCTCGAATAAATCTCCTATAATAACCGACCAATCCTAAGAAACTTCTAACCTCAGTCGGTGACTCAGGGGTTTTCCATTTGGTAATTGCCTCGATCTTGGTGGGATCTACATGAATTCCTTCATGATTGACTAAAAGCCCAAGAAACTGTACCTGTTCTAACCAAAACTCACACTTCGTGAACTTTGCATAAAGCTTTTCTTTTCTCAATAAACTTAGGAGTGCGTGCAGATGCGCTGTATGTTCCTCCTTACTCTTGGAGTAAATGAGAATATCATCTATAAAGACAATTATGAATTTATCCAAATATGGCTTACATATTTGGTTCATCATGTCCATAAATGCAGCTGGGGCATTGGTTAAACCAAATGGCATGACAGTAAATTCATAATGGCCATACCTTGTTCTAAATGTGGTCTTAGGAATGTCCTCTTCCTGTACCTTTAATTGATGATATCCTGACCGTAAATCGATCTTTGAGAAAAATCGAGCTCCTTGCAATTGATCGAACAGATCATCGATTGTCGGTAATGGATACCGATTTTTAATCGCGACCTTGTTCAATTCACGGTAATCAATGCACATTCGCATCGACCCGTCTTTCTTCTTGACGAATAATATTGGCGCTCCCCATGGCGATGAACTTGGTTGTATGAATCCTTTCTCCAACAACTCGTCTAATTGTTTCTTCAATTCCTGCATTTCTGCGCGTGCCAAACGATACGGCGCTTTGGCAATTGGTGCTGTCCCTGGTAATAGGTGGATTCTGAATTCAACTTCCCTGTCTGGCGGTAGTCCTGGTAATTCTTCTGGAAATATATCTGGAAACTGAGACACTACTGGGATATCTTTTAATTCCTTTCCTTTAGTGTTAGTGATTATGGAAATCTTAATGGTTTCTCCATTTGGTGTCTCTACTAGACATTCTTGTGGGAGTTTAGTTAATGGTTGATTGAGAAGTTTGCAAAATGAAGTATTAATAAAACATTGGTTCACACCAGAGTCAAATAATACTTTAGCAAAGACATCATTAACTAAAAACATACGGGCGATCACATCCGGAATCATCTTTGCTTCTTCTGCAGTCATAACAAAAGCTCTAGCATTTTTAGTATTCTTGTTGTTCATGGTTGGAGCTAATTTCGGACAATTCGGTTTGCTATGACCTTTTTCTCCATAGTTGAAGCACATTCTATTATTATGTTTCTTTTCCTTGTGTCCTGGTATCTTATAGAAATTGCAGTAAGTGAAGCATTTTCCCGAGTGCTTCTTCTTGCAGGCCTTGCAGTAGGGTGCAGAGGTAGAACCTACATTTTCCCACGGTTGGAATTTCCATAACGAAATTCTTGGGTAAGCCTTTGAGCTAGGTTTCTCCTCTGGTCCTCCTCTCGTGTACGCACTAACTCATCTGTCAATGTATTTGCTAGTTCTACAGCTTCTTCTATAGTTTGAGGTGTAGCTGCCTTGACTACATGTCTAATCTCACTGATTAATCCCCAGATGTAACGGGAGATTAATACTGGTTTAGGTGATGCAAGGGTTGGCACTATTCTACCATATTCAAAGAATAATGTAGTGTATCCCTTACTATCCACTCCAGTCATTCTAAGGTTTAGGAATTTATTTGCTATCTGTTCTTTTTCATCAGGAGGGCAGAATTTTCTTTCTACCATATTCTTAAATTCCTCCCATTCCAAATTGTAAATTCTGTCACTTCCCCTAGACTGGAGGATAGTGTTCCACCATTCTAATGCTGAGTTTTTAAACAGATTGGAGGCAAACATTATCTTATCCTCTTCCGTGCACTTGCTTATTTTTAGGACTACCTTAGTCTTTTCTATCCAGCGTAGAGCTGCAATGGCCCCTTCATTGCCCGAGAATTCCATTGGTTTACAAGACTATAATTCTTTATAAGAAAAACCATAAGACATGGTTCTTCTTCTTTTGGGAATGAGCACTTGAAGTATGGGTCCATTGTTCACGCTGTTTTCTGGTTCAGTGGGTCGTTTACTATCACGGTTACTTTTATTATCAGCTTCCCTAACTGTTTGAATAATATATGACATCGCGTCTATAATTCCTTGTGCCACTATATGTTGGATGACACTGTTATCCACTTGGTTTCCATTGTTATCATTGTTCGGGTTATCGTTATTCTGGTTTTCCGGATTATTATCCGGGTTCTCTTGATTCACTTGGTCGGCCATCTGAATTTCAGACATTTACCACATATTAATATCACAAGATAATGTCTTAATACAATCAATCACATGACACGCATATTGATCAAAAGCGTCGAACATTGCGACTTACTCTTTCTGATAGTATGCATCTAATACAAACTGATACTGGAATTTAAAATTACAATACTATTATGCATCTATAACTATTGTCTAGATTTTTTTTTCAAACATACACACATATTATATATTATTATTATTATTACTACTACTACCACCATTACTGATATGGGTTCATCCAGAACTCCATATTACGCTCGTCATACTTCCAGACGAGTCGTTCTCCAACCTGCCTCATCCTCTCGCTACTTTCTAAAATCTCCTTTCCAAAGGTTCGGAGTTCTTGCACATTTTTTGCACTCATTAGGGGTGCAGGTGCTGGGACTGGGTTTGGAAACTGGGGCATGAGTTCCTGGTAAGGGTATGGATTCTCTAAAATTTCCCTGATGTATTGATCACTATCATAGAAGGGATCTAGAGGGTCCAAAGGGTAGGCTGCTAGATTCGGCATGGGTTCGTCTTCTGGTATTGGGTAGCGTTGCTGGTAATCCCTATGTTCATCTAACCACAGGTCGTAGTCTTGGTCTAAGGGATTTGGTGCTGGTACCTTAGGTATCTCAGCTGGGTTGAATTCAGGCATTGGGATTTGATTTTCTGGGTTATTTTCAATTTCCATTGGCTGTGTGGGAAATAGTGGTAAGGGCTGGGGTGCTATGAGTTGCTCAAGGTTAGGGTCAGCAGCTGTGGTTGCTAGGATATGAAAATTTGCTAAACTCCTATTGAGCATATCCTGGGTGTGAGCATCTGTTTCTCTTTTAACGGCTGCTAAAGCACGTTGCTGTTGTAACTTTTTCATTCTTTTTCTACGTCCATGCGCTCCTCTACTGAACCATACTCTCTTTTTAGGAGGGAATGACTCTTCAGACTGAGCCTTAAACAAGAATATCCCATCTTCATTGTCAGCTGAATACCCTGAGAGGGCAGGCCGTGAAGAGGTGCCTTCGCTCCTAGGTGAGCTGGACAACTGACGGTAGGCGTCGGAAGGTCCTTGGTCGCTCATACTGTAAACTAACAAATAGTCAAATAACACACAACAATAAAATGCAGATATGCACGTATTTTCGTAATTTATTTCCTAACATATAATATTTTGGTGTCAGCAGAACACTTCTGTGGCTGAATCAATGGCTTAGCTCTGATACCACCTTCTGTCGCAACCCCCGTCCCTTAACTCCCCGGGAACGGGCGGCCGCGGCTAGTTTTGGTGGTATCGGTGTTTATCATTTTGGCAGCGGAACTTTCATCAGGATTGTAGTTAGGAAATATCTTATCTGAGTAAAATACCACGCTTTTATAATATTAAACATATGGGAAAATCCCAAGTTTCAAGTACACACATTTTATAGGGATAAACCCTATTTTATTTAAATAAAACATCTCTTTATTTTAGATAACTTTATAGCCACTTTTCCAAGCCTTCAGTGTTGTCTAGCTGGCTTCTATTTGGCTTTCACATTTTGTTACCTGAAACGCGTTTAAAAACATTTTGTCAGTGGGAAATACTGGTGAGTGAATCCCAGTTTAATCAAGACTTATAAAAAAACCATTGTACAGTATTGAGGGCGATCTCGCAATTACATTTGTTTCCATCTACTTTAATTACCACCCACGGTACTGTCAACCCGACTTGTGGTCATGTTACTACTCACAATGTAGTAACAAATTTTGTATACAAAACCCCAACATACCGACGATAATTGTAGAATACAAATACTCAATCACTGTTTAATATATTGGAAGTTCTTATTGACCAAATCTGCTAGGTTTGACTTATAAAAAAACCATTGTACAGTATTAACGCGATGCAACTACCATTATGGGGAGTAGAGATGCAAACATCTACTCGCTAGAAGCAAAAGTGGAAATTTCAAATAAAAGAAATTTGAGTACTTCATCTGTTTGGTTAACTAAAATAACATATACGACAGAGTAATAGGTTTTGCTTGGGTTAACCGATGTGGTTCCTAAGTGACAACCTTTAACGAGTCTTGACCTAAGTCCCCAAAGGTCTTAAGGGTGCGATTCCTAAACCTTTAGAGTTCTGTATTCTGTGTAAAACTGTTTTGTGCATTGTGTAGGAAACACAATTTTTGTATATGTTTAAAACAAGTTATCGACTCACTATACTTCAGTATACTTTCTTCCTGAATTCACAGCTAATGATACTCGATCAACGATCAATCTTAGAATAGTAACGGAATCCTCACAGTTAGTTAAATAAATAATTCGTTAATCCTCAGCAAGAGTTACCGACTCTTGTTGGTTAGCTCGTTCAGCTCCTGGGAGTTGATGCTCATTTGAAAATCATCGTCCTTCTCCTTGACGAACAGTACTGAAACTCCTTAGGGCAAAAGCTTGCCTTATAACTCCTCAATCTGGCACCTTCTGAAGCTGCGTTGACGATTCCTGTATCTCAGGAAGTGCAAGTCGATAGGGTGCCTTGGCTTCAGGCACGGCGCCTGGAACCGAGTCAATATGGAATTCGACTTGTCGTTGAGGCGGTAGTCTTGGCAAGTCTTTGAGGAAGACTTCAGGGTATTCCCTTATCACAGGAATATCTTCGAGTTTTGGTTCTTCGGCTCCCTTGTCCACGACATGAGCCAAGAAAACAACACATCCTATTCGCAACAACTTTCGTGCCTTCAAGCAATTAGTAATTTGTAGAGGCGTATCCTGCTTCATGAGTGACGATCGTTTCTTCGTTCGCCATCGGGATGCGGATATCACTCTCCGCTCGATCGCTCGACAACCAATCCATCCAGGTTACCTCGTCGAAGCTTCCCAACTCAACTGGCAGTAGATCAAGCGTAAACTCACGCTCTCCGAGTTCTATCTTGCTGTTTCCAATTACTTCGTTGACTTCCACTAGCTTCCCATTAGCTAGTTCTATCGAGTACGGGTTATCTAACTTACTTGCTACTAAACCAAGTATACTCTCAAACTCTAGGGATGCGAAGCTAAAATTTGCAACTGTATCTAGCAGCACAGATGCATAACGTTGACTAATATGGGACGTACCGATGCCCACGTGTCTCCCTAGCTTTGGTGTTGAGCTTTCATCCTTGTGCCTGTTTGTTTTTAGGGCAATATTTTCTAAAATGCTTTTTGCTTCCACAGTTAAAACAACCTTGAGTACGTTTTTGTTTGTCACTCATCCTGCCTTGATGATTGTCGTTGTCGTTGTTTCCTTCAAGATTCTTGCTACCATCTTGGCCTCCATTTCCACGTTCAGTACCTTGTCTACAAGTTTCCTTGACATGCCCCACTTTGCCAGAGTTTTCACATTTTCCATATCTGCATCGCCCGATATGATAACGTCGACAATTGTCGCACTTAGGTAGGATACCCATGTACTCTTTTCCCTTTTTGGCCCTGTTCTTGCTATTCACCCGAGTACCCTTCTTGAAGTTTGCAAACTTTCTTTTGTTATCTCCAGATGGCTCTACAGGAGTCTCCTATTTCTCTTCCGAAGTGGAAAATTTTCCTAGTCTAATCGCTTCTTCAGTGAGCGTCACACTTAAGTCGATAGCTTCGGTGATTGTTGGAGGTTTAGATGTTGTCACCAGGCTTAGAATCTGAGGTGCCAGTCCCCCGATGAAGCGTTCGATCTTCCTAGATTCTGGTTCCACCAAACGCGAAGCAACTTGTGATAAATCGAGAAATCTCTGCACATACTCAGTTATCTTTGGACCTTCCATTTTCAAGTTCCACAGTTCAGTTTCCAACTTCTGGACTTCTGCCCTAGAGCAATATTGTCACGGCCCTTGGCCCCGGTTTGACCCGGTCCAGAGTCGCGAGGCAGGAAATCCGATGGTATCTAATTTGGTGACAGCGGAAGTCTTTTTAAACAGGATTGATTAATAATAAAACTGCTCGTTTATATATAATATAGGGATAATTCTCATAATTTACAAATAAGTGATTTCACTGGGAAATCCTTTATTTCTTAAAACATGTTTCTTTATTTATTTACATTGAGCCACTTTCTAAGCTTGTAGTGCTTCACGACACTTTTCTGTGCTCACAACAGATCACCTGAAACATGTTTGAAAAAGGTTTTGTCAGCAGGGAAATACTGAGTGAATCATTCAGTTTTACTAAAACGACTCGTTTGTTATAATTCACAGTATTAAGAGAGATTACAATGTTTCTGATATCAAACCAACTACCCACAGTATTTGTCACTCGAATCTTTACGGTGACTGTGGTCATATCACCATTGGCTGCCCCAATGAATGACGAATATCACTAAATTTAGGTTCGCCCACCTAAAGTGATAAAACTGTAATACTGTGCACAATACCCCACATACCGGCTGTAATTTGGTGATTACATAAACTTAAGCACTGTAATTATAACCTTTGAAAATAAACATGATTTCAAAAGTAATTTGATAAAAAGAGAATGACTCACATTGTAGATTTAACGAGCAGAATATAAGCCTACTGATTAGCCTTGATTAACCTAATTTAAATAACAATGCACACACAACAGGTTAGTAACTAATACAGCAGTTACGACAATTCACGAGATTAAACCCTCACAACGATTTATTAGTGAAATACTTAACAATTCAGCGGATTCACAATGAATGACAGAGTATAGTCCGAATTCGAGCAGTACTCAAACATTCAAATCGAAATCACGATGAATTAACAAAGTATAATCTCAATTTGAGCGGCACTTAAACAATCGTTGGATAGTTAGAATCGATCGGACGTTGAATCGTAATAGCGATCGAGTTATTACCCTGATTGCGGTGTCGATTAGTGCACTGTGTGTATTAATTGTAGTATACAGAACGTATTTCAGTCTACGAAACGAATTTCTTCGTCGAACATATGCCAAATTTCAAATACCAATGTCTGCTATTTATACCCGAAATTTACCACCCCTTACGGACCGTAACAAATAACCCTTACGGTCCGTAAGGGTTGCCTATTTTTCATAGAGTAGCCACGGTTGGGACTAGCTATGCTGACTTGACAGTTTCTGAATTTAGAATTTTGACAGCGAGTAAATTCAGATAATCGTTAACTTAGGGTTTACCCCCCTTGAGTTTTAGGGGCCCTGATCCTGATTCCGATTGTTCTGAAAATTTTAGGGTTTGTTCAGAATCACTTGGGTTTTTCAATTAGGGTTTCCTATTGGTCAAATTAAAATAATAATTAGGACTTTTGATGAGAATTGTTACATTCTCCCTACCTTAATAAAAATCTCGTCCTCGAGATTTACTGGAATAAATGAGGATACTTTCTCTTCATTTCTGATTCTAGCTCCCAAGTATATTCAGCTCCTCTCTTTGAATCCCATCTAACTTTGACTAAAACTAGTCGTTTATGTTTGAGAAACTTAATCTTTCGATCCTCAATTTGAAGAGGTTCCTCAACAAATTTTAGCTTTTCGTTTACCTCTATATCTTGAAGAGGTACTACCAGTGATTCATCTGATAAACATTTCTTAAGATTGGATACATGAAATACATCATGTACTCCAGCTAATTCTTCTGGTAGTTGTAAACGATAAGCAACTGGTCCTATACGTTGGATTACTGAAAATGGTCCTACGTACCTTGGACTTAGCTTTCCTTTCTTACCGAATCGAACAACTCCTTTCCAAGGAGAAACTTTTAATAGTACTTTATCTCCGATTTGAAATTCTAACAGCTTGCGGCGATTATCTGCATAGCTCTTCTGACGATCTCGAGCTGTTTTCAGTCTTTCCTTGATTTGAGTTATCTTGTCAGTAGTTTCTTGCACAATTTCTGGACCTGATAATTGACTTTCTCCTATTTCTGCCCAACAAACTGGAGTTCTGCACTTACGTCCATATAGTGCTTCAAATGGAGCAGTTTCAATACTTGAATGGTAACTATTATTGTAGGAGAATTCAATTAATGGTAAATGATCATCCCAGTTTCCACCAAAATCTATTACACATGCTCGGAGCATGTCTTCTAGAGTTTGGATGGTTCTTTCACTTTGTCCATCTGTTTGTGGATGATATGCTGTGCTTAGATTTAGTCGAGTTCCCATAGCTTGCTGGAAACTTTTCCAGAAATGAGAAGTGAAACGACTATCTCTATCTGATACAATGGAGAGTGGAACTCCATGTAAAGATACTACTTCGTCTACGTACAACTTGGCTAGCCTTTCCATGCTAAAAGTTTCCTTCATTGGTAGAAAATGAGCTGATTTGGTTAACCGATCCACAATTACCCAAATCGCATCATTACCTTTTCTGGTTTTGGGTAACTTAGTAACAAAATCCATTGTTATAAGTTCCCATTTCCATACAGGCATTTCCAATTGTTGTAGTAGTCCTGAAGGTTTCTGATGTTCAGCCTTTACTTGTGAACAAGTAAGACATTTAGAAACATATCTTGCTATATCTTTCTTCATGCCTATCCACCAAAAATTCTTTCTTAAATCTTGGTACATCTTATTGTTTCCAGGGTGCATAGTATACCTAGATTTATGGGCTTCTTCTAAAATCTTATTTCTTAATTCTCCTTGTTTAGGTACCCAAATTCGTTTCTTGTGGAATCTCCAAATTCCATCATTTCCTTGCTCTAGTTCCTTTATATAACCTTTCATTCCTTCAGCATCATCCTTGATTGCTGTTTCCTGAACTTTCTTTAATTGTTCCATTAAATCTACTTGTAGATTTAATCTAAGAGCACGGACTCGCTTTTGTTTTTCCTGATACTTACGACTTAAGGCATCTGCAACTACGTTTGCCTTTCCTTCGTGATATTGAATATCACAGTCGTAATCACTTAGAACTTCCATCCATCTTCTTTGCCTCATATTTAACTCTTTCTGCCCAAATATATACTTTAAACTTTTATGATCTGTATAAACAGTAAACTTACTTCCATACAGATAATGTCTCCAAATTTTCAAGGCAAAAATTACGGCTCCTAATTCTAAGTCATGAGTCGTATAATTCTCCTCGTGCTTTCTCAACTGTCGGGAGGCATACGCAATTACCTTTTTGCGTTGCATCAACACACATCCGAATCCTAATTTCGAAGCATCACAATATACTTCAAAATCTTCTGTTCCTTCGGGCAATGCTAAAATTGGAGCATTCGTCAATCGGTGTTTTAAAATCTTAAAAGCTTCTTCTTGCTTATGTCCCCATTCAAACTTAGTGGCTTTACAGGTTAACTTAGTTAATGGTATGGCTATTTTGGAAAAATCCTTAATAAACCGTCTATAATACCCAGCTAAACCTATAAAACTTCTAATTTCCATAGCTGTTTGTGGGACCTTCCATTTAGTGATTGCTTCTATTTTAGCAGGATCTACATGAATACCTTCATGATTCACCATATGTCATAGGAATTGCACTTCCTTTAACCAAAATTCACACTTTGAGAATTTGGCATAAAGCTTTTCTTTTCTTAACAAGGTTAAGAGTGCATGCAAGTGTTTGCAATGTTCTTCCTGACTTTTGGAATAACAAAGTATATCGTCGATGAATACGATTACAAATTTATCCAAATATGGTTTACAGATCCAATTCATCATGTCCATGAATGCCGCTGGGGCATTTGTTAGTCCAAAGGGCATGACTGTAAACTCATAATGGCCATACCTAGTTCTGAAAGCAGTTTTAGGTATGTCTTCTTCTTGTACTTTCAACTGGTGATATCCAGATCTTAAGTCTATCTTAGAAAAATACCTAGCGCCTTGAAGTTGATAAAAAAGATCATCAATCCTAGGTAATGGGTATCGATTCTTAATTGTAACCTTATTCAATTCTCTATAATCGATACACATTCTCATCGATCCATCCTTCTTCTTTACAAACAACACTGGCGCTCCCCAAGGGGATGAGCTAGGTTGTATGAAACCTTTACTTAGTAATTCATCTAATTGCTTTTTCAGTTCTAACATTTCTGTGGGTGCTAACCGATAAGGTGCCTTAGCTATCGGTATAGTTCCTGGAATTAGATGAATCCTAAGTTCTACCTCCCTATCTGGTGGTAATCCTGGTAATTCTTCTGGGAATACATCCGGATACCCTGAGACTACAGGAATTTCCTTAAGTTCTTTACCCTTAGTACTAATGATTACTGAAATCATATATACTATTCCTTGTTTTCGTTCATAATTAGCAACTTTCATTACTGATATGAACTTCATAGGCTTACGTGGTTTATCTCCTGTAATCACAATTACTTCTCCGGTGGGTGCCTGAATTTCTATAGAATTCTTATCACATAGAATTCGAGCATGGTTGGCTACTAACCAATCCATTCCTAACACAACATCGAATTCGGCTAATTTCATGGGTAACAGGTTTGCAGAAAACTTATGGCCTAATAGTTCTATCTTTCCTTTTTGCAAAACCTTATTTATGTTAACAGAATTTCCATCTGCCGTTTCGACTGTAAAAATTTGCCTAAGGGTGGTTAAAGGTAAGTTAAGAGCTTGGCAAAATGAAGTATTGATAAAACTTTGGTTTGCACCAGAGTCAAATAATACTTTTGCATAAACGTCGTGGACCAAGAACGTACTAGCTATAACGTCAGGGATTAGTTCAGCTTCTTGAGTGGTTAGCTGGAATGCTCGGGCATTCTTCTTTGTTGTTCCATCAGCTGGTTTGCCTTTATTGTCTACGGTTTTAATCAATTTAGGACATTCTGTTTTGTAATGTCCGGTTTCTCCACAGTTATAACAAACTATGGTTTTCTTTTTGCAATTTTCTTCACGATGTCCTGCCATTTTGCAGAAGTTGCAATTTACATTGCATCTTCCAAAATGATTCTTTTTGCAAGTGCTGCAAAAAGGCGGTTGTGCAGATTGTCTTCTTCCCCTTTTCTTGAACCTATTATTATCATTACCCACACGAAATCCTTGGGTAATCTTTTGAGCCAATTCCTTCTTTCGATCTTCTTCTCTTGTGCGCACTAGTTCATCAGTTAGGGTATTAGCTAATTCCACAGCATCGTCAATAGTGCGAGGTCTCGCAGCTTTAACGATGTTACGGATTTCACTAATCAGTCCCCAAATGTAACGAGAAATGAGTACCGGTTCTGGCGAAGCCAGTGTTGGTTCCACTCTAGCATATTCAAAGAATGTCGAAGTATAACCGCGACACTCTACGCCTACCATACGATGATTTAGGAACTTATTTGCCATTTGTTCGTTTTCATATTCAGGACAGAATTTTCTTTCTACAAGACTTTTAAATTCTTCCCAGTTAATGGCATAAGCCATCCTTCTTCCTTTTGCTTGTAGCACCGTGTTCCACCATTCTAGTGCCCCGTCTTTGAAAAGATTTGACGCATACATGACCTGATCTTCTTCAGAACACTTACTTATTGCAATTACTGCTTCGGTTTTCTCTAACCAACGCAGTACTGCAGTTGCTCCTTCATTGCCTGCAAATTCAGCAGGTTTGCAAGCAAGAAATTCTTTGAAAGTGCAACCAGGTGTTGCGGCTTTCATTTTCTTAGGAGGTGGAGCCTGTCGTGGATTATTACCATCATGATTGTCGCCTCCATTTACACTATGACTAAAATTATCTTCCTGAGTACGTTTACTAGGAATGATTTGTTGCGGTTCAACAGGTTTCTTTATAGCAGCAACGAATACTGGAATAGCATTAGCTATCCCTTGAGCAACAATATTTTCAATATCTTGTCTAGTCATATACTGGTTTTCCTGATTTTGTTCAGATTGATTCCCTTCATTAACTGGTTCATTACTAGCGTTTTCCATCTGATAATTATTATAAATATAACTATTAGTATCAAATGATTATAAATAAAATAATTACACAGAAGCACATAAAATCTTACAACACAGATATATATCCAAAATTGTCGATGTTTCGACTTCTATTTTGCTTTATATATTATATAGGCATCCATACACACCGTTTATCTTACAATGTTTTATTTCCCATTTTACAGAGTTATATTTAGCTATTATTATTATTATACAGACATTCTTCCCAACCCCACTATTCTTTGGTCAACTGGTAGTTTAGTAGCGACGCTCCCTTTCGTCGTATTTCCAGGAAATTTGTTCCCCCATTTCCCGGATCCTATTCCCTGTACCTATCAGCTCTTCACCGAACAGACGGAGTTCGGCTAGGTTTTCGTTGCTCATTGGAGGATTGGGGATAGGTTCTGGATCAAACTGTGGAAGAAAAGAATAAGGACTATTGATGATATTTTCGAATTACCAGTCATTTGTCCACCATTCTTCCATTTGGCCTAAAGGTCGAGTGTGGATTAGTGGGTCTGAAATAGCTGGTTCTAGATTTACAGGAAGTTGGGTTTCTAGGTAAGGATATAGATTATTATGGATAGGGCTAATGACATCACAATTTGCCAGTAGACGGTCTATTTCTTCTTGAAATGTGATTTCTTCCGTTTGTCTAGAACTCTCTCCAATTTCTATTCCTTTTTCTTTAGAATCTTTCCTGATTTCTATCTCTGCTGGATTAGAACTCTCTCCGATTTCTATTCCTTTTCCTTTGTCTATAGGGTTTTCTATTTTAGGGAGTTTCCTAGTAACTGGCTTTCTCCTGCGCACTTTCCTCCATCCTACATATCTTCTTTTCTTTTTAAGTTTTGCTTTTTCCAGCGGTGGAGCTTGGAATTCCAGAGGTTCCTCTATGTCAGCAATATAACCAGTAAAGTCGTGGGAGACTTCAATTGGTACTGGGTAGAGGTTGAGATTCTGAAATGCTTCCGATATCCCACTCATGCTGGATAGCATATATGCAAAATGCACAAAAATGCTAAGTTAAAACTTTGGAACAAAGTTTTACAATAAACATTAAAGTTTTATTGCATACGGATTTGTACAAAAAGACTACAGGAAAGAGAACACACTATACTTTATTTATTTACTGGAGATTAATTTTCTACTAGACCAGGCTTATTAATATTTTTAGAGGTTTGCATTCTCGGCTACGGTAGCTAGCATATAAAGGTTTGCCCATTTTTCATCTAATATATCTTCCCAAGGTGATCTATTTCCTAATTCCTGGATTTCTGAATTAAACCTCACTTTCTTGACTTGGGGTTTCTTTATTTTCTCCTTTCCCTTACTAAGAATCAAATTTCTTTTATCTTGGGTAAGAGGATTTTCATAATTTGCTTTACGGACAAAAATCCCTTCTTCCAGATCTGCTGGGTGTTTGGAGGAAGAGGTTCCTTTTTCTGTGGGTGCAGTATCTAATTTGTGGTAGATAGCAGAAATCTTTTGTTTACCCATACTGTAACTCAACAATTAATTAGTTAATAAAGCATATTTTCACAGAATAGCAATTAAATTTCTTAATTATTTTAATAGGCTAAAATCAATAGTAAGCTTAAATTAGTGGCTCTAATACCACCTTTTCCTGTCACGGCCCTTGGCCCCGGTTTGACCCGGTCCAGAGTCGCGAGGCAGGAAATCCGATGGTATCTAATTTGGTGACAGCGGAAGTCTTTTTAAACAGGATTGATTAATAATAAAACTGCTCGTTTATATATAATATAGGGATAATTCTCATAATTTACAAATAAGTGATTTCACTGGGAAATCCTTTATTTCTTAAAACATGTTTCTTTATTTATTTACATTGAGCCACTTTCTAAGCTTGTAGTGCTTCACGGCACTTTTCTGTGCTCACAACAGATCACCTGAAACATGTTTGAAAAAGGTTTTGTCAGCAGGGAAATACTGAGTGAATCATTCAGTTTTACTAAAACGACTCGTTTGTTATAATTCACAGTATTAAGAGAGATTACAATGTTTCTGATATCAAACCAACTACCCACAGTATTTGTCACTCGAATCTTTACGGTGACTGTGGTCATATCACCATTGGCTGCCCCAATGAATGACGAATATCACTAAATTTAGGTTCGCCCACCTAAAGTGATAAAACTGTAATACTGTGCACAATACCCCACATACCGGCTGTAATTTGGTGATTACATAAACTTAATCACTGTAATTATAACCTTTGAAAATAAACATGATTTCAAAAGTAATTTGATAAAAAGAGAATGACTCACATTGTAGATTTAACGAGCAGAATATAAGCCTACTGATTAGCCTTGATTAACCTAATTTAAATAACAATGCACACACAACAGGTTAGTAACTAATACAACAGTTACGACAATTCACGAGATTAAATCCTCACAACGATTTATTAGTGCAATACTTAACAATTCAGCGGATTCACAATGAATGACAGAGTATAGTCCGAATTCGAGCAGTACTCAAACATTCAAGTCGAAATCACGATGAATTAACAAAGTATAATCTCAATTTGAGCGGCACTTAAACAATCGTTGGATAGTTAGAATCGATCGGACGTTGAATCGTAATAGCGATCGAGTTATTACCCTGATTGCGGTGTCGATTAGTGCACTGTGTGTATTAATTGTAGTATACAGAACGTATTTCAGTCTACGAAACGAATTTCTTCGTCGAACATATGCCAAATTTCAAGTACCAATGTCTGCTATTTATACCCGAAATTTACCACCCCTTACGGACCGTAACAAATAACCCTTACGGTCCGTAAGGGTTGCCTATTTTTCATAGAGTAGCCACGGTTGGGACTAGCTATGCTGACTTGACATTTTCTGAATTTAGAATTTTGACAGCGAGTAAATTCAGATAATCGTTAACTTAGGGTTTACCCCCCTTGAGTTTTAGGGGCCCTGATCCTGATTCCGATTGTTCTGAAAATTTTAGGGTTTGTTCAGAATCACTTGGGTTTCTCAATTAGGGTTTCCTATTGGTCAAATTAAAATAATAATTAGGACTTTTGATGAGAATTGTTACAAATATCTTTTACGCATTAGTTCTTTCAGTTCATCCCACGACAAAGCATACGCAACAGTCTCGCCTATTGTCTGAACCTGAAGGTTCCACCATGACAGAGCCCCATCCAGAAACAGTCCAGCTATGTACATGACCTGATGCTCTGGGGCACGTTTACTTAATTGAAAAACATAATCCGTCTTCTCAACCCAACGCACAAAAGCTATGGCACCCCTAGTGCCGTCGAAGTCTCGAGGTTTGCAACTCAAGAACTGCTTGTAGGTGCAGCCGTTGGGTGGGTTATTTCCTGGGGTACCTTCACCGCGTTCGGAGCGAAGGGCCTCGTGCTGTGCAATGGCTGTGAGATGCGCTCTTGTAGTTCTGCCGCTGTCGTTGGCAGAGGGTTGTTGGTATCGATGTTCCCTTGTATCGACATCTTCTAAGAAGAAGATCGGTTAGGTCAGGTCTTATTTGTTCAGGGAGTGCATATAGTTGTTTAGAGGTCATATGTACATACACATATTAGATTTTTATATCAACCAATCAAACAATAGCATAATCATAGCATAACCAAGTAATTTGGGAATTATTGTTTAATGAGAGCATAACAAGCAGGCACGTAGCATTATAATTATAGCACACACATGCAGATCAACATTGTGCTTAACGAAGACATAGCGACCGAGCTTTCATTGGTTATTGGCCACAAAGTAGTGTCGCATGTTTCATGATGATTGGGCTTTCATTATTCTCCGACCACAATTACATTGTCTTACAAATTGTATTACATCGAAAGGGACACAGGGTCACCCTACCCTTGTCCAATAAGTATATCACTGTATCAAAGTCACGTAGTCAGAAGTGGTCTTCAAAAGTCTCCACGATCTCGGCTCATTAGTAGTGTCTTTACTCGAAAGTAATCTAATCCGCATAAAAGCCAAACGCCAACTATACTGTTTAGTGAGGTGGAGAGGGGAAGAAAAGCAAACTGTCAGCATGCGCGAACTCCTCCTCGAGCTTGTATATATGTCGAAGTAATTAACTGATTTGCTGCTCGATAGTAAAGAGGCGAGCATCAAAACCTGGGAAAGGTGTAATAGCAGCAGGTGATAGTGCAAAAGGAGACAGTGATGAATGTGGAGGAGCAAAGTATACTTGCAATAGACAGGGTGGAGGACGTGGTGTCAGTTTAAGCTCCAAAATCTGCGACTCATGTCCTCAAATTGTAGCTGAAGTAATAGGAGCAACTCATCCCGTGTGTAGCCTCCATACTGTGAGGGATGGTAGGGGTCTGAAATCAGCATAGTGTACGGTAGGAACCATCGGAATGGCTCGTCCATCGGTGAAGTATTGAAAGGTGCAAACGGTGCGGCCTGTGAGGTCGGAGGAAATGCTGCTGAAGTAAAAGGGATCGTTGTGTGGGTGCTGGCCAGAAGTACCTCCCCCTGGACGTCGGTCTCCATAGTGGAAAAGGAGCAACATCGGCTGGTGCAGGCGGGGGAATAAACAGCTCAACAAAAGGAGGATCAACAGATGCAGGAACTGGATCAGGTATAAGGGGTGCAATGTCTGGTAAACCAAAAGAATCATGGTCATGATCAGGAATCGACTCAGGATCAGTAAGTGCAATATCAGGCTGTCCCAAAAGGAACAAGAGCTGGCTCAGGAGCAGGCGTGGGATCTCAAGCAGGTGGTAGTGCAACAGTTATAGCGGTGTCGTCATCTGAATCAGTAGTAGAAAGCTGTGATCCGGCCGTCTGTAAGGCTGCAGATGTCACAGACTCAAAGGAGTCTGAAATCAAATGTAGAATGGAAGCAGAGGATACTTCAATGGCAGGAATCTCAGGAGGTAGAATAGCAATGACATCCTCAGTTATCTCTCCATCACCCTGGGCGTCAACAGGAGGATCATCAACGTCATCATCAAACAAATCGTCAAAAAGGCAGATCCTCGGGAAGAATGACCACGAGAGGCACGGCGTCGGGGATCAGAGTCATGATGGGCTCACCATCGGAATGCCCAGTGATGGGGTGGTCATGGACCGAAGCAAGAGTGTCAAAAGGATCCTTGTCAGGGAAGCCATCAGCAAGGGTAAATCATCATCAAAGTCTGGTAGCACGAACGGCTGGAAGTCGTCCTCATCCTTGGACAGCATGTCAGGATCACTCTCAGTGTCTGACGTATATATCTCCGGCACAGGTGCAATCTCATTATCTGTGGCGAAGGCCATAGGGTCGTCAACGTCTGACAACTCGCATCCTGAAGAAGGTGACATGTGTGCCGGTACATAATAGTCATAGCATGTATATCCATAGTAACCACTAACACTTAGTGTATGCAAACAAAGGTAATTGATCATGTAATCATGTATTCAAATTATTCTTCATGAAACTTTCTATCCTTCCTAGTCTCTCAGACTAAGCCACCTAGTCTCCCAGACTAAACTTCCCAATCTCTCAGACTGAACTCCCTAGTCTCTCAGACTAAACTTCCCAGTTTCCGAAACTGAATTACCCAGTCTCTCAGACTGAATCATAAACATAAACTTTGAAGTGTGTTTCGTGTCTTTTGTTTGTAAAAATGTTTGTTTCCCTGGATCTGGGCGTTTCGTGTATGCAATGAAAACATGTCGTAAAAATATTTTCGTGAGAGCCCTACTGATTGTAGTTTAGACTCGAGAAGGAATCCTAGTTCGCTACAATCGAAGCTCTGATACCAAGCTGTCACACCCTGACTTTTTGCGGAAGCGTGATTATGGTGTGACTTTCTTAATACCATTGCATTCATTAAATAAGTTTAAAACATAGATTCGTCATCCATTAAATAAGTTTAAAACATAACAACATTGTTTTGAAATGTAGACTTCAAATTCAAGTTTTACAAACCATACAAATTGTTTATGAGTTCGTTAAGGACTCATCAAAAGATATTGAATAACACCAAGGTTTGGAAGACGTGTCTCGTCCAGGAATAAGACACACTGACCAAACTCAAAGACCATTGATGACATCTTTATTCCTAACGCAGCATAAAAACTTCCAACGCCCGCCAGATCCACTTACTAATTCCCTGAAATACATGTAGTTTGAAAACATCAACAAAAGTTGAGCGAGTTCATGTGTTTGTTTGTGTGTATGAGTAAACCCTTGAAATCATTGTAAGTATGTATGTAAGTTTATAAATCCCGGTATGAAAGCAACAAGAAAAAACAGATCACCAATGGTTTGCAAGGCCATTGATATGTGTGAAGTGATGCAGGAAAACTCAAACCTAGCAGATTTGGTCAATAAGACATAGTCACCACATGGCTCATTCGGCGTGCGCATGGGTGGGGCTCGCTACACCCGAATAGATCTATCACTCATGTCCCTCGGTCCTACAACGAGGATTAATGGCCTTAAGTGTTATACCCACCACTCACATGATCAAGCAGTACCCTTCCTTAGCTAACCATACCACGTAAAATGTTTGTAAACAATTGTAACATGTATTTCAGCCCCGAAGTTATAAAACTGAAAACAGTTAAAAGAAAAGGGGGACACGAACTCACAGTTTTGCGTTCCCTGTATCCGATGTAACTCAAAGCTTCCTCTAGAACGCACGACTACCTACATGTGTACTACGGTCCATTAGACGAGCGGGTCGTGCTTTGACTTGTTAAAGATTAGTGTCTTTGAGTTACGTCTCAAAGTGTCTTCTTTATTATTCCAAGTTATAATTACTTGTTAAAATAATAATTATTTTAACTCTAAATTATATTTATAACTTTTGGAATAATTGTTAAACAATATTTTCGTAATAATACTTCAAAAGTATTTATATCCGTATTTCCTTCCCAATGATGGGGGTATCTCATACATGTGTATTCGTATTCCTGTATTTGTATAACTTGCCATGTATTGGCGTCGTATTTCGGCGTGTATTGTCTTTAATAAGTATCCAACATATATTTCTAAAATATATATTTCAAGAAGTATTCCTTAGAAAAATTATTCCTAATTTTTCTCTTGGCAAAAATATTTGTAGTTCCAAATTAATATATTTTCAAGTTTCACTTTAGAAAATATATATATAAACTTATTTTATCCAAAAATAATGTATTTCAAGTTTATCCAAGAAAATATATATTTTCCCAAAAATCATATATCTTCAAAATATTCCAAGAAAATATATTTTATTTCCCAAAAATAATATATTTTCTCCTTGTTGAAAATATGATATAACTTTTGTGTTAATCATAAAAATCATATTTTCATCCCTTATGTCTAAAATATTATTTATCAAAAATATATTTATAACGGTATTTTCCGGAATATTTTGTAAGTTACTTTCTTTCGTTCGGTTTCACAATATTATGTGTGTAACTTATATATTTATTCCTTGAGATTTTTGGTAATATTTTGGATTGTAATTTCTTGGCATTTTGTTAAGTTATATTATTTCAAATCCTAAAATAATATAACTATTACACAAACTATACAAATATTCACACATCATGTCTTTAATGTAAATATATATTCTATATATATATTTATCCATTTTTATTTATAAAAACCAGCCTTCAATACTTGTATTTTTGTAACAAAAATTATGGCAAAGTTTATGTAGAAAATCCATGGTTAAAATACACTTATAAATACTTGTTTGAAAATATTTTTCTAAGTGTTTATATTTTTAGAAAATTTTGCCATAGTTTCCCCTAAAAATGGAGGTGTCCATGCTTTTAAAGCATATCATTTTCTTTTTAAAATCATCACAACAATCAACAACTTAATCTACACTTACCAAGTGCCAAAACAATGCTTTTTACATAACAACATGAACTTGAACTTTCATAAAAACTTGTAGTAACTTGGTAGTGTGTTTAGTAGGGTTAGTTATCCTTTAAAATGTGTTTACTTCTTTAAAAGTTTCATTTTTGAAAGATTTGGGTGTTTACAACTTGTAAACATGTTTTACAAAAAAATAAAAAACGTTCCTTTATGAAATCTTCTTGCTTCACAAGTGTTTCTACACTTGTTTTATTACAAAAAATAGTGTATGTTTAAGTAAGAACCAAGATCTACTAAAAATCATATTTTGAACTTGGTTCTTTTGGAAAACCATTCATAAATCTTAGATCAATATGATTATTAACTCATTTTGATTATTATTTTCCGGGAAATCAAGTATTCTTTTCAAGTTCATGATTTAGGGGTGGATGATCTTTCATCCTACAACTTCTTACATTTCTCATCTAAACTATGTTTCTAATCATGATTTAGCAAGATGCTATGATGATCAAAATCATCTTTACAAACAAATCAATGATCAACAAGCATTCATAACATAAACAACTTAGTTTCATCAAGATTTCATCATATATCAAGCTTATGTTCATGTTTCACCTTCTTGTTTCTTAGTGTTCTTTATGATAATCATCTTGTATCATCTTTTAACCACTTAAAATAGATGTAAAATGAAGAGTAGAAGATCTTACTACTAGCTCAAGGCTAGGGATGATCAAGTGTAGAAATGAAGTGGATAAAAGTGAATGGTGAAGGTCCTTTAGCTTCCGAAAGCTCCAAGCTTCCTTATACGTCCTCTAGCACCCTTGTGTATAGGTAGAATGTATGGAAGTTGAAGGAAAAATGATGGTGTGTGGGTGGTTAGGTTCGGCCGAAACCATGGGAGGAAGAAGGAGAAGAACTCAAGTGTTGGTTTGTTGTAGAATGAATGGTTATGGCATCAATGGTCTCTTATAATATCCTCCAACATAAAATGGTCCATTGTGTAATATGTTTCATAAGTACCATGCAAATCTCTTAGGATATCTAAACAAATCAAATAAGATCTCCTAATTAGGCCATGTGGCCGATTACATAGGTTGGGGGGGGGGGGGTACTAGCATAGGTTTAACTAAGTTGGTTATAATCTTGTTTAATTTCAAGTATTAGTTTCTTATATTAGTTAGTAGATATTTTTAGTGGGTGTTATGATGTTCGGGGATCATAACTAGCTCAGAAACATTAAAACAATGCTTCTAGTGTAATTTTGATGTTTCGGGTAGTGTCCGGTTGTTCGGTTCGTTACTGTTCGTTAAAGTGCTAAACTATACCGTTTAGTGTGTTTTGTGTACCCTTTTGTGACACTTTTAATTTCCAACACTTAGGAAAGTATTCTGGGCCATTTGAGCATATTTCTGCATGATCTGATTGTGTTTAAATGCTGATTTATTGCTGAATTTTGTTAAATTCAGCATTTTAATTGAGTTTTAGGCACTTTCCGGCACTTAAAATATCTCTAGGAAGGCAGTTTTGTGATCCTTACTTTCCTACACACTACACTAGTGTAATACTTGATTTTTGGCTCATTCTGTGTCTTAATACAATGTTTGTCTATCTACTGAACTCCGTCAGCATTTTCCCGGTTCTTCTGTTAACTGTGCTAACTATGCTTTGTGCATCTTTTATGTCAATATGTTTGCATGCAGTACTGATATGGCATTTGCAATATGTGATGCACATGTGTGTATAAAGTAATAATCAGAGAGCAGTTCAAGTCATTAATTGTAATTTAGCACAGTCATTAAGCATTAATCAAGATTAATTAATTGTACGGATACCTGGATTTTTGACAGTTGTCACAACTAATGCCCAGGTACGCTTTCCGGTTATGTGCAAATTGGTGAACGTGATACGTATGCTCTTTGTTTTTTATGCGACACATTTTGTAGTATCACTTTTATTTGCTAAGTGTTTGAAGTCCTTGTTCACTGCTTTAGAGTATCCTCTAGTTATATCTGCTCCTTTTAGAGATACTTATTTTTTTATTTGATTTAGTATCCGGTCATTTGCCGTCTCAGAAACTTCGTACCTTAGTATGTATGATGTCTAAAGGTTTGTTATATGTAAAGTCTAATCCGTGTCCGTTATGTTTGAGATCGTTCGTATTTGTACTTAGCAATTTCGAGGACGAAATTTTTTTAGGGGAGTAGAATTGAAATATACATATCTATCTAAAATCCATTAATAATAGAAATAACAATAATGAAAAAAAAAGAAAAGTAGAATTGTGATCAAGTTAATTTGTTCCGGTGATCGACACCACAGGACGACCATCGCTACTGCTCGACTTGTTTCCGTTTGATCATCCGAAGCTAGTCTGTGGTTTCCGTTAGTTTCAGTTTGACAATTAAGGTACCAAATGAAACCCACTTCTGTTTCGAATATAGACATAGGAATATTAGTTTCGCGTTGTTTTTATTTCGGTAAGCCATAAAATCCAAATCAAAAGTTTAACTGGAAGTTTATAATCTTTTCTGGAGATCGACGCGCCTGCATACGTTCGTATACTATCGTCACTGTTGTCGCATCTTCAGACTTGTTCTTTGCTCATCTATAGGGGTAAGAATGCTAATCCTCCGTGTACGTTTCAAATAACCATGGATTACTAATGAATCGGTTCCGGCAACTCAAGCTTTTAAGATTTGAAATTTAATCATGACTTGAACAAAGAAGATAACCATAGTGCTAATAATCCGATACAATAGTAAAATGGTGTTCGTTGTCTTTGTTTCATGTTTGATAATTTAAGCTTTCCTGTTAGCCTAGAAGTTAAATGTTTAGAACATGTGAGTGTTTTAAAATGTGCATGTCCCTACCTAGAGGTGTGTGTGTTATAATATAGATATGTGTATGTGAAAGTAATGTAGAATTGACATACGTATGGTGTGAGTGTTTATTTTGGGCTCTATTGATCACATTATACATGAGTATGGATAAAGTATTAAAAACTTAATTCTATTTGTTTAGCACTTTAGTAAATTGACTTTTGTACAATTATTGTTAGAATCGGTATTTTACGTTCATAATTTTTACGAGTTCTACTAAAATATACGAATATAATTTGGGTTCATAATCTTAATTTTGTTCTTAAAAAAATGTGTACGAACTTTTTAGAGTAAATGTAATACATTATTTTCTAAAGTTTTGGCAATTAGTTTATCTATAAACCAAATAGATTTTTCGTTAATTATTAAAGTCAAAGGATTAGATTTGAATTCTTAGATATCGGATTTAGGTTTGCATAATTTTGAGGACGACTCGATTAGTGGATTTTGATTTTGCTTTACTTGCTAATAAGGTACGGATTCTGTTTTCTTTTCATCGTAGTATACTTTTATATTTTCGTTACTCGTTGGTACGGATTCCTGTCTTTGTCAGCATAGTATTTTATTCATATCCGTTACTTTGTAGTACGGGTGTTTTCGTTAGATGGTTCGGTTCGTATTGTTATATGATTGATATTTGTTGTAGCATGCAATAGACCTTAGATTTTGTGCTCGTTATTGCATGTTCCCTTTAGACTTATGTCAAGATACTTTTATTTCTGATACGCTTTGTACTCTGTCACCCGAGCAATTAGAAGTTACTTATCGTTGGGGCGTCAACGACATGGCACTAATCGTGACGGTGCGTAACTAAAGTTCACGGCGTCTCTAGCTTGTGCTTGTGTAGCACTTGGCCCCTAGAGGCGAATAGGTCGATCTTAGCTCTGACTCCTGACTCCTGACTCCTGTTGAGATGGAATAATGTGTGTACGCCTACACGCACCATCTCGGCACATGGACTATAACCATGTGCACTGTTTAGGCTCGTGGGTGCTTCTATATTATGTGACTTATTTTACTGTTACATGTTGTCACGTATGTCTTGTCTCTGGTATGATATGTTTGATATGATTATATGCATCTGATTATGTTCAGTATCTGTTATCTGTTCAGTATAAGTTTTGGGATTCAAGTTATATAATTATCTGTTTCAGTGCCAAAATCTAGATTTGTTTAACGTCAGTATCGTTCATGTTTCTGTCCGCATGTCCGCCTTACTTTTACTGTTGATTTCTCCGTTACTGGGCAACTTTTTGGCTTAGCCGTATTTTCTTTCTGGTGTTTGTCTTATGTGTTTACAGGTAATCAAGGGAAACGGGGATGAGTGAGAGGAAAATGAAGTTTAAGAAGTTTTTGAAGTTTCCGTGTTTATTTATTTTCAGTAACTGAATAATATAAGAGCTAGGTTTTCTGGTGGATTCGAGACTTTTGTTTCTTGGTTTTTATATTTTATTGAAACTCTTTGGTTTTTGATATCTGTAATAGTGACATGCCAGCCTGTTCCGGGTTGGGGTGTTACAACTATATTGTAATATAATGCTCATGAAGAGACTATTTTGAAACATAATGTCCTCAAAGGGACTTTATTAAAATATAATGTCCTCGAAGGGACTATAATAATTAAATGCCCATACATGGATTTAGAGAAAAACGAAATATAATGAAATATCGATTTTCTAATGCCTTCCTTGCTTCATTCCGATTGTTTCTCTTCTTTGTTTGCCGTATGCTATAGCGACACTGAAGATTTCAGTGAATTAAATAAGCATTACAGTTCAGGATTTGTTGCTAGGAGTAGGATCCAAGGATTAATAGTTAAAGAAATGACATGGATCACGGATTTGAGTTTTGACCGGTGTAGTTCAAGTCTGAAATTTCAAAACTTGGAAATAGGAAATAGGGATTAACAGCATCCACGTGTACCACCTTCAATATGGTAGCCTCAGGGACCTCCTGATATGGGTTCCACTGGTACATACTTCAAGATTTTAGCCTCAGGGACCTTCGGTATGGACTCCGAAGTCTGGTTAAGAGTTTAAATAGGTTTGGTTTTGAGAATAGGTACATGAAGGTCTTTCCTCCAACTGGTTGCACGTTTATCCTAGCCGTGGTACGAAGCTTAGCATTTCTGGGCTTCGGATGTGGAGAATTTCCATCAATGGCTTCTTTGCCTGGCGACATATTCAAAACATATAAATTCGAAAACAATGTTTACTTAATAGGGATGAGAGCATTCCTACGTTAAGTCTAGACACAGAAGGTCTGAGGAATATGCTATTGTGTCATTTGAGATTAAACACTAAAGGCTAGTGTTTAATTCACTCAAACGTTGGCTCTGATACCAACCTGTCACACCCCGATATTTACAGCTCAGCCCTGTGGGCCCGGTGGGGAGTATCGTGACGTAAGATTGGTATCGTCATGGTCAAACATACACAGAATAGCACAGCGGAAGTCTTGGAATATAAAATATTATTACAAACTCAAATGTCTGAAAATATAAAAGTATTAAGTACAGACAAGCTTGTAATAATCCACAGGCAGATCATTATAACAAAATAAGTTTATCAGACTAATGGCTTATGCGAAGGAGTTGCAAGTTCCTCGTCTAACAATCCTGAGCAGCTTCTAGCCTATTTACGTATTTGTACCTGTCACTTAGACTTTTGAAAATACGTCAGTTTTCACTGGTAAATACAATTAACTGACACATTTGAAAATGTTTATGAAAATTGGTTTAGGTGCACAAGGCACGAAAACATTTTATGAAAACTGATTTAATGCACAAGGCACAAATGTTCTTTTATCACTTGGGACAATTATATTAATAACAATCTTGTATCAGATTTACATGTTTGTCCAACATTTAGGGCCGGTATTAAATAAACCGAACAAGATTAATCGACACACCACAAATATAAACTCACGGCGGGTCACCCCAGCAAATGAGTATATCTTTTACATACGCAACGGACAGGTGTATGCCTACACCCCGTGCTTAAGTCGTTGCCATTTACGCTTTTTAAATGAGCCAAGGATATCCAGGACACGGTCGTTAACCCCCAATGTTATTTGTTATCAAGCAATACTGATTAAAACGAGATTATAAAATTTAACCATATCCGATTAAAAGGTTTCTACACCCGACCAAGCGGTAATAATTTACCGTATCCCAAGCCCGTATAAGGGAAAATAAGTTAAAAGTATTTATCTGAGCTAGCTCCTGTCTTAAATTGCAAGATTTATAATAACTCAGCCGTATTCAATTAATTAAGCGTAGGTACAATTTACCCGAAGGCTCTAGTCTGGAATTATGGTATAAATAACCAATTAGACTGCTAACGGGTCTTAATTAAGTCATAGACTTAGACCGGCTAGTTTTTAAATATGAAAATGGTACGATACGCTAGAATAAGCGATGACTGGAATGGAATGTAATTTAGACCCAACAAGTATGAAGACTTGTATAATATGGGTAAACTAAATACATTCTGGATTTTGAAGTAAAAATGATAAGGTTTGACCCGTTTCGGCTAATTTATGCAAACTAGTTACATAAACCGTACCGAACACATATATGCATAACGGGTAGCCGGATGAGTCATGTACAAGTTCCATAAGTTATTATGCTTTAAATATGTTATGATATCAGTAGGATATCAACGATTATGCCCCAAAAGAATTTAAAACAAATTTAAGTCCCGTAAGGGCATTTTGGTCATTTTAAAATTTACAAAAGAGGTTTAAACATAAACTGATGTTCTGGTCTAAAACATTCTGTAAAAACATTTATTTTATCAAGTTACATCAGTAAGATATCATACATATGTGAGGTTTACCGTTTATGGCCAAACAATGCACCGTAGGGGCATTTTGGTCATTTCACATATGTTTTAAGGGCAAAATTGGAAATCTGAGTTCAAGACTTGTACTTACTGTTAAAATATTAAAATTTATTTATAAAATCAATAGGTAACAAGTCCTAGGTGTTAAATATGGTTTTAAACCATACTATGCACCTAATTAGCGTAAAAGTCGATAATTGACGATATTTGAGATGTTTATGAAAATCTGAGATTTTGATCAGCCTTTAGGGTTTAAAATATTTTATTTAACATATAAAATCAGTAGGAAAAGGTTTGGCATGTTAATCATGTGTTAATCTCATTTTATAAATAAAAGGGTATTATCGTCATTTATCGAATTATACGAGAACTCAATGATATGGTCAGTTTATAATCTGACCAAAAATTCCAAAAATCCCTAAAAATAATATCAAAACAGTAGGTAATGATTTTGGTGCCAAAATTTGGGTTTAAACATGATTTATGCTAAAAATGTAATTTAATTAACAAAAAGTTTCATTTTACGATATCTTGCATAACTTTAGTTTGAGACCAGAAACTGATGTCAAATTTATTTGACATACTTATATATCAGTAATAAAGCTTTTTGTCCTCTCACATTTTCAAAAATCTCGTTTTTATAACATAAGGGCATAATAGTCAATTTTTAAGCAAATAACGGAAACATGCAAATGAACTATGATTTCTAAGGACCATGAAGTATAACCTCAGAGGGTTATGCTAACATATAATATGGTCACAAAGGAACCCTAAGGCACAAAGAAACTAACCTAAATCGGGTCAGAACTGAAAGTCAAAGCAAAAGTCAACTTTTGCGACTTTCGGTTGCGAACCGAGCCTAAACTCAGAATTGTCGGGTTGTACATGCCTAGACATGTTCAATTAATATTTACCAAGTTATTAAAGTGACAAAACTGATTTTATAGCTTCTCCATCATTAGTTATGAATTTTATTTAAAAACTGACTCGTTTGACTTTTATTTTAATTACTTTGACCCGACAATTAACTAAGTAAACGCAATAATTAGGAGGTGCCCTTTTGAGGGTTTAACACCTACCTAATTACGATCTCGTAGCCATGTTCGTTGCGAACAATGGCTTGACCGTTTATGGTCTAGCTAAAAGTCAAAGCGTTTATCGCAAACGCTTGACTTTTCGACTTTTTAAGCCAAATAAAATATACTAGTCACGAAAGGACAATTACAAATGGTCCTATGGACTGAATAGAACTCAAAAGAGGTTCCAAAATGACCAGGATCCTCTAGGATTGAGAGATAGCAAGATTGAACTTGAAGGTGCAAGTGAAATTGTGAAGGTTGAAGCCTATATATAGTTTTTATGATTTAATAGGATCTTGCCATGTGTATTTGGGATTCATTTGGATGATTACAGGTGTAAAACCAATTATCTAAATCAGTTAACATGCCCAATGTATTAGTTTAATGGTTTATAAAACTACGGGGAGAACAAGGTATACCAAAAAAAATAAAAATAAAAAGAAATTATGTTGCTGCTGTTCTGCAAGCTCGCGACCCGCGTAGGCCTCTGGCCCGGCGGTCGCGGCTCGCCAGCTAAAGTCCCAACTCCAAAAAGTTTGGCAGAGTTGCTGTTCAGGTCCCTGTTATTTCTTATGCATATATTGAGTTTCAAAAATTACATTTTCTGGCCAAAACAACTATAATCAGCTGCTGTTTTACTGTTTCGGCAGCCCGTGAGCAAGGAGTCGGGCCTGGGTTGTGACTCGAGACAAGGTTCAGCCCAGACAATCAATTTAGCAGATTGACAGAAATGGTCCCTGTCTCAGCTTTTATTATTTTGACAGTTTTAGTCCCTGCCATTTATGTGCTATTAAACTGTCATAACGACGTATCTGGTCCCAAAATTTTATATCGGGTACATCCAAGTTCAGCAACGACTTTTTAAGGTTTGTCAAGAACAACCCTTCATATTTTAATATCTTTTAAACCTTCATACTTGGCACTTTTGGCACGAAGTTCCTAAAATCTCATAACATGTTAATACAAGGTTCAAAACCTCTAACGGTCAATCCTAGGCATCCCGGGAGCTCGACCGAGCATTGCGAAGGTCTCGGTTTGTTTAAAAAGATCCTAAAAGGCGTAGTTTCGCTTATTGCCGCTTTTAGTCCTTTAATAGCACAAGGTAGCGCGTAATATCGTTTAACGATGTCTAAGCCTATCGTGGCCCATATTGAGTATTCCCGAGCATATGCTTAAATATTACGACGCTCTCGTTTGCCTAATTGGTCACCAAAAGGTGCAGTTTTAAAAGTTGACGCTTTTGGTCCCTCTAACGCGTAAACTTGCGCGTATCATCGTTTTATAGCATCAAAGCCCTGTGCAATCCATATTAAGCATTCTCAAGAGTATGATTGCACTTCATAATACTTCGGGTTCGTAAAAAGGTCATTCAGAGGTATAATTAAACATATAGACGCTTTTAGCCCCTTTAACTTGCAAAGTTGCGCGTAACGTCACTTATAGGCATAAAAGCCTTAGATGGCCAATATTGGGTATTCGCGGGAGTATAATCACACATCATGAAGCTCTCGGTTTGTTAAAAGGTCACTCAGAGGTAAGAATTAACATGTTGACGCTTTTAACCCTTCGACGCGCAAACTTTCAAATAATTATGCAAACGACTCCTCTAGACCAACGAGTGGCTTAATTATAATTCTGAATACCGTGTGTTGTTATTCAGAGGCTTAGTTTAAGCATGTTAACACTTTTAGTCTTTCTACATTCAAAGTTTTTGATTTTTCACAAAATTAGTCCCTAATAGTCAACGTTTGACTTCATTAGAGTTTAGTACACGTGTCGATACATCATTGGACGTGATTTTTACGAGGTGTTACATTATTATAGTTATAACTAACTTTTAATTATAGATATTTTTATTTAACCGTGTTGATTACTTATTTTTACCGTCGTTTAAATTAAAACCAGCACGATCTATAATAACCAATCGATATATCATGTAACTAATACTTACGACTCCGTCGTAAAGCGTGGGCTATGATAACAAAATATTTTAAAATGAATATCCTTTAATAATTTTATAATTGTCACCAGAGGCTTAAGTTTACCTAGTGAAGGCAATATAAAGTATAAACCTAAACCATCCGTACTTCCCTAGTAAACTTTAAACCAACTAATATTTATTTAATTTAAACCTAAACCATCCCTACTTCCCTAGTAAACTTTAAACCAACTAATATTTATTTGCATTGTATTTTGAAATTTTTAATCAAAACAAACAAAATTAATGTTATATCTCTTAGGCCGCCCGGGGCGGTGCCGGAAATTTTATCACGCGTTATATTATCATTTTACCACCCCGCCAACACAAGTTCCACGCGTTATAATTTCAACGCAATCCATTTTCGTGATATTTTCAACGCGTGATAGTTTTGTTTTGTGAGTGTAATTGTTGGTTGGGGGAAATTGTTGGGTGTGGTGGTGAGTGATGACCACCCCGCCTAAAAAAGGTTGTGAGTGATGGAAAAATGGTCGATGACATGGCGGAACTTGATTGGTGCTTGTTAGTGATAAATTCTATCACTAGTGAACCATCCCCCTCCCCTTATATCTTATATCATATGCACGCCTTTATACTAATTAATTACATGAAATATTCCAATTTAAATCAAATAAAATAACGAAAGTGAACATTTGTTATTTTGTTTAAACTTCGTTTATTTTCAGAGTCTAAACTAATAACAGAACCACAATATATCATATAATTTTTCTTCTTGAAACGCATTACCAATGTTTATGGACAAAGATTCAACATTTAATTACATAAAAAACTGAAAACAAATGTAATGGAACGTGCAGAAATTAAAGAAAAGAAAATCTATACAGCTTTAATAGCTAACGATATTTAAGAAAAGAAAATCCATACAGCTTTAATAGCTAACAATATATATTTATTATGTTATTTCTATGCAAAATTAATTAATGGTTGTTTGTTTAGCTCTTAATAGTTCAGACCTCTTACTTGTTAATACCTGAGTCTGAATGGTTAATACCTCTAATCTGAATTTGTTAGACATTTGTCTCTGAACGGTTAAGCATTATACTGGCTCTTAATGGTTCAGACATCTTACTGGTTCAACACTTAGTGGTTCAGACCTCTTACTGGTTCAAACACTTAACTATTCAGAAGTTGTCAAACAGCCCCTTAGTAGAACGATTTTTTAATATTATATGATACAATATTATAATATTTGATGTATTCAATTTTATTCGCATACATAGGTAGTTTAATTTAATAATATTTACAGTATACTAGCAGTGTATGATTTGCTATTTGAACGCCTAAAAAAATTATTTGGTAACCTACTATTCTTGGGTCCTTAATCCTTTCCCACTAGTTAAAACCTTACCAATCATTGTTCAATTTATAAAAAAAAAAAAAAATTGCTATCATATAATAAAATTATAACTACATTTATTATCTATTGATCATTTGTACTTGGTGTGTTTATTTAGTTTGTCATACTTTTGTATATGTCTTTACTTTCATATAAAGAGTTAATTACTGTTTTCGTCCTTTTGGTTTGTCAAAAATCACTATTTCAGTCCATTAGTTTAAAAATTACGATTTCAGTCCCTGTGGTTTTACTTTCGTAACTATTTCAGTCCCTGTGGTTTCACGTTCGTAACCATTTCAATCCATTATTCTGTTAAGTACAGGGACTGAAATGGTTACGATGTGGACTGAAATGGTTACGAAAGTGAAACCACAGGGACTGAAATCGTAATTTTTAAACTAATTGACTGAAATAGTGATTTTTGACAAACCATAGGGACGAAAACAGTAATTAACTCTTCATATAAATATTAATTAATGTATTAACTATATACTAAAATATAAAAAGGGACTTTTTGATGAGTCTATATATCTCCGTTACTTTAAGTGTTACTATTAAAAACTTAGACCAGACGGTATGGGGGCCGGCTTAGGCCCGGCGCCGGTCCCCCACACCGCCCCCTCGTCCCGGCACGTCACAATCGGTTCCCAGTCGACGATCTTCACGGGCCTCCCTCCTCTCACATATACCTATACATACATACATACATACATACATACATACATACATACATACATACATACATACATACATACATACATACATATATATATATATAAAGGGGTTCATCCCCCACCCCCTAGGTCCATCCCCTCCAAGCTCTTCCTACGTGGCAGTGACGTGACGGCCCAACCCGTTGGGGATGAGACTCTCCATACCCACTAGTCTTAGCAGTTTCATCCAAATCGTATTGCTAGGCCAATTTCATGACCATCTCTCATTTTTCCATGAAAGCTTTGTTTTATTTTTTAATATTTAAAAAAAAACTATTTATTCTCACGATTTTGGATCATGTCGAAGACAAATTTTACGAGAGGAGGACAACCTCCCCTCTTAATTTTCAAACGGCTATAAATTTTTTATACGTTAATATTTAAAAAAATTACACCGTATTAACGAGCATTTCATTCTCTTTAATTTGAGCATCCTATTGTTATACTTTTCTTAAAAAAATACAGGATTTGGAATACTCATTAGTACATTACGTGATTACGTGATTTTAAATATACAGCACATGACTACGTTATTTTGAATATTCGTTAAGTGATTGCACATTCAACATAAACCATTACGTGATTACACATTCAATATAAATCTATTACTTGATTACATATTTAAATATGATTTGTTATAACTGATGTTATTACAACTATGCTTATTACGTGATTACACATTTAATAATAAAAACTTGATTGTTATAACTGATGTTATTACAACTATGCTTATTACGTGATTACACATTTAATAATATACGTCATTATGTGGTTATTATAGGTTGATTTAGCTAATGTTTTGTATATAGTTTATCCTTAATACATGGTTAGACCTGAAATATTAGATATTCCATATGAAATATTATGTATTACATATTTTTGTTTTTACGTAATTATGTAATCACTCAGTGTGTTTTTCAAATAAAATACTATAATGCCCCAATTAATATATATGTTTAACATATAATATATAAAATATTTGTCAAAACTTAAAAATATATAAAAGATTCTTGTGTTAATTTAGTATATTATATAGTTATTATAAAAGATACTAGTATTAAGCCCCCGCGTTGCAGCGTTTGTCATAAAACTGTGTTAAGTAGTAGCAATACTATATCATCGTCAGCGACCACCAACACCGGAAAAACTCGTAAAAACAAAATAAATAAAAACGAGAAAAAAATAACGCCGAGCGAAAAGCAGACGTAAAATCTTTGAATCATGTACGCTCGTTGCTGATAATTAAATTGAAACGTAAAATACAGAAAAAAAAATAACTAAGTCCATCCAGGATCCGCGTTTTGGACGAACTTGTCAAACGCAGAAAAATAGATGTGATGCGACGGGCCAGTCAAACGGCAAAAAAATATTCGAAAAAAATGTTGAACCCCACACGCACGTTGCGGTGTGTTAACTCACAAAATTTAGAACGAAGCGAAAAACTTGGGAAAGATGAAAAGTATGATGGACCAAAATTGAAAATAAAAAAGAGTTGTGATTAAATTGCAAAAGATGAAAAACTTTGGGTTAAAAGTAAAAAAAAACAAAGGGTCTAAATTGTAAAATTGAAATTATTTATTAATTTTAGATAAAGATTTGGATAAAAATAAGTGATATCTATATATTGGTTATTAATTAATAATTAACTAGCAATAACACCCGCGCGCGTTGCGGCGCGTGTACATCGCAAACAACAAATAAATTAGTCCAAATGTTATGTGATGCGTTAACCATATGAAAACACGTGTTTTGACATAATCGATTTGACTCGATGTAACCTATATAAACAATGTGATTGGATCAAAACATAAAGTAATCAAATTTATAGTGTACAATCATAATGTATTACATGTGACCCTAGTTATACATAAAAAATGTAACGGGTATAACGAAAAAGTTGACACGTATAATCAAAAGAGATTAATTAGAGCGTTTAAAAAAAGGGAAAAAAAGAAAACACAATTTGACTCCACTCCGATCAAAACAAAATTTACAAAACATTCACAAAATAATTACGAAAACATATTATATTTGACCTGACTCGTTCTCCAAAAAAGTTTACGTCGAAACATACACAAACTCGAATTTATACCGAAATGTACATAAAAATGTGCACGAAAAAAATAGTTTTTTTAAATGAAAACGTATTACATTTAACCTGAATCGTTTCCAGAAAAAGTTTACGTTGAAATGTAGAGCAAATCGAATTTATATTGACACGTACACAAAAATATGCACGTAAAAAAGTTAGTTTTTTCTTAAGTAAAGGGGGTATAGTGGTTAACTCGAAACAAATTATTAGTAATAGCTTAATAGGTTAAATACGTTCTTAAAATCGTAACAAGTAGCACTAATGCCACACCACTGACAATGACCACCAACATTAGAAGAGCTCGTAAAAATAAAATAAAAACAGTAAAAAAAAAATACCGAATGAAAAACAAACGTAAAATCGTTCAACCACGCCCGCCCACGCCCGCCCGTTGCGACGTGTTAATCCGAAGAAATTAGCCATAAACGTTAAACGTTGAAAATAATAACTAAGTCGATGTAGGACTCGCGCGTTATGATGAACTTATTAAACGAAGAAAAATAGACGCGTTGTGACTGGTCTGTCAAACGGAAAAAACAGACGAAAAACGGTTGAACCTCACACGCACGTTGTGGCGTGTTGACTCGCAAAATTTAGAACGAAACGTAAAACGAAAAACTTGCGAAACATGAAAAGTATAGGGGGACGAAAGTTAAAAATAAAAAGTGTGGGGGTTGAATTGTAAAAGATGAGTTAAAGGGGTTAAATGCAAAAGATAAGGACCTTTGGGTTCAAAATAAAAAATACAAAACTTTTTTGAAAAACACCCAATGCATAAGTTACAACAATGCATAGCAACAAAATCTTGCTAATTTATACTTTGTAAATATTAATATTAAAAGAAATTTATTAAACAAATATAAATAAAATTTATGAGGTTGAAGGAGAGAATGACATGTGACATTATTTGAAGTCTTTTATTATAAGTTAGATTAGATAGATTATTCTATATAGTTTCTATTACAACCACTCGTTTATTTATTAATTATTAAAATATATAATATAAAATATTCTCAAGATTATCTAAGGAAAAAAGGACACCCAAATAATATGCAACCATTGACTTGTATACATTGTAAATGTTTTTTTTTTTCTATCACAAACACACCAATAACTCTCAACTTTGTTAATAAATAGATGATTACAATCATTTCAGCTATGAGATCAAACCAAAAGTGTTACATTTTCCCTTTATTTCCACTTAAAATTAATTGTTTCTTTAATTTCTGCATAACAATTTTAAACTGTTTCAAAAGAAATTGGCATTTTCAGATGGGTTTATTCTTTAGTCTATCCGTTTTGTTATTTTTGCTACTCGTGCTTTGTTTTAGCTCGAATATGATTCATTCGTTAAGCGTTAATGTTACCGAGGGCAGCGTAAGTATAAGCGGTACAACTTCTATTGGTTTTATAGATGAAGATTTCATATGTGCTACTTTAGATTGGTGGCCACCAGAAAAGTGTGATTATGGAAGTTGTAGCTGGGGAAATGCTTCTCTTCTCAATCTGGTGAGTTTATAAAGTCAGTGAACTTATGGTTTTAAATAATTACATGTGGTCAGTAATCCGTCGGTGAAGCCTTCGCTTGTAACTTAACAAGTAACAAGTTGCATTCATATGCCTGCCATTTTTTTTAATCTTAATTTCTATGTCTCAATTTACATTCTTGTTAATCAAACATTTTTTTTCATTTTTTTTTTGTTTGACAGGATCTTAATAACAAAATCTTAGTTAACGCGATCAAAGGTACATACTATAAACCCCTTTTGTTTCTGTCACTTTTTTTGGAAAATAAGCTTGATCAAGTGAAGAAGATATACATTATACATGTTAATAGTGACAGACCCAAAATGTGTAACGTTTTAAAACGGGCTGGTTTAAGACGAATCAATAAAGTTTTGATATGTTGAATGTAAATGCAGCCTTTTCTCCCTTGAAAGTTAGATTGGGTGGGACTTTGCAAGACAAAGTGATGTACCAGAAGATTGGTGATCAAGAAACATGTCCAAATTTCACCAAAAACTCAAGTTTAATGTTTGGGTTCACTAATGGTTGCTTGACCATGTCAAGATGGGATCAACTCAATGTTTTCTTTAAAAACTCTGGGTAGGTTTTATTTTTTTATTTATTTTTAGTTATCTATCACTTTCTTTGTATATCATGTCTTGATGTTTTCTTTTGTTAGTTAGTGTTTTTTTTTTTTTTTTTTTTTTTTTTTTTTTTTTGTAAGAGTCTAACTAATACTTTTAATAAATATGTCTTTTAATCATCATGTACAAATTGGTTAAATCATAACTGTATTGACACTATTTTCTTTGTTAACTGTGAGAATCTGTAATCGGAAACTCACGAGACCCCATATAAAGTAAGGTAAAATACGGCTTGCGGCCTTGCGCTAAACATGCCACCTATCTAAATTGTAGGTATCAAAATATTTATGTTTACTTTTTTGTTAAAGTTTTGATACATCAATTCTTATATTTTACTATTGCTATGAATTTGACATGTTTAAACCATGATTTTTTATTTTGAATGATTTTCGTTATTTTTTTTTTCTCAATTTTTACAGTGCAAAGGTCGTGTTCGGGTTGAATGCTCTAAGTGGCCGAACAATTGGGCTTGATGGTACGGCGATAGGATCATGGGACTCGAGCGAAGCAGAAGCTCTGATAAGGTACACCGCCAACAAGGGATACACTATTAGCGGTTGGGAACTTGGTAAGTTTTGGCTTCTATAAAGATTTGACTAAGAAGGCATCACTATTAGATAGGTTTTACTGTTATGTAACTACCATAGTAATTGGAAGATATGATTTGATTAGATTACCTTTGTAAATATTCTCATTGTACTTGTATAAATAGTTGAACAATAATTGTTACTCAATCATCACAACTGTCATCAAAGATTTACTTATGTCACATAATTTGGTGATCAGGAAATGAACTGAGTGGAACCGGGATAGGAACAAGTGTCACGGCACAACAGTACGCATCAGACACAATTTCCCTTCAAAATCTGGTGCAAAAGATATACGCTGGATTTCAAGAAAAGCCTATTGTTCTTGGGCCAGGAGGATTTTTTGACGCAAATTGGTTCAACGAGTATGTCACCGAATCATTAGGTTCACTTCAAGTGATAACTCAACACATATACAACCTCGGTCCAGGTAAACACATTTTCATGAAAAATTATCATATATTTAGGTTAGAACTACCCATTAAAATATGATACGATTAGGTGTGGACGATCATTTGGTTGGAAAGATACTTGATCCGTCGTATCTTGATGGAGGGTCACAGCCGTTTAGAGACCTTCAGAACATTTTGAAGAAATCCAGGAGTTCTACAGTGGCTTGGGTGGGCGAAGCTGGCGGTGCTTATAACAGTGGTCACAATCTCGTCACCAACGCATTTGTGTTTGGCTTTTGGTAGGTCATTTTCGTATAAATTTTGTTTGCTTTAAATTACAATTTGACGACTATCTAAAAACAATCTACTCGCATATAGTTTACATGGTCACAATATAATACACCGACCAACTTTTAATTAAAATGGTATCCAACGTCATCGTTTTCTTGTAGTTCTGACTTTGTCACTATACTTATTTGTGACTAGTGGTTTTGATAAAGAAATATTTTCTTAATGAGAGTTTTGAAAACTTAATGTCATCTTTGCATTGGGGATGGATCAAATAGGTACTTGGATCAACTTGGGATGGCATCTATGTATGACACAAAAACGTATTGTCGACAAACGTTAATAGGAGGAAACTATGGACTTCTTAACACTACCACTTTTGTTCCAAATCCTGATTACTACAGGTAAATCTATCAACTATCTAGTGACAGATTTTGCGAAAGTATTCCTTGTCGCTAAAGCCAAGTATCTTGATCAATGTTACTTTCAAACATGTTTTAGCTACTCAAAACACCTTAACAAACTTTACAATGCAGTGCGCTTCTTTGGCACCGGCTAATGGGAAGGCATGTTTTATCGACAAGTTTCATGGGCACAAATAAAATACGTTCTTACGCTCATTGTTCAAAAACATCGGTAAATGAACACGCAAAAAGCCAAAACTTTATATTTTGTTCATATAACTAACTTTTAATATTGTCTCAACTTTACAGGCAGGGATCACGTTGCTGCTGATCAACCTAGACGGTTTTAAAACAACAAATGTCGGCGTTATTATTGGAAACACAACAACAATAATCACATCAACCCAACAAAACACGACACAAAAACAAAGAACAAAATTTTCCAAGATGCCTAGGAATGCTAGAATTGACGAGGCACAAAGAGACGAATATCACCTAACCGCAAAAGATGGGGACTTGCATAGCCAAATAGTATTACTAAACGGAATCGAATTACTTGTAAATTCTTCGGGTGTTATACCTTCGTTAGAACCGATCCAAAAAAACTTCTCAAGCCCGATAAGCGTTGCTCCATTCTCCATTGTATTTGTTCATATGCCTACCATTCGTGTTCCTGCATGTCCATAATTCAAATGCCAACTTATAGTATTATTTTGGATCCATGATATTCGTTCGTTTCGCTTAAGTGACGCGTGTTATTATAGATACCAGACATAGTCATACATTTTCTTTAAACCATGAGAAAAATCTTAACAGTTCAACTTCATAAGGTGTGGGAGATTAATGTTCATACTTACAAAATGAAAATAACTAAAAGAAGTAGTAATAACAATAAACATACCATTACCCAAAAGAAGTTTGGCCAACCCAATTCAAGAGTAAAATGATCATTCTACCAATCCCAAAAAAAGGGTAACACTGGCTTGACCTCACAAGAAGTGACCGCGGCAAGATGGTTTTGAACCTAAACCTGAAGCTACAAATATTGACACACATGGCCTATTCAGCAAAACTTTTCCCGTTTTCGGTTTCTTTTTCCTGAAAAGCAATATATTTCTCCACTAGTTACGCTAGGCAAGAATGAAGGGTCAGCCCGTTGCAAGCAAATGCTACAACGACATACACTAGCACCAGCAAAAGAAATATCAAAGCAAACCTGCATTCAATATCCGACATAAAAATGGATTAGTTCTTTCCAAGTAACAGAAAAGGGTATAACAGTCATTTAGCCATGCAACCATTTAAAGATTTTGGAATTAACAATACAAAGTAAAAGACGGGATGAGTGATATACATGAGCTTGACATTTCTCCACCAAATTGTATTCCTGTATCGTCGAGACTGTTTTTTAAACCAAAGTGTTTTATTCTGCATAGTGGCAGTTTTATCGACAAGTATCTCCAAACGGTCACCCCTTTCTAAAACTTCGTCAATATTCTGTATCATAACCGTGCGCACCTGTTAACAAAAGCAAAACCAACAATTATAATGATATGAATATATGATCTAAAATACACCTATCTGTAATCTGGTTCATTATTGAAATGATGAATCTGCTTACCTGACTCATTTCGCCTTTTAAACGGTTAATTTTATCTGCATTAGGGTCATTTGAGTAATACTCCATTTGTTGGCTTAAAACCCTTGAAAATTCATCGTTCATGCCATAAGCTGGAGCTGATAATACTACTCGACCGTAAGTCCTCACAAATCTTTGATGTATGTCTTCAAGAAAAGCAAAAGGAATCCTTCCTGAAAAATAAAATGTTAACCACTCTGTCCATGTTTTGAAAATATGGAAGCGACGTTATATAACTGACAACCAGTAAAAAGATGGTTAATTTTGGCTGGAAAAGAAGTTAACCTTTTACAGGAAACATAGTTGACAAACAACTACTATGCAATCCGTTCAGGTGTTGACCAGATCAGCTTATACAAGTGCACTAATACACTATGCACCTCCTAAACCGTATTAGAGTTTAACTACAGATCCTCCGGTCTCATGTAAATGTCAACTACATATAAATGATTGATGCCCCTATAATCACCAATCTTGGTTTTAAAAAGCGCGCCTAGGTGCGAGGCACAGGTTGAGGCGAGGGTCCACACTTTTTACTACATAAGGCACGCGCTGCACATGAGGCGCAGCGAAGGCGCGTTTTTTCACAGAAATGCTGCCTGAGGCGCAGCTAAGGCGCGCACCTCTTGTACATGGCAAGTTTTTGTGCATCAGAATGTTGTACATTTAGCTTCTTTAGGTTGTACGTCTAGGCAATTTATATATAAAATCATATATAAATTATAAATGCACCTTGCGCCTCGGTTATTGACCATGTAGCCTCGGCGTGCTTCTTGCTTTTTAAAACCAAGTCACCAACACATTGTCGCTTTTTTTTTTGTTTATTATGCCCAGTTGTACTAAGCACAGTGTTGGAATAATCGGGATTAAACCTTTTAGGTAATCAGTGAATCAATCGCTAATCGGCCATAGTTGGCCGTAAGTTGGCGATTCCGGCAAGATACCGGCCAAAACCTGTAAATTCCGGTGAAAATGGGGCGAGGAGAGGAAGAGGGTAAACAACCGAATTAAACAAACAGGATCACTATTATTCAACTTACTTCCAGACACATCATCAGCCATACAGAGAACCGTGAGTCCATCGGTCCGCTTAACATGAAAAATAAACCGATCCTGCGAGTACGAAACATTCATATCACTATCTCCGGCCATTTTCTCGAGTATTTGTCTGGCAATCGTGCTCGCATTCGTCTGCACGCCGCTGAATTCCGCCAACACCACCGATCCTCTAGACACCAGCGTGTATACAATCGTCATCTCTCTTTCAATTGCCTTAACTCTCCACTCGATCTCGTTACAGAAGCTTGAACGATGATGATCTGATTGTGATGGAGAGAAAAATTAGGGCTTGAAGGAGAAATTGGACTGTGATTGTGGAGAGTTAGGGTTTCATGGTTTCACATGGTGGAAATATATGGTTGGGGACCTATTTTGTTTTTTTTGAACGGCGGTTGGAGAAATAATGTTAGAACGACGGTTGGGTATCTATTGATGGTTGTCTTTATTGAATATTGAGATATAATGCTTTACACGCGTCTTTATCTGTCACATTAACGTCTTGTTGTTGTTGAAAACATGCCCACTACTCCCTAGTGTTATGTCCTTTATAAATTTTAGTTTTGGGACCGCTGATGGTTGTGGGCGTTCTCCCCTTCAAATATCTTAGTTGCCTTAGGGTACTCGGGGCACATGCGGGGAGTCCATTCGGTGACCCCATTCACCTAAGGGGAACACCGCCGCCATCCCTTAGGTGAATGGTTTAGGGGAGTGAATTGGGGGAGGAGGCACCGAAGAGGGAGAGGTGTGATGGTGGGGCCAGCCGCAATTTAGACCAATCAAACATTTTCTTTTTTTTTTTTTTTTTGAATAAAAAAACAAGGGGAGTTAAGAGGGGAGTGGCGCCATCAAATTGGGGTGTTAGGGGAGTTTAACAGGGGAGTTGACGTGGCACACGAGGATTGGGTGTGCGTAAGAGAGGGGACTCCCCTCTTAGGGGAGCGCCCCGAGTACCCTTAGGGGCTGTTTGTTTTTTTTTTTTGAATGGTAACTTTCAATAGAACAACCAGCCGACCCAAATCGGGCCGACCAACAAAAACAACTAACCACTTACATATTTACAAAAGAGTTCCATCTACCCCAATCAATTCCTTTATGTCTAGATCTATTTGAAAACCAAAGGAAACCCAAAGCTTTAACCTCACTCATGATCTTGTCTATTTTGGCTTCCTTATTCAAGAAAATCAAATTATTCCTGGCCCGCCATATGCTCCAACATCCGATCATGATTATTCCTTGAACTGCTTCTTTCTTGCAATCCGATGCCGAAATCTCGTTATGGATACCGAGCAAGTCTCTAATCGAGAAAGCAAAATATTCGGAATTTTGCACCACGAACTAACACCATTCCATATCACCGAAGCAACCTGGCAACCGATGAATATATGCTCCACAGTTTCGTCAAACGAACCGCACAGAGGGCATATGGGATCACCAAACTGAACGTTCCTATGCTTTAACGCCACACCGGTTGGAATCTTATCCATCTCCACCCTCCAAGAGTGGATATTAATTTTTGCGGGCACCCATTTACACCAATCAAGAATGTACCTGTTTTCCGTGTCAACGGTCTCGTGAATCAGCTTCTTTACCGACTTTACTGAGAACATTCCAGAAGAATCGGGTGTCCACCGCCACCCGTCGGCCTCACTATTAATGGTGACATCAGCCAATAAAGCAAGAAGCTGCTGGAAACATGCGAGAACAGCTGGTTCGGTCAGAGCCGACTTCCACTTCCAGCTTAAGACTGTCCCATCTCCTTGCACCACAACTCGGTCCGCAACCGAGCATCTCTTCTCGCTTTCCAAATGAAACAAGGCAGGGAACCTATTTTTAAGAGGCTCATCACTAATCCAGACATCTAGCCAAAAAGCTATCTTGGTTCCACAGCCCACTGTACCTTTGATGAAGTTACGAAGATGAAGATTCCCGACCTTGGTCTTAATAAATAACTTCACTATATTGGACCACACCCCATTGAGACTTTTCTTATATTGGATACACTCCCACCCCACTCGACTATAATGAATTGCCTCAATCACTCTCTTCCATAGACTATAGTTTTCCGTTTTGTACCTCCATCCACATTTTATTAATAGGGCCGTGTTTATTTCTTTCAGTTTCTTCAATCCTAAGCCTCCATCTTTCTTTTGACAAGATACACGATCCCACGCCACCCAATGCATCTTCCTTTCTTCAGTGGATCCCCCCCATAAAAAGCTTTTAACCATAGCTTCCAAGTCTGCGATGACTTTGTTAGGGGCTTTATAAAGAGAGAAGTAATAATTAGGCAAGCTCTCCAAGACCGACTTGATCATGACCACCCTCCCCCCAATAGATAAGAGCCCCGCCTTCCACTTAGATAATCGAGCCCGAAAAATCTCATACACCGGGTGCCAGTTGTTAATACGGTTCATGTTAGCACCCACATTCAACCCAAGGTATTTAAACGGGGTGTTATCCGGTTTACAACCCACCTCACAAGCCATATCTCTAATCTCGTCCCATCCAACTCCAAAGCCATAAAAATTAGACTTATCTAAATTAATTTGAAGGCCCGAACATGCATAAAAGCATCGCAGTAATCTAACAATATTTTTTAACTCGAGAGAGGACCAATCCCTAACCACAATGGCGTCGTCAGCGTACAAAAAATGAGTAAGAACAGGCCCATTGCTAGGCGTGGGGATACCTTTAATGTTTCCCGTCTCTCTCGCCCGAGAGAGCATACACGATAAAGCTTCCATAACTACCAAAAAGAGAAACGGGGATAACGGGTCCCCTTGTCTCATACCTTTCTCACAATTGAACGTGAACGTAGGGGCCCCATTTACCAGGACGGAAGAGCTAGCAGACTTTAGAATACCCGTAATCCAATTGCACCACCTTGGCGAAAAACCCATTTGATGAAGAACATTAACAACAAACCTCCAGTTCACATTATCGTAAGCCTTTTCGAAATCAAGTTTGAGGAAAAAAGCCTTAGACTTCGTTTTCCTAATCCAAGAAATAAGCTCATTGATAATAAGCGGCCCGTCTAAAATGGATCTACCTTTTAGAAAGGCCGATTGAGTTTCCGAGATTACCCCTTCCAGCACCTTCTTCATCCTGTTTGCCATCACTTTAGAAATCGCCTTACTAATAACTCCGACTAGGTTTATAGGACGATAATTGTTGAGGGACACCGGGTCAGCGATTTTGGGAATTAAGGTTATAAAAGATGAGCCACTACCTTTACTGATCGTCCCGCAACTGTGGAAGTTAGCAAAAATATTTTTAAAGTCTTCTTTGAGCTCATTCCAGAAGTGTTTAATAAATTTAAAGTTCAGGCCGTCAGGACCTGGTGCTCTATCATCACCACACTCAAAAATCGCCGTCTTAATTTCCTGCTCAGAAAAAGGTTCATCCAACATAATACTCTCAGCCTCCGTAATCTTCTTGACACCATAACAAAGGAGGTCGGGTCTGAAAGTGGACGACTCCTTAAATTTATTCCGGAAGAACGAAAGGACTTCTTTTTTAATTTTAGATGGTTTAGAACACCACACTCCATTAATCGAGAGACCATGAATAGCATTTACCGCTTTCCTATTATTGATCGAGGCGTGAAAGAACTTAGAATTCTCGTCACCATCTAACGCCCACCTTAATCGCGCCCTTTGCTTGAGGTCTAAATTTTTTCTAATCTCCACCTCCTTAATCAACTTTTTATTCTCCGCCAAGCACCACTCCTCCTCCTCCGAGAGATCCCTATCTTCCATTTCTGCTTCAAGACTTTCCAGTTCAGCCAAAGCCGTTCTTTCCGTTTCCTTTTCTCTTGAATTAAAGTCATCCCTCCATATCTTTAAGCTGGACCTTATCCTGGCAAACTTAGCAGTAAGAAGGGCATCCGGCGGCTCAAAAGACTCAAAACCAACCAAAGCTTCCTTAACCGCTTCCTCGAACCCATGCTTCCCAACCCAAGAATTAAACACCCTAAATGGCCGAGGCCCGAATTTTAAATCAACCACTTCAAGGATAATCGGGCAATGATCGGAGAACCGACTAGGCAAAACTCTCACACACGCAGACGGCCAACTATTGAAGAACTCTGAACACACCAAAAAACGATCCAATTTACTTAATTTTTTTCCCGTTATCCCTGATACACGTAAACCTTCTGCTTATAACATCTGTAAAGAGCTTATGTCTGTAGGCGGACAGACATAAGTTTTTGAAGACCGTTTGTTTTTTGTTTAAAATAAGGTCTGAAAAGTGCTTTAATTAGTTTTAAAAAAAGCCAATACCAATCATCTTCTCAAACCTACAGATCTTCCAAAAAAGCACAGATCTTCCTCAAACCTATCATCTTCTCAAACCTATCACCTCCACCCACCACCACATCTCAACCCCACCTCCACCACCACCATCTTCAAAACCCACCACAACCAAACCCATCAATTAAACAAAACCCAGACCGTAGAGAGAGAGAGAGAGAGAGAGAGAGAGAGATCGGACAGACATAAGATCTTCCTCCGCCACCACCTCCACCTGCCACCACATCTCCGCCACCACCTTCACCACCACATCTCAGCCACCACCTCCACCACCACCATCGTAAAAACCCACCACCACCAAAAGGAAAAAAAAACCCACCAAATCTCATACATATTGACATCCCCTCCACAACAAACTCAAAACCCCCCTTTAACAAACAAACCCGTCAATCATCACCCACCCACTTACTTTTTTTTATGAATTTTGATTCTGGTTTTGGAATGGCTGTTGCTGGTTTGGAGGTTGAAGAAGAACAAGAGGGTGAAACGAATGATGGGTTGAAACAGAGTTGTTGGGCCAATATGCCTCTGGAGCTCTTGAGGGAGGTCTTGCTTAGGATTGAATCGTCTGAAAATAAGTGGCCCATGAGGAAGAATGTAGTGGGCTGTGCAACTGTTTGCCGGAGTTGGAGAGTTTGTAGAGAGAGAGAGAGAGCAGTGAGAGAACTGTTGTGTTTGTGTTGTGTGTGTGAAGTTGTTTTTGAAGGAAAAAAACAAACCCTCTTCTCCTTGCAGACTGCAGACATTTGGTCCACATCTTCTCTTGCAGATGCCTGCAGATGTGATCCGCAGACTACAGACATTTTACCTCTGAAAAAACAAACAGCACCTTAGGCTATATGGTATATGGTATGGGGACGATCCTCCATTGGAGGATGCTCTGCCACCTAAGCGTTACATCTTCATCCTTGTGAGGATGGTCCATCTCACAAAATTAGTGGAAATGGGAGAATGATCCTACTCCACCACTTTATTATTATTTTTTTAATCTTTCACTTTTTTTAACATTTAACAAATAAATTAAGAAAATATTTTCATTAATATTAAAAAAAAAGGTGAGGTTCAGCTACAAAGTCAATTTTTCCTACAAAGTGTATAAAGTCATAAAACACCACAATTTCAGCCATAAAACACATTCAAAACCCATAAATAATAGAGTGAAGAACACTAAAACACAATATCCAAACCATAACATTACATAAAAACTTCAAACACACCATCGTAGAACTATGAATATAAAACACAACATGATAATCAACATAAGACACACTAATGTTAGTCATTCGATAATCAAAGTCTTATCATCCAAAACACAACACAAAACCCACAGATATGGCGTTTTAGTAATCTTCATTTTGTTATGTGTGGGTTTTAAGTGTGTTTTATGGTTGACATTATGGTGTTTTATTATTTTTTACACTTTGTAGGAAAAATGGACTTTGTAGCCAACTCCTGTTATGGGTCATTTTCTAAGCGTACATATCTTGATCAATATCCTGCTTCTAATTGTTTATTTGTGACCAGGATACTGGACGGGGATATTGCTAACATCCTGGGCGATATCCTGAGGTTGATTGAATTAACCACGTGCAGGTTAAAGGCTGGGGTTTGCTAACGGTCAGATGGACTTCATCTCCTCAAGACTCGGGCATGTTTGTTATGGGAAAGACGTTGAACCCGAAAGACTAGGTCTGCAACGTTCGAGTGGGGAATATTCGCTGGATCCCGGTTATTTAGGATAGTTTGTTATATTTGTTTTACTATAAATAGATGGGGGCAGATCAGATTAAGGCATGCAACTTTCACATTTTCGAACACTTTCTCTCTAGCTCTCTGCAAACACTACACACAAACACTTGTATTCAAATCACATTGTAACACCTAGTTGATTCGCTCTACATCCTGCACTGTATCCTGAAATTTAAAGCAATAAGAAGAACAAGGCAGCTTCGATTGTCAGCTCCCGAGGTTTTATGCCGGCGATCTAGATTGATCAAGGGCTTTCCTCGTACATCACGTGTCAACCTTTACTTTTCTGCTCATTGTTTGATCACAAATACAGCTCTATATCTTGAGCCGTATCCTGAAACTGTTTTCGCAAACTAACAAACAAATATATTTTTTACAAAGTATTACTAGCACACTACCTCACAAAACTAATTTGATCACTTAATTGCTTAGGTAATTTTTGACCAAAACAATTTGGCGCCCACCGTGGGGCAAGTGGTGCTATTTTTGCTAAAAACTTTAGTAAAATCATTATTCAGTTTTCTATTGTCAAAACTTTTTTCTAACTTATTTTCAATGGCTTCGAGATCAAACATGAGCTCCTCCACTATGTCCGCTACGACTTCTGCTACTACCGGTTCGGTGCTTCCACTACCTCCTCCAAGGATGCCAGTTTCTTCACAACTTCAGGATGTTATCCCTACTCGGATTGTTCAGGGATCGGCTCCCGTTTTAGCCTCTAATGATGAAATTCTAACTTTATTTGGAAGTGTGCAGGAACAAATGAGGCAGCAACAGGAAACTAACCAAATGCTGTTAAGAGAAATACAACTCTTAAAAGCTAGCTCGAGTAGACCTGCTGAAGAAACTGTCACTCCTATACAGCCCAGGGCTTTGAACTTCAGTTCTGCAGTTTACACTGAGGATAACAGGGGGAATATCGTCCCAAGCCATTCTCAGAATCATACCCCTAAGATACCCTCCTCGGTCAGAATGTCGACTGTTAGGGGTGGATTTCTAAATGACCAGTGATCCTTATTTACGGTTGGATTTAGTGATCCTCAATTCTGTCTGAAGTAGTGATCCTCAGAAGTGTTGCAGGATCAGGATCATGGATCACTATAAGGATCCTTGTACTAACGATTGTCTACTTTGAATTCGTAAATGTTTTGCAGGAATATCAACTTGGACTTAGTCTTGGCGACAATCCTGGAGAATATTCTCAGTCTATTCCGCACGTGCTTGGTCAGAAATGGACGTTGTGGAGTCGTGGAGGACTTGCACGAATTGCGGAATGTTAGTTAGGCTTGATATTTTTCTATTCTTAAGGGGGTGGCGAGCTAATTTAGAAACACTTGGCTATTTTTGGCTACACACACTCATACAACCGCTCTCACCAGCTCTCGACAAAACACTTAGCATTTTTCATACATTTCTACACGATACACTATAGTGATCCTTGTACTTAGCTCGCTATCATCCGAAGTTGTAACAAATTGTTTGTTTAATTTAAGTTGGTGATCGGTAGTTTCCATCACCCGGGGTTTTTTGTGCCGGAGATCAACTCTTGATCAAGGGCTTTTTCCCCGTATAAATTTTCGTGTCATTTATTCATTACACTTCATAGTGATCCTTATTATTGTTCATCAATTCAAGCATCATACCTCACAACAGAAAGTTTATATATAAAATCATATATAAATTATAAATGCACCTTGCGCCTCGGTTATTGACCATGTAGCCTCGGTGTGCTTCTTGCTTTTTAAAACCAAGTCACCAACACATTGTCGCTTTCTTTTTTTTGTTTATTATGCCCAGTTGTACTAAGTACAGTGTTGGAATAATCGGGATTAAACCTTTTAGGCAATCAGTGAATCAATCGCTAATCGGCCCTAGTTTGCCGTAAGTTGTCGATTCCGGCAAGATTCCGGCCAAAACCTGTAAATTCCGGTGAAAATGGGGCGAGGAGAGGAAGAGGGTAAACAACCGAATTAAACAAACAGGATCACTATTATTCAACTTACTTCCAGACACATCATCCGCCATACAGAGAACCGTGAGGCCATCCGTACACTTAATATGAAAGATATAACGATCCTGCGAGTACGAAACATTCATATCACTATCTCCGGCCATTTTCTCGAGTATTTGTCTGGCAATCGTGCTCGCATTCGTCTGCATGCCGCTGAATTCCGCCATCACCACCCATCCTCTACCCACCAGCGTGTATACAATCGTCATCTCTCTTTCAATTGCCTTAACTCTCCACTCGATCTCGTTACAGAAGGTTGAACGATGATGATCTGATTGTGATGGAGAGATAAATTAGGGCTTGAAGGAGAAATTGGATTGTGATTGTGAAGAGTTAGGGTTTGAACGGCGGTTGGAGAAATAATGTTTGAACGGCGGTTGGAGAAATAATGTTTTACACGCGTCTTTTTGTGTCACGTGAGCAGTCACATTAAGACTGCGGGGTATGGGGCGGGAGTTTGGGCGTAGGTAGGGGGAAAACGCCCAAGCCACCACCCCGGGTGGGCATGGGTTTCGGCGTGGCCCTTGGGGCATGGGTTTCAAGCCGGGCGTGGGGCGGTTTGGCCATCCTAGTTGGCTGAATATCATTGGCTCACCTGCCACGTCATAGCGGGCCATCCCAAAAGTTTTGAATTTTTAAATTCAAACCGTTGGCTTGGCCAAGCGGTCACCCCAACCGGTCACCCAAACCCCAACATCCTCTATAAATACCCCCAAACCCCAACCGGGTGGTCCATCCCAACGTTCCCGGGGGCGAGTTAAGCCACGAGGACCGGGTGGCGGTGGCGAACATAGAGTTTCGCGGCAAGGAAAAAAAGGCGTTCGACAAGATCGACCTTTTTGAAATTTATTTAACGCTTTAGGTTTCTTATTTTGTAATTTTTAGGTTTATGTAATTTTATAAATATTAATGAAGTTGTATGTTTTTTTTTTATAAATGTTTGTGTGATTTTTTAAAATTTTGTATATTTTTTTTTTATAAAACTACCTTGCCACGCGGTGCACCCAACCCAAGCCCAACCCACGCCCCACCATACCCCACGGACACGTACCAGGCAGTGGGGGGGGGGGGGGGGCTCCCATTCCACGTGTCATCACCCGCCCCAACCCACGCCCAACCCAAGTCCCACCATACCCCGCAGTCTAACGTCTTGTTATCGTTGAAAACATGCCCACTTCTCCCTAGTGTTATGTCCATTTATAGATTTTACTTTTGGGACCGCTGATGGTTTTGGCGTTTTTCGCTTCAAATATCTTAGTTGCCTTAGATCCAATATCTTTTCGGACCTTAAAAAAAATATTTTAAATGCATCTAAGGGCTTGTTTGGTAACATTTGAATGGTTAAGTGCTGAACCAGTAAGAGGTCTGAACCATTAAAATCATGTATAATGCTTAACTGTTCATAGGCAAATGTCTGACCAATTCAGATTAAAGGTCTTAACCATTCAGCCTCTGTATAAATCTTAACCATTCAGAGGCAAATGTCTGAACCGTTTAGACATCTGTTCGTGAAACAAACAATCTGAACTATTAAGTGCTGAACTAGTAAGAGGTCAGAACCATTAAGAGCCTCATTAAGAGGTAAACAAAGAGCCCCTAAATGTGTTATGTTAGTTGTTGTACTATATGAGTCGAGGTTGTACTATGTGATAATTGTTAAGTTTATATAAAACAATTCTTTTTAAGAGAGAAATCAATTCAATATGTAGCATTAATACATTCTCATATCCATTAAAATATTGTATATATCTACTTCATCTTAGTATTTAAGTTTTGATTATGCAATGCCAATCAATAAATGAATAGACCATATTTAACGGGGAGGAATGTAAATTTGGTGAAACTGTCATCTCTTACTTGGATGATGAAGGAAGAAAGATTATTTAGTTTTCTATGGCTGAAGAGTCGGGCAAAGTTGTCATTTCTTACCTGAGAGAACTGGTGTATCTTTGATTTAATTTGTATGGGATTATGAAGTTGTATTATATGGTGTAATGCTTTCTGGGAGATCTTCGGTTTTAACAAATGGTTAAACCAGAAGTTATTTGAATAAAATTTGTTTATCTTTCAAAAAAAAATTGTGAAACATCAACATTTCCTACTGATCGGAGTTTTGTGATTGGTAACATGAAGGACATAAACATTCTTAATGTTTATGTCCCTCAACGAGTGCCGGAGAAGAGATCTTTATGCGGTATTTTCAGGGACGGACTTAGGTTAGGGGTTGAGTGGACGGACGCACCCCTTTAAAAAAGAAATTTAGCGTATTTTATAAGTAAAAATCCCGATTGCACTCCTTGAAAAGTTGGTAAACCACTTGTTCGCACACCTAGAAAAAAGATTCTAGTTCCGCCACCGGCTATTTTGCTAATACAATGGGGGAATTTTGTGGGGCAATGGTTGGTTGTGGGGGACTTTAACGCTCTTAGGAGTCCTGTTGAGAGGAAAAACTCAGCTTTCAATAAGCCTAGCACTAACGACTTTAACTCGTTTATTGATCAAACGGGTTTGGTGGAGTATAACATTAAATATAAATATTAAACAAAGTAAAAATAAAGTATTCTTATTCATTAGATTTTTTTTTCTTTAAAAAACACACTTAAATTATCAAGACTACTTTTTTTCCTAAAATAAATAAAACGTTCTCTAGCCATCAATCCGTTTAAGCCAATGATTAATCCAGATCAATAATTAATAAAAGTTTTTAAGTTCTTATAATATATAGTGTTCTGATTTGAACTTCGTCATTATATTGTACTCGTAATACTTTCATCAATACAAATAGTTTAAAAATGTATATTAAAAAAAAAGTAGTGTTGTGTGAATTTATATTTTAATCATATTTCTAATATCACACTAATCACTAGTTTTTTTTCGAACTGTAATACAAGTTGTCGATCTGCGACTTCCTTAACTTCGAATACAATTTTATCCCCGACGTCAAAATCATCACACGCAACTCCATGCAATTCTGATAAAAGAAAGTTCTCACCATGCGAGCGAAGCCATACTTTGTGAGAGCCTTCATATGCTGAGCTGATCAAATCAACATATAAAGGCCTTTTATCCTCTAAGAGTTTACGTTTTAAATTTTCACCTAGACGAGACACTATATGTCGTCTGACATCTTCCTTTGACAACGAAATATCCATTTCCTTCTTTATGCCACGACCCTTGGCCACTCTATATACATCGCCAAAAAACATATCTTCGTTTGACGAATTAATATCTATTGCCTTCTCCTTGCCATGGCTATGGCCCTCACCCTTCTTTTTTGCCCTGCCAAAATACATTTACTAACTTAGGAAATATGCTTGTGGAAATAATGCTTATATGATAGTGACTAACATATAGACTATATGGGGTTCTTTTATATGAAAAATAAGATTTAACGTTTATTACAATATTTAAGGTGAATATTATATTTCCATATCATTCTTTTATGAATGAACTTAAATATTACTTAAAAATCCAATCATCATTATATTCTTATGAGTAAATTTCAAAGTTCGTCCTTTATGTATGTCTAAAATATCAAAGTATGTCCTTTATCTTTAATAACCTCAGAAAACATCCTTAATGTTTGAAAAACCAATCAGGTTATGTCCTTTACCCTAAACCTTGTTTGTTTTCCCAGTTAAGTCAGGTCACATGTGAAGCACATGAGGGCATTAATGTCATTCTACCTACCAATATATACATACACCCACACATACATATAGGAACACACACATTCTCATCTTTCTCTCTGCTCTCTCTCTCTACCACCATCACCACCGCCGCAAAACACAACCTGCAACAATACACCTCCGACTAACACCACTTCAGCCACACCTCTGCCACACCTCACACCGGCACAACCGGGATAGTCTGCTGCATACCGTTCCCATTAACTCAACCACAAATCTTCGAAATTATATGGCATCCCAAAATTATTCCAAAATCTTCAACTTAAATCATAAGCACATTCTCTGTTTCTATTGAAAGATTCACAAACAAAGTGAAAAAAAAAAAGTCTCTGTTTCTAGTGAAAGATTCACATGTTAAGCTTGACAATCATCTCCTGCGGAATTGATTGACTGAGACAATGACCGGCGGCGGTAATGGAGAGACTGTGATGGTGGGGGAGATAGCTGTGGTTCGATCGGGGCAGCAGTGGCAGTTGTTGCCTGAGGTCAACAACTGAGATATCGGCAAGGAGATGGCAGCAGTGGTTCTGTTCAGACAACAACAGAGACAAGAGGCTGATGTTGGTGGTGGTTCTCCGACGAATAGTGCCACGGGCGGTAACAAACGACGGCAGCGGCGGACCGCCGGCGTCCCGATTCAGGCTGCAGCGGTGGAAGCAGGGCACCCCCCCTCGAAGTCTCTTGGTCAGTGAATATTAGCCAGTAATGATGTTATATTCTTCTTGACTGTTTTTGTTCTTTTGTTGATTCGAGCTATGACATCTTAGATCTACTTATTTTGGTATGTGCTGCACTACTGATGTTATTGAAAGAATTTGAGAAGTTGTGTTGTGGAAAATGATGTCCTTTATCTTGCAGGGGGACGAATTTGGGAAGTATTTGAAGGTCACTTGCAGGGGGACGAATTTGGGAAGTATTTAGGGTTTTTATAACAGGTAACATTAATTGGTAGGTAGAATGACATTAATGCCCTCATGTGTTTCACATGTGACCTGACTTAACTGGGAAACAAACAAGGTTTAGGGTAAAGGACATAACCTGATTGGTTTTTCAAACATTAAGGATGTTTTCTGAGGTTATTAAAAATAAAGGACATACTTTGATATTTTAGACATACATAAAGAACGAACTTTGAAATTTACTCTATTCTTAAAGGTGAAACATAATGATGTTAATAATTGCTTTTTAAAATAATATTTAATAGCTTTATCATATTAACATCACAAGGAGTCATCAACTTGTCAAGCCCCTAACCAAGCATTTATCTAGTAGTTTTTAAGCAAAATGGCCTAGGAATCTCTCAATCTTAACAATCTCCAATTTCTAAACGGCTTTCATAATGGCTTTCATAATGTGAGTTAAGATATGTTTCTAATATAACTATGAGTCGTAACTCATTTCTTAATTAATAAATTAACGTCTCGAATTGGGTTTGTTTAAGTTATATAATAGATTACTCTTCTTATTATACTTGCTAATTTGAAATTCATTGAAAGGAATATTAGATTTAAATAACCTTAACTTTTACTACTTGTCTGATAACACTTTCAACTTACGAGTTGTATCACGCTACTCCCAACTTATTTTCCTCTGACATTTCCAAACTAAAGGCCTGTTTGGCAATATCTGAATGGTTAAGTGTTAAACCAGTAAGAGGTCTGAACCATTAAGTGCTGAACCAGTAAGATGTCTGAACCATTAAGAGCCTGTATAATGTTTAACCGTTCAGAGGCAAATGTTTGACCAATTCAGATTAAAGGTCTTAACCATTCAGACTCTGTATAAATCTTAACCATTCAGAGGCAAATGTCTGAACCATTCAGACATCTGTTCGTGAAACAAACAGTCTGAACCATTAAGTGCTGAACAAGTAAGAGGTCTGAACCATTAAGTGCCTCATTAAGAGGTAAACAAACAGCCCCTAAGGAGCTGTTTGTTTAGCTCTTAATGGTTCAGATCTCTTACTGGTTCAACACTTAATGGTTCCGATTGTTTGTTTCGCGAGCAGATGTCTGAATGATTCAGACATTTGCCTCTGAATGGTTAAGTATTATACCAAGTCTAAATGATTAAGACCTCTTATCTGAATTGGTCAGATATTTGCCTCTGAAGGGTTAAACATTATACTGGCTTTTAATGGTTCAGACCTCTTACTGGTTCAGCACTTAATGGTTCAGACCTGTTACTAGTTCAACACTTAATGGTTCAGGCCTCTTAAGGGTTCAACACTTACACATTCAGAAGTTGATAAACGGACCCTAACTGAACCCTAACGCAGTTAGCTGATTTCAGATGTCACGTTACTAAACCAGTGCCACAACAGATGCCGTGAGCAAAAACTACCATGTCAGATGTGTTGTTAGCGAAAAAATGCAACATCATATAACACGTCAGCAAAAAATGTCATGTCAGATGCCACATAAGCAAAAAAACTAACTGGGTTAGGGTTTAGTTAGTTTGGTAGTGATAAAGGAAAATAAGTTGAAAGTTCGGAGTGGTGTGGTACAATTCGTAAGTTGAGAGTATTATTGGCAAAATGGCGAAAGTTAAGTTTATTTAAATCCAATATCCCTTCATTACAATAGATTAGCACCGCCAACTTTCTTTCTTCCGCCACTACCTACTAGTTGGCGCCGATATAGGCACATTCATCATGGCCACCACCACATATTGGTCGCCATCACCACCTACCAGTTGTCGTTGACAGGACTACCGTCCCCGCCATTGCCAATACACCATCACAACCGCCTCCACCACCACAACTGTCGTCGTACCACCACCACCTCAACTGTATCTGCACACCACTAGCCATTTGACAATAACAATTTTCTAAACAATTCGTTTGACACGAACACATTTTGACCTGAATCATTTGATATGTTACCCCACCAGACTCACATGTATTACTGGACTTTTATTGATGTTCATATAGTATATTAATAGATTAGATCGATTTTTGTATATTTAGAATAGATCCCTATCTTGTATATTTAGAGATAAATATGTATTAAGTTAAGGTTATCTCCTACCAAAAATAGTGGAGAGCCTTTTGTATTTATAGGGTCTTATTATCTATGAAAAGATCATCCAATTTCCTAAACCTTTATGGTATCAGAGCATCAGTCGATCCTCTGACCGTTCTTTTTCTTCTTCTTCTCGGTTCATAACATCAGCCGATTTTCCCACCCTTGTTTTCAGATCCCCTAATTCTCTTCACATCCATGGCATCACAACTTCACCCTGCAGTCACTGTGTCTAACATTCGTACCCTTATTCCGGTCACTCTCGATATTGAAACCGGTCATTACACAACGTGGTCGGAATTGTTCAAAATTCAGTGCAAATCTTTTCAAGTCTATGATCACCTTCTGTCTCGGGTCACTCCTGCTACATCTTCATCAGACAAAGACAAAGACAAAGACAAAGACAAAGACAAAGACAAAGAAAATGATAAAGAACTAGCGCCGGCCGAAACTTGGGAACGGTTGGATTCGATTGTTCTACAATGGATTTACGGTACAATTTCCTCTGATCTTCTCCACACCATTCTAAATCCCAATACCACAGCCTACGATGCCTGGACCGCACTCGCAAATCTGTTTCAAGACAATAAAGCTTCTCGCACAATCGACTTAAACAACCGGTTTGCCAGCACTCGCCTTGATAAGTTCTCATCCATGACCGCCTACTGTCAAGCTATGAAAGTCATTTACGATCAGCTTACGAATATCGGCTCTCCGATCACCGATGAACAGATTGTCCTACAGATCCTAACTGGGCTCACGGAACAATACTAGAGTGTCACCCTTATCATTCAACAAACGAAACCGTTGCCAAATTTTTATGAAACCCGATCTCAGTTGTGTATGGCTGAAACAAGGAAGATAAATCAAGCCAAGCAAGCCGCTAATCTCGCCGGAACGACCCTAATGGCAACCTCCGATCACGACTCCTCCTTCAGGGCCCCAGACACTCGAACCTCGGAAACCAGGTCTGATTCGGAACGCGGCAGAGGAAACGGCCGTGGCAGAGGTCGCGGCAGGGGTAGGGGTGCTTCTCGTGGACGTGGCGGCTGGAACTCCTCGGGCACTCAATTCGGACGTGGTGGCTGGACAACATCAGGCTCCAATGGAGCGCATCCACAGTACACGTATTATCCACCTTTCCCTCCTCATTGGGCCGGTCAACAACAATCACAACATTGGGCCACTCCACAGCAACATTCTTGGGCCCAATGGATGGTGCCTTCATGCCCTTACCCATCTGCTCCCAAACCGAACAGTGCTGGCCCAGGTGTTTTGGGCCCTCGGCCAGGCCAAAATTATGCCGCCAGTCAAGTCTCCTCTACAGATGGCTACACACCAACGGACCTGACCCAAGCTCTTTATCACATGGCACTTAATCAGCCCGATCCAAATTGGACCATGGACACAGGTGCGTCAGATCATATGACCTCTACTAATTTTCCGTCTTTATTTAATAATTGCATGTCTCGTAATATTGTCGTCGGTAATGGCAAAACCATACCCGTTCTTGGACAAGGAAACCAAACCTTACCACCACCCTTCCCACCCTTCAAATTAAATAATGTCCTTTATGCCCCATCTTTAATTAAAAACCTTCTTTCGGTCTGTCGTTTTACTAAAGATAATCATGTCTCTATAGAATTTGACCCCTTTGGTTTTATTGTGAAGGATCTCAAGACCAGGACTCCTATCCTACGATGCAATAGTTCTGGTGACCTCTACACATTGGATCCCACACAAGTGTCCAAGTTCACCTCACCATCTACCTTTACAGCTGTGTCTCAAGATCTTTGGCATTGATCGGAGTGTCGCGCTCCGGTCAAAGATAATATTTATAGTCCCAAATTACCCTTAACAACTAGTTAGTGGTAGCAAGGGGTCGAACCACGAAGAGTATGTGGTTTGCGAGTGGATTTGATTGAATTGAAATATGTGTCACAACTTATGAAGCTAGCTATCTTGTTTTTATGTATTTTTGTTTGGTTGGAAAGATTTGAATTAAGATTACTAAAATAATTGGATTGCTTAACTACTAATGATTAACAAATTGCAAGAATTGAAATTGATTGTTTAAACAAGATATCGAAAACAAGGTTCACACCCGGTTTCAACAAATGCAAGACTTAGGGTTACTATGTGTTTTAATTTGCTTTACTCGAAATAATTCATTAACGGGTCACAATCACAAAGCTTAGGTGCCAATCGCTATCAACGTCATAGACAACGGACCACGATGCACTTCATTACTTTGGACTAGCAAATCCTATCAAAAGACAAGGTATAAACACGTGTATCCATTTCACAAAGTCAAATTTAATCATTCACTCGACAATTCACAAATTCAATATAAACGTAGGACAATTGTCTAAAGATTCAAATGTAAATCAAGTTGTCACAAAGCAAACATCAAAACATAATAAACCCTAACTCTTACAAAAGTCTACACCGGGGTGAAACCTCCAAGAAATTAGCCACTCATGGAAGGACGAACGCTATCACCGGAAGTTGAGAACTTGAACATCATCATCTTGAAGCTTTGAAGTTGTGAAGATGGTGGTTAGGGTTTGGAATGGTTGGTGGTGATGAATGGATTGAAAATGAAGGTGATGATTAGGGTTATGGAATGGAAATCGTGATGATTCAGGTATTGATTCCGGTGGTAGGTATGATGGTAGGTGAATTCGTGATGGATGATAGGTGCTTTGGCTCCAAGAGATGATTCAAAACTCCCAACAATGTGTAACTCCCGTTTTTTGGTTGGTAAGATCTCATACAACTTGAACCTGACACTTGGGAACCAAAAAATTCGCGATTGAAGGATTTGAGAACCGTCGCCGACGGCCAAAGGGCCCGTCGCCGACGGTGCGTGCATTTTCTGTTTTCGTCCTACGTGCTAACTCGCTGTCTACGGTGATTCTGGCTGACGGACTTTCCAACGAGCGTCGCCGACGGCCCAGGAAGGCGTCGGCGACGGTGTGTGTATTTCCCACTTTCCGTTTTTCGCATATCTTGGTCCCGGTTGACCCGTTTCGCGTCCCGATGGCTCGTTTTTCATCCCGGTGACCCGTAAAGCTCCCGAAAAGCTCCTTTAACTCCGCTAGACCTGCAAAATACATATCTAATCAAAAGTAGGCCATTCGAAATTAAAACTTGTGTAAAAACATCGAATTAAACAATTACAATCACCGGTTTTCGACCACGTATCAGGCATCAACGCCTTGGCCGCCCTGGCTCAAATTTATTGCATTCCCTTAAAAATTCCAGTTTTATTGATTGTAATAACGCAAAAACTAAATTATGTCAATCTTGTGTTTTTGGTAAACATGTTCGTCTTCCGTTTATTGATTCTGTTAATTTTACTTTTTTATCTTTTGATATCATACATAGTGATTTATGGACCTCACCAATACTTAGTAGTGGTGGGCACCGTTATTACATTATATTTTTAGATGATTTTACCAATTTTTTATGGACTTTTCCCCTTAGTCAGAAATCACAAACCTTCTCCACTTTTCAAAACTTTGCTACCTACATTACCACCCAATTTGAGCGTAACATCAAACAATTTCAATGCGATAATGGAAAAGAATATGTAAACGCTCAATTTAACCAATTTTGTCATTCTAATGGCAGGAAATTCCGATTTTCTTGCCCACATACATCGTCACAAAATGGTAAAGCCGAACGAAAAATTCGCATAATTAATAACATTATTCGAACTCTTCTCGCTCAATCCTCTATGCCTAACATCTATTGGCATCATTCTCTCGAAGTAGCCACCTATCTCCTTAATATCCTTCCTAGCAAACTTCTAAACTACCGGTCCCCTACCCAATCCCTCTACCTCACCCAACCCACATATAATCATCTTCGTGTTTTTGGTTGCCTGTGTTATCCTCTAATTCCTCACACCACTATTAATAAACTTGAACACAGGTCCATGCCTTGTGTTTTTCTTATTTACTTATTTACTTATTTACTTATTTATGTTGATGATATTATTCTTACAACGTCCGATGATACTCTACGAGCTACACTCACACATCAACTTGCAGCCGAATTTGACATGAAAGATCTTGGACCATTGAGTCATTTTTTAGGGATTAATGTAACACGACAGCACGATACTATGTTCTTGTCACAGCAATCATATGCATTAGATATTATTGATCGGGCTGGTATGTCATTCTGCAAGTCGGTTGCTACTCCCGTGGACACAAAATCTAAACTTAGTGCTTCTTCAAGTGACCCATTCGAAGACCCTACGTTATATCGTAGTCTAGCTGGTGCACTTCAGTATCTTACCTTCACCAGACCAGATATTAGTTATGCAGTTCAGCAAGTATGTATTCATATTCATTCCCCTCGGATTGATCATTGGAATTCACTTAAATGCATTATTCGATATCTACAAGGCACTACCTCGTTTGGTCTCCACTTTGGGTACCTTCAGTGATCTCTCATTACGCGCATACACTGATGCTGATTGGGTTGGTTGCCCTGATACTCGACGATCTACTTCAGGGTATTGTGTTTACTTGGGTTATAATTTATTATCTTGGTCATCTAAGCGTCAGGCTGTGGTATCCCGTTCTAGTGCGGAAGCAGAATACAAGGGTGTTGCGAATGTGGTCGCCGAATTATGTAGGATTCGAAATTTATTGTTAGAATTACGTCGCCCCCTTCGGAAGGCTAGTGTGGTTTATTGTGACAATATCAGTGCAGTTTATTTGTCTGGGAACCCGGTACAACATCAACGTACCAAACATATTGAGTTGGATATCCATTTTGTTCGTGACTTGGTTCAACGTGGTGATGTGCGGACTCTTCATATACCGTCTCGCTACCAAATAGCTGACATTTTTACAAAAGGTCTTCCGCGGGTTTTATTTGACGATTTTCGGTCCAGTCTAAGCATTCGGCCTCCTCTCACTTCGACTGCGGGGGGGGGGGGGGGGTATTAGTCAGCCATCCGATTATGGCATTTATCTCCACTATCTTTTGTATTTAGAAGATAATTGTATTACCATGTTTATAGGAGGATAGTTTCCATAGTGTATCCTATATATGTACATTGTATCAATATTGAAGGCAATGAATACAATTGATATCATAACAATTGTTATGGTATCAGAGCCATAAAAATCTTTTTTCCTTCTTCGCCGCCGTCTTCTTCCACCGGTTTCGACCATGACTGACAAAGACAATACCTCTATCACTTCGATTTCGACCGACACCAAACATCTACATCCTGTTTATTCCGTTACCAATATACAAAACAAAGTCAGAATTCTCGATGGCGAAAAGGTCACGTACTTGGCCTGGGTAAAGTGTTTCAAACTCCATGCGAAAGGATATGACGTGCTGGATTATATAGACGGCTCAGGACCTCCGGCTAAAACTGATGAGGGATACGAAGCCTGGATGAAAGTCGACTCCGTGGTTCTCCAATGGATATACGAAACGCTCTCAGATGGCTACTGGGCTCGTGTTCTTGATGACACCATCACGGCTCAGCAAGCTTGGGACAAACTCCAATCAATTTTTCACAACAACAAGAATGCTCGTGCTTCGTCCCTCCTACATGCTTTCACAACCACCACTTTGTCCTCTTGCTCGTCGCTGAACGAGTACTTCCAATGACTCAAAGACATCTCGGAGCAACTGAAAGATGTCGACCAACCCATACCCGAGTCCAGGTTAGTTCTACAGATGATTCAAGGATTGCCACAGGAATATGACACCACTGCTGCATTTATTACCCAATCCAATACTTCTTGGGATGATGCTCGCGACATGATTGAACGCGAGCAACGTCGTCAAGCTGCCAGACAACACACCGCTTTCACGGTTCCACGCGGCCCGGCTCCCACCAATAACAACCTACCCCCACCCTCCAATAACACACCGCCTCCACCACCCTCATACAACCCCTCCCAACAGTTTGATCCTTACTCACAACGCCAACCATCCCGTGGTCGGGGTCGTGGCCGAGGCGGTTACCGCGGCCGTGGCAACAACTACGGGGGACGCGGCCGATCCTCACACTACAACACCTACCTAAATACCCAATCCCCAAACCCGAACCACCACACCTACTCCTGGTGGCCCACTCCACCGTCGTGCCCACACCCGGCCCAATCACCTTGGGTCTCTAACTGGAACCGGCCCACCTCTCCACCCGCCCCAAACCAAGCCCAAACACAACCCATCCCACCACCTCAGCCACAACAGCCCTTTCCGCCCACTCCCTATCCCGGTTATGGCCTAGCGGCCCAAATGCCGCCCCAGCCCAACACCCTATCCTACGGCCCACCTCCCGGTTTTCCCTACCAACCCAACTACCAACCTCCAGCAGTGGACCCCTTACAACCCACAGAACTCGGCGTAGCCCTCTCTACTCTCACCTTGAATCAGCCGGATCCCACCTGGAACATGGACACGGGCGCCTCATCTCATACACTTCCGACCAAGGTCAGATCACCTCTCATGTCTCTTCTTCTGTTAATACTAAAATACTTGTAGGTAATGGTCAAACTTTGCAAATTTTGGGCTCGGGCCACGGCTCACATACTACCAACGACAAATCCTACACCCTAAATAACATACTTTATGCCCCTAGTGTCGTTAAAAACCTTATATCTGTTAGAAAATTTACACGCGATAATTGTTTGTCTATTGAATTTGATCCTTACGGTTTTACTTTGAAGGATCTCAAGACTAGACAACGTCTTTCACGCCATGATAGCACCGGTGATCTTTGTCCTTTCACTCCACCAACTCAAGTCCTTTTGACAGCGTCTTCCAATAAGTGGCATGACCGTTTAGGCCACCCCGGTTCTCAAGTTTTGCATTTTCTTTCTAATCATTTTAACATTTCGTGTACTAAGGATTCCTTTGGTTTTTGTGATTCGTGTCATATGTCAAACAGTAAAAGGCTTCCGTTTGGTGATTCTATTTCATTTACTTATGCACCGTTTGATATTATTCACTGTGACTTATGGACATCTCCTGTCCTTAGCAATGCCTCGTATAAATATTATATGCTCCTCGTGGATAACTATTCTAATTATGTGTGGGTGTACCCCTTAAAGTTTAAGTCTGAAACATTTTCCACTTTTATAAAGTTTCACAAATTTATTCAAACTCAATTTCACAAAAATATAAAAGCGTTTCAATGTGACTTAGGGGGAGAATTTGACAACAATGCGTTTCATACTTTTGCTTCTCAACAAGGTCTTACCTTTCGTTTTTCCTGTCCTCAAACCTCACCCCAAAACGGTCGGTCTGAACGTATGCTCAGACGTCTCAATGACATCATACGAACCCTTCTTGCACATGCACAGATACCACCCGTTTTTTGGGTAGAAGCACTCCACACTGCTGCCTACTTACATAACATTCTTCCTACTAAACGTTTAAATTTCAATACACCCACATATGCATTATTTCTTTGTCATCCCACCTATGACCACCTAAAAGTGTTTGGGTGTGCTTGTTTCCCAAATGAGTCCGCCACTCAACCTAACAAACTCCTACAACACTCTCACCGGTGCATCTTTCTCGGCTACCCGCCCAACTTTCGCGGGTATCGTTGTCTTGATCCTTCAACCGGCAAGGTTCATATCTCTAGACATGTACAATTTGATGAGTCATCATTTCCCTTTGCCGAAACCCCACACCAACCTACATACCACTTCCTTGATGACGACCCTATACCCGATATACCATACACTTTTCCTACACCTACTGTTACTTCACCCGATCCCCTACAGCCCAATTACTACACCAGCCCAATCACTTCACCGGCCCAAACACCGCTACAAAACCATACCTCGGCCCACTCCCCACCCAGCGCCCCGAGTCCTCCAACTGACCCACCTTTCCCCACAGCCCCCCCACCTAACCCTCTCGGCCAACCCACTACCACCACCACCACCACCACCACAACAATACCTCTACCGCCACCAACCAACACCCACCCTATGACCACCCGGGCAAAGGAAGGTATCACCAAACCTAACCCTAAGTATAACCTAAACACCACCTCCTTTCCCACTGTTTCTCCTATTCCCACATCCCACTTACGAGCCTTGGCCGACCCAAATTGGCAAAGTGCCATGAACTGCGAGTATAAAGCATTAATAGATAATGGTACATGGGAGTTGGTACCTCGACCTCAGTCTTATCCTGTCATCAGGTGTATGTGGCTGTTTCGGCATAAGTTCAAAGCCGATGGTTCTCTAGACAGGTACAAGGCACGTCTGGTCGTGAACGGGAAATCCCAGACAGTTGGAATAGATTGTGCAGACACTTTTAGCCCGGTTGTAAAACCGGCTACCATTCGCACAGTTTTATCTCTGGCTATTTCTAAGGGTTGGGCCATAAATCAGCTTGACGTAAAAAATGCTTTTTTACACGGGGATTTACAGGAAACAGTTTTCATGCACCAACCCCCAGGCTTTGTGGACACTTCACTTCCTAATTTTGTGTGTCGCCTAAGGAAGTCTCTTTATGGTCTTAAGCAGGCGCCTCGAGTCTGGTTCAGCAGATTTTCAACTTTTGTCATAGCTAAGGGATTCAGGAGCAGTGTTTGTGACCCCTCCTTATTCATATATCATCATGGTGATCATATGGCCTATTTACTGATTTACGTTGATGACATTATTCTGACAGCTTCATCTACAGCATTACTTAATAACATTATTGGGCTTCTCTCTCGAGAGTTTGCTATGTCAAATATGGGAGCTTTGCATCATTTCTTAGGTATCACTGTTCAACGGGATTCTCATGGGTTATTCATGTCTCAGTCTCAATATGCAAAAGATATCATACATCGGGCCAACATGACAAACTGCAAGCCCTGCTCTACCGCCGTTGATACTAATTCAAAGCTTAGTGCTCTGACTGGCGAGCCACTTCAGGATGGTACCTTATACCGCAGTTTAGCAGGAGCTCTACAGTACTTAACATTCACCAGACCCGACATCACTTATGCGGTACAACAGATATGCTTATTTATGCATGCTCCCAGGGAACCTCATTTTGCATTCCTCAAACGCATACTACGTTATATTCAGGGGACTTTGGAATATGGCCTACGTTTATCTGCCAGCCCCAGCTTGTCCCTAACCGCCTATTCCGACGCTGACTGGGCTGGATGCCCAGACTCTCGAAGATCGACTTCTGGCTACTGTGTCTACATGGGCCCCAACCTTCTCTCTTGGTCCTCAAAACGGCAACCCACCATTTCACGTTCCAGTGCAGAAGCTGAATATAGAGGGGTTGCCAATGTCGTTGCAGAGACCACATGGCTTCGCAACCTCCTACTAGAGTTATACACACCGATTCGTCAAGCAACAATAGTATATTGTGATAACATTTCAGCCGTTTACTTATCAGAAAATCCGGTTCAACATCAACGGACCAAACATGTGGAACTTGATATCCATTTCGTGCGAGAGAAGGTTCAGTTAGGTCATGTTCGGGTCCTCCATGTGCCGTCCTCCTTTCAGTTCGCAGACATCTTCACCAAGGGTCTTTCTAGACAGCTATTTGAAAGTTTTCGTGCCAGTTTGACCGTCTGTCGAAGCCCCCGCTCAAACTGAGGGGGAGTATTAGTCAGCCATCCGATTATGGCATTTATCTCCACTATCTTTTGTATTTAGAAGATAATTGTATTACCATGTTTATAGGAGGATAGTTTCCATAGTGTATCCTATATATGTACATTGTATCAATATTGAAAGGCAACGAATACAATTGATATCATAACAACTGTTAGGGGGGTGTAATAAATTAGATCGATTTTTGTATATTTAGAATAGATATCTTGTATATTTAGAGATAAATATGTATTAAGTTAAGGTTATCTCCTACCAAAAATAGTGGAGAGCCTTTTGTATTTATAGGGTCTTATTATCAATGAAAAGATCATCTAATTTCCTAAACGTTTATATATAAACAAATAACCTAGAAATTGTTGAATAGATATTTAATTGAAAGACAATGTAGTTCCATCTTCCATCCCATGAACGGAAAACTTGAAGATAGACGTTGAAGGTTTCCATTTTCCGCACCTGTTTCACTTTTCGATATTATAAAATGAAGATGATTTTTGAATTATCTCCTATGGAACTTGTTTTTTGTAATGCAAGATCATTATCAAAGGATAACAAAATGCTTGAATGCTATATTTAAAACACTCAGATCGTTTAGTTGCATAATTTCCCATAGTCATTTAAAGTTTTGTTTGCCTGTCACATAAAAATTTGATCGAAATCGTTGCTTGATCAGTCACAAGCAACACGCCAATGATTTTCACCCTTCCCAATATGGGTGACAAGTGCAACATATATTGTTCTCGTAAGAATTGATTAAAGAAACTACCGAACATCTGTTTGAGATAAATGATAAGTCTTGAGATGTCGCACAAAACACCAAATAATACAACAACGATTGTACCCAGAAAATCCCACTTATAGCAAATCTATTGGTAGGGTCTAGGGAGGATAAGATGTAGACAAGCCTTACCTCTATCCCAAGGGATAAAGAGACTACTTACAGTGAGACCCCAACTCCAATGCCATATCCAGGCATCAAAGTTACATCCAAACATACATAAAACAATTAGTGAAATCAAATAATAATGACATCAACATAATGCACTAAAGATAATTTTAGCAGGCTACCATATAGACAATTAGTGAAATCAAATAATAATGACATCAACACATAATAAAAACACACAGACAAGCAAAGGCCACCAAAGCACATCAACACGCTAAGCTCCTTAGGAAAGACCAACATCCTAAGCTCCGAAAGAACGAGTTTAATGTTAAACCAAACTACGTCCTAAAAGTACTTAACCTTAATTCTACGTCCCCACGACTCCTATCATGTACCATGTCCTTAGAGAGGTGCAATTCTAGCAAATCCTGCCTAATCCACTCTTCTCACGTTAGCTTTGGCCTGCCTCTACTCCTCTTCCCATCCACATTGAGATTTTCTACGCTTCTAACTATGGCTGTCGTTTGTCTCCTCCTAACATGCCCAAACCATCTCAACCTCCCCACCCTTATTTTATCTGATGTACTAGCTACCCCTAATCCATCCCTAAAAACCTTATTTCTTATCTTGACGTGCTACACCAAATAGTATACAGTCATGCTACACTGCTACTTGGTAAAGTTCGCATGGAATTTCAGTTATTGGATCTTTTGTATGTACTATATGTGTATGTATATTACAGTGAGTTAATAATATTACAATGCAGATCGATAAGATCAAAAGAAATCCGTGACATTAACACATGCTACTATGTATTTGAATATTTTATACAGCAGCATGCTATGTAATGTCAAAACTCAAAAGGTTCAACTTAAAATTGTTGCCATTTTATCTTGGTCTTACGTGTACAGCAATAGTTTGGCAGAGAGAAGAAAACACGTGAAGAATTTTGAGGACGGAGAAGTAAGAACACATGTGTAAACAATTGATAACACAGCTGTAAAGGGTGAAATTTAGTATCTTTTTATTATAAAATTATACTTACCTAATACTTTAACAATAGTTTACATAAAGTATTAGGTACAATACCCTATAGGATATTATTTTAACTTACCCTCAAGTTATCCACTATGAGTTATGATTTTATTGTATTAGTATAGGGAATCTATAAACCTTAATTTTCCTGTCGATAAGTTTCGAAAGCACATAGGGGGAATCAAACAAATTATGAGTGGTTAAGGGGTGTGGGTGGTGCCAACCCATAAATCCAATACTATTACATTTTGATTTTATAAAAGTTGGTTTTTGTAAAATATCATTTGATTTCTGCCAAAAAGGAGGCTCCAGTAAATTTCCTGACTGACCCTTTAGAGGGGATGTCCACTTTACGCCCGGCGGACATCTTTGTGTTTGGATGGGAAGGGGGCAAACATGCTTGTGTAGATCTAACTGGAGTCTCCCCCCTTGTCGGGCTCAAGGACAAGGGCTTTGTCGTAGGGCAAGCGGTGCTCAAGGCAGAGGCGAGCAAAGTGGCAAAACATGAGAAAGCCTGCCTGGAGAATCAACATGTGTTTGTCCCGTTTGCGTTTGATACCTTTGGTGGTCTCGCTCCTGACGTTGTGTGACTTTTGAATCGGGTTCAAAAAGTCGTTAATAGTAATTCTTCGTCGCTAAAGGTTTCAAACTTTGTATTTAGTAGAATTGGTTTTTCTATTCAAAAGGGGGTGGCGGCGCAACTTGTTGCCCGACTACCTGCCATTGCTTTGTAATTGCCATTTTTCGTGTAGAATAATATTAGGGTGTCTTGCAAAAAAAAAAAAAAAAAAAAAATTGATTTCGAACACAAAAATTCAAACTTTAGTATTTGAAACATATTTAAACCATGTAAGACTAGTCACAAGATATCTCAGATCCACCACCTGGTTCACCTCCTATAATCAAAGGCCCATCACTTTCTACTCTTCATCAACTTATTCTTCTTCTTCCTCCTCATCTCATTCTCCACCTCTGATGATGCCTCCTTCATGTCAAAGCTTTACACCTCCATTGTCCCTACTCCATCCACCTGGAGAACCACCAATGATTTATGTGTTTGGGAAGGAATTGAATGCGACAGTACCAGACATGTTACTGCCATAAATCTAGTATCTAAATCGCTCACCGGGACTCTCCCGTCCAACCTCAACAGCCTTTCACAACTCAAAACCCTGTCTCTTCAACGCAACTCACTCTCGGGTGACTTACCTACTTTAGCTAACCTCACTTTCCTCACAGAAGTGTACATTGATGCCAACAATTTCACTTATGTTCCTTCTAATTTTTTTCTGGGTCTCACCAATCTCCAGACCTTTAGCATTTCTGATAACCTAAATCTGTCGCCATGGAGTCTCCCTAACGACCTAAGTCAAAGCACCAATTTACAGTCATTTCAAGCTAGCAATGCTAACGTTAACGGTTTCATTCCAGACATATTTGATAGTTTCCCTAGTTTTCAGAGCCTCCGTTTGTCTCACAATAATCTCACTGGAACACTACCTGCAACTTTTGGTGGATCGGGAATTCAAAATCTCTGGCTTGACAATCAACTTCAAGGTCTTTCTGGTACGCTTGATGTAATTTCTTCTATGACTCAACTTTCTCAAGTTTGGTTACAAGCTAATGCGTTCACCGGTGCTATACCGGACCTATCAAAATGCATAAATCTATTTGATTTGCAACTTAGCGATAATCAATTAACAGGTGTAGTTCCTAGTTCTTTGATATCTCTCCCTACATTAGCCAATGTTACCTTACAAAAGAATAAGTTACAAGGTCCATTGCCGGTATTTCAAAATGGTGTAAGAGATGCCTTGGGATTAAGTACTAACAGATTCTGTCTGGCTACGCGCCTTGGGATTAAGTACTAACAGATTCTGTCTGGCTACGCCCGGAAATTGTGACCCACAAGTGACGGCCCTCCTTGAGGTTGCTGAAGCTCTTGGGTATCCAATGTTATTGGCAGAATCTTGGGAAGGTAATAATGCATGTGCCAATTGGCACTTTATTTCTTGTGATTCTTCGGGAAAGAATGTGACCGCCCTAAGCTTTTCAAATATGAAATTTTCGGGTACTATTTCACCTTCCTTTGGGAAGTTGACTTCATTAAGGAGTTTATCATTGAAAAATAATAATCTCATAGGGTCTATTCCTGAGATTTTGACATCTTTGCCGGATCTTCAACTTGTTGATGTGTCAAACAATAATCTTTCGGGGCTTGTACCTGAATTCCCACAAAAAGTGATGGTTGTAACTGTTAACAATCCTTTAATTGGTGAAGACATTCATAATGGAAGTATAAAGCCACCTGATTCTACACCAAATTCTAGCGCTTCAGGTAGGAGCCCAACTCAACATTCACAACGGAAGCTTGTTTCCGCTGGTATGATTGTTGGTATCGTGATTAGCATTCTTGTTTTTATATGGATTGTATCATTCATATGTTACTACAAGTTTTATAGAGTTCCTACCAAATTACATAGTCAAGTTAGTAGGCATCATAACCACACGCCTAGTTACGAAAATGGTAGTCTAATGATTTCCATTCAAGTGCTCGACCAAGTGACCGATAATTTCAGTGACAACAATGTGTTGGGGAGAGGTGGATTTGGAGTTGTTTATAAAGGCCAGTATGACGATGGAAGTATGATTGCAGTCAAGAGAATGAAATTGGGAACAAAAGGGATAAAAGAGTTCCAAGCGGAAATTGAAGTTTTAACAAAAGTTAGGCATAGACATCTTGTGGCTTTTCTTGGTTACTGTATTTATGGTAACGAGAGGCTTTTGGTGTATGAATACATGGAACAAGGAACTTTAAGTCAACATTTGTTTGAATGGAGAAAACATAAAACCCCTCCTCTTAGTTGGAGACAAAGGGTTTCCATTGCTTTAGATGTAGGAAGAGGGGTGGAGTATTTGCATAGTTTGGCACAACAACGCTTCATTCATCGAGACCTAAAGCCAGCTAACATCCTTCTTGATGGTGACATGAGAGCAAAGGTAGCGGATTTTGGTTTGGTTAAGATTGTGCTTGATGGGAAGCACTCAGTCGATACGCGATTGGCAGGGACTTTCGGTTATCTGCCACCAGAGTATGCCGGTGAGAACTACCACCTTCCCTTTTTCAATTCAATTTCTTCTGCAGTTACATATGTTATAAATATAATGGACATGATTTAGAGGGTGCTTTGTATGGTATAATAGAGTTATTAATATGATAACTTATCCTTTTCTTTTCTCAAACTTTAATAAACTCATATTTATTAAATAAGAACATCAAAACCGCTAGTTATCTGAGTAAAAGATTTATTTGTTACTAGTCAATAGAAAAACAAGATATAAAACCACTAGTTATCTAAGTAAAGATTTATGTGTTTCAGTAGTTAAATATTCAAATTACCCTTCAATAACTTTGAAGTAGTTAAAAGATTTATTTGTTACTGGTCAATAGAAAAACAAGATATATGCTCTTTGCCGGTTCAAAAAAGATATATGTTCCTTTAAAGTTTATTCCAGATAAAAGCCACCCGAACCTAAAAATTCAATCTTTTTTTTTGTAAAAACAGGGAACGGGAGGGTGACAAGAAAGGTGGATGTTTATGCATATGGGGTAGTTTTAATGGAGTTGGTTACGGGCCGAAAAGCAGTAGATGAAACTATGTCAGATGAGAGTTGTCATTTGGCGACATGGTTTAGAAGGGTCCCTCTCCTCTCCAAGGAAAATATGGTAAATTGTATAGACCAAGTTCTTAATATTGATGATGAAGTAACTCTTGAAAGCATAGTCAAGGTGGCTGAGCTGGCAGTCCACTGCACTGCGTGTGACCCGTTTCAGAGACCTGACATGAGTTATGTGGTTAACGTGTTGGGTCCTCTTGTAGAGCGATGGGAACCCTCTCAACAGGAAGAAGTACAAACTTATCATGGTCACCATACGAGCCTTCCTCGTGTTCTTCAAGCAAATGAGGATACCTCAAGTATGTCGTCGTTCAATGACTTTCAGGCAAACTCGGTCTAGCATTCATACTTTTTAGAATTTTTAGAAACATAGTAATAAAAAATTCTTGTCTGAACTCAGTTGAATCATTTGTGGACTCCCTATCAATTAGTGTCCCTAATGAAACAATCATATAATTGTTTATACTTGGTTTCTTAATGTTTAGACAAGTAGATTATGTTCTTGGTTATATGATTCTTAACTAGGGGTCAAATAATCAATTATGGATAATCAATATCATACTGGTTACAAAAGTTGTTCACCCCAAAATGTAAGAAAAAGATGGTTTATTTTTACACATAAAAGTTACTTGATTTCAACTACGAGGATTTGTACTGATCGAGTAGTTAAATTCATAGGTATCAATCTATACTTAGCTAATCAAAGCATTTCATTTTGAGTTGTAATTTTTAGTAAATATTCTAGATGAAGTTTAACCTATTACCCTGACCCGTTTCATTTTATTTCAATGTACCTCAAAAAGAGTCGAAGTGGGCCGAAAACAAAGGCAAATAAATCACCTCAATCTGGAGGTATTACTGTTATCTACATCAATGGTTTTCGAGTAGAAGCTAGCCCGTTTTATTTTAATTCAATGTACTTTGACCCGTTTTATTTTAATTCCCACTCGTTAATGTTTTAGCTAAAAGAAAATTTAATTATTCAATATTTTTAATGATAAGTTGATAACACATGTGGGTCAAAAAGATTTGACTTAAACATTACTAGCTTTCTTCCCCCTAGACATTGAACTCCTAGCTTTGGAGATGATTGAATTGATTCTTTTGAACAACTTCCGAAAGGCTTCGGTACTCGCTCCAAGAATTCCCCCCAAGTCTCAGTACATCCAGTCAAGCGAAAGCGCAATTGCATTCACATAGCGAGTGCGCCAAAACTGACTGAATTTCCGCTTGCTAAATACGTTTCATTAAAATTTTATTAAAAATGTGTAACACCCTAGTTGGTATACTAATTAACTCATACAAGTATTTTATTTCAGTATATTGTTAATAATAATTTCATCATATTATTTGATAATACAAATAATTTAACTATCTTTTTCCTTTATCTATGACCTTCCAGAGGCACTGGCTGCACCGGTCTTTTTGTGTACAACATAGTACATATGAAGTTTATCATCTTCGACTTTCTTAAGTCTGAATGTAACTGTATCTCCTTTTTCTAATTTATCACCCACTCTTGTGATTACATAATTGCTAAGAGAATAGCTAAACCTTACTTCGGGAATGACTTCTTTTGCCTGGTTGATCAGAACAACAGCTAAAGGTTTTTCGTTCTTCACAAGGTCTCGTAATTCGTCATTTAGATGAGCCATTATATTGTTTTCGACATCATCGTCTGGCAAACGTACGTCTCCTGGGAATTTTACGTCACGTTCATCTAGCGTTTTAGATACCGTTCCGATAGACATTTTACTAGCTTAGAGAATATGTTTGTTGAAAATATGCTTATCTACAGAACTCTATTTAAATGAAAAATGAGAGAATTTAAAATATTTTACTTTAAAGACCTTTGATTACAATATTTTTTTGTATGAATAATGAGAGAACTCAAAATATTTGTTATTTTAAGACTTTGATTACAATATTTAACATTTAAGATGAATATTATATTTCCACATCATTTTATTAATGAACTTCATTACTACTGATAAATCCAGTCACCTTAAAACACCACTCCATCCCATTCCCTATCCCCATATTTTTAGGGAAGCTAAAGGGAATCCCAATATTTAGGGATTCACTATTCCTCACCCCATTGCATTTTGGTTTCACAAAAGAGTTGTATCAAAACAGAGTATCATCTGTTGCACCATAACTTGAAAGTCATTTATTTTCAATCAATACAAACACATGTCAAGAGTTTATCAATTCAGTTTATACATACATGATACAACTAACTATATACAATATATACGAGTCGTTTGCTACACCATACTACAGAAGTTGAATTCGATCTGCAAGCGGTGGTGCAACGAGTAATAAGGAACAGCCTGTTTTCGCTCCTCGGTTTCAAGTTCTTTAAGTGGTATGGCTGCTAAAAACCTCTTGATAAACTCTTTGCAACACTCTTTCCCTTTGCAAACCACCTGGTCCGTCCCGCTGTTGGTCAAACTCGAGCCATTATCGAACCTCAAGATGTAAGCTTGCTTGCACCCTTCAACGAGCCGTTCGCCCAAAGTGTCGATAATATAGTAACCGTCTTCATCCACCTTCAACACGAAGAAATGATCGTTCCAGCTTACTATGTACACCCCTAGGTTTCGACTGATTTCACGATCCCATATATCATCAAACGACATTACTCCCGTTAAGGAGTCAAATTTCTCGGGACTGAAAAAGCCAACAAATGACTTCTCGCGGGAAACAGTTAATGGGCGGATTCTGGCTCGTAACACTGTTTCAAGGTCGAAATGTTTGTCGGGGAATTCGGCTACGTGGGTTGTGTTTTCGCAAAGGGTTCTCCATTCTGACGAACCATCGATGATGAGTGTGTCGAACTCTTGGAACGTTGGCATTTTAGTCGAGTCATTCGACATGAGCCAGTGGGCCATAACCGTGACTAAAGCGGTACAAGCACTTGGTCCGGCTGCTTTATCACTACGTTGATCGAAAGAAGCGAAGAACGTTTGTGTATTAAGCTTTGACTCACCGTCTCGACTAACGAATTCTCTTGTTTCCCATGTATTTTGAAACGAATTATTCACTAAAGTCTTGTACTTGTCACCCGAGTCATTTGAAAACAATGTGACCGGTCGGGAATCTTCAACTTTTGTTTTCGACGGTCTAAAGTTTAATCGTCGTCTCTTCCAATCAAATATCCCAGTCTTTTTATCCGTAATATCCGGATTAACAACAACCGAAGACGACGGTGGAGTCGTAGATAGCAACTCCGATGTTCCATCCGAGTCGAACATGACCGAGTCATCCGAGTCAGACAAACTCACATCTTCCAAACTCAATTGTTTCTTCTTGGCTCTTACAACTCGAGTACCCTCCAACTGAGTCGACTCAGAATCAAACTCACCAGAGTCCCTAATTTCCACAAAACTCAACAAAACCTGTGGTGACCAATAGACTTTTGTTAGCATGTTGAAATAGCATTTCGTGCATTAAAATGTTGTACAGTACTACAATTAACAATTAACAAACTATAAATAAACAACATTGTATGTATGCATATAGGTGTGTACCTTATGCTTAGTATGGTTTTCAAAAAAAAAAAAAAATTTGATGTTTCATTTTTAACCCAAAGCTATTAGTTTTTCTACTTATAACAAAAAAAGTTTTCATCTCTTGCAATTCAACCGTAAAACTTTTGTACTTTCAACTTTGGTCCCCACATTTTTTATATTTCGCTGATTTTTCGTTTTAAATTTTGCGAGTAAAAACACGGCTTAACGCGTGTGTGGTTCAACGTTTTAACATTTCGTTTTACGCTTCGTACTAGATTTTGCGAATTAACACGGCTCAACGTCCGTGTGTGGTTTAACGTTTTTACGTCGTCTATCTTTTCCCTGTTTGACAGGTTCGTTACAACGTGCGGGTCCTAAATTGACTTAATTATTATTTTCTATGTTTTACGTTGTATTCTAATTTCTTTACATTAATACACTGTAACTTCAGTATTGGTTGTCGCTGGCGGTGAGGTGGTATTGGTGCTATTCGGCACGGTTTTACGCCCCGCCGCATATCTAGTTAGATTTTATTTTTGTACATTTTTTACTACCACCTAACCGAAAGCTACTTTTGTGAGGGACAAACACCATCGAAAAAAATAGCTTACCGAGATTGTAGCTTGTGTCGTTAATCCGGACACCATTAGATCAACCGGAAGCTTCTTCTCGATCACCGGAGACTCGATTTTCGAAACAAACTCTGCTAAATCCAGTGATACTTTTCCGATCTTCGACATTTTCCCCTTCATGTATTCTCCCTGAATCCATCAATCCGTTAATATTAACAATTAGCAATGAAATTACAATACCCAAACCACAAGGTTGATCTTGCCATTTTACTTAAAAAAAAAAAAAACTTACATAGGTTAATTTTAACGTCACAATCCACGGAACAAACTTATGTCCATCGATCTCACCACCAATAGCTGACGTTTCTGAAAACAAACAAACATTCTCCAACTCATCATCTTCTTCCCAAACGATAACTTCCCCTTTCCTGACGGTTCTCTCCTTGCACCACCGCAGCTCCGGCCGCCGGCGATGAAATCCGACGGCGGCCAGCCCGTGTTTCCGTTCACCTTTCCACCTCAATTCGACCCCCATAACCTTCTCTCCGCCTCCGGTTCCGTGTTCGAATCCTTCTAGCTTTATTCGTTCGACTTTTACTCGGAACTTTTTGGCTCCGGCGGCCGGCGGCGGTGGAGAGTGGTGCCACGGCGACCAGTTTTTCTTGTTGGCGACCATTTGAATTTTAGGAATATTGTAAGAATTTGTGGGTTTTGTTGAGGATTTGGGAGAATTTTGGGGTGATTTATAGAGGGTTTTGACTTTTGACGATGTTGAAAGTATTCAAACACGGAAAGTAACCGAGTTATTTGGATTTTGGATTTGGACGCGGCGTGAGGGAAACTTTTATTGAAAAGGTGTTTTTAAGGGTGTTTATAGATTAGCCCCTTGGGGTTTGGATTAGTTTGTAAAATTAATTTAGTTGTTTTATATTTTTCGAATTAAATCTAGCGGTGTGCACGGTTTGGGTATTAGTCTTGGCCGAAATTGAAAGCGTAATCATTGGTTAATCTAATTTCATCGGTCCTAAGCCTTTTCGAGTTTTCAACTCTTGGATTGGTCGGGCAGGATATGAGGATATTGTTTGTAATGCGGCTGCGTCGTTTAGAGGGGAGGGGCCTCTCGATGTTATGTTTTGTAAAAAACTCAAATTTATCAGAGACCGTATCAAGGAGTGGAGAGATGATTTAAAGGAGAAAGAGGAGGGTGAGATTGCTACGGCGAGGGACGAGCTGGAAGGGTTAGAGCGGATTTTAGAGGAAAGGGATTTAGATGAAGAGGAGGATTGGGCTTTGTCCGAAGCCAAAAAAATTATCAGAGAGTTTGAAGATAATAAGACGAAGGATTTGAAGCAAAGGTCGCGGGATAGATGGATTAGGGATGGGGATGGGGATGGGGATGAGAATTCTAAGTATTTTCACTCGGTGGTCAATAGCAGGAAAGCTAGGAACGGTATTTTTGGGCTGAATATTAACGGTGCTTGGTGTGATAAGCCCAACCGCATTAAAAAGTTTGTCTTTGAGTTTTTTAGGGATAAGTTCAAAGAAAAGGTCACAGTTAGACCGTCTTTCAGCTTGGATAGTGAGAGAAGGCTGTCGGATTCTCTTGGGGCTCTTTTAATCGAGGAGTTTGGGAGTGGCGAAATAAAGAAGGCTGTGTTCGAGTGTGGATCGGATAGGGCCCCTGGCCCCGATGGTTTTAATTTTAGATTTCTCAAGCATTTTTGGAGGATTTTTGAGGCGGATTTTCGGAGAATTTTGGATGAGTTTTATTCTACAGGCAGAATTAACCGTGGTTGTGCGGGTTTTTTTATTGCCCTTATCCCTAAGAAAAAAGACCCTAGCGGGTTAGGGGATTATCGGCCAATTAGTTTGGTGGGTGTTGTTAACAAAGTGATATCTAAGATTTTAGCGAATAGGATGAAACTGGTTCTTGGGAGTGTCATCCCGGACTCACAATCAGCCTTCCTCAAAAACAAGTTCATCCTGGATGGGCCGTTGGTGGTGAATGAGATCTATTCTTGGTTGAGAAAAGAGAAAAAGCCTGCTTTTGTCCTGAAGATTGATTTCGAAAAGGCTTACGACAACGTGAATTGGAATTTCGTGGTTGGTGTCTTGGAGCAGCTGGGGTTCCCTGCGCGGTGGTGTGGTTGGGTTCGTGGCATTTTGTCTTCAGCTAGAGCTTCGGTTCTAGTTAATGGGGCTCCTACCTTCGATTTCACTTGCTTCAAAGGGATGAGGCAAGGCGATCCTTTGTCCCCGTTTTTATTTTTGGTGGTTATGGAAGCTCTCTCTCTTTTCATTAATAAAGCGGTGGGGGCGGGCATTCTTAAAGGTATTTCTCTGCCTAATGGTGGGCCGTGTGTTTCTCACCTTTTTTACGCTGATGACGCCATTATTTTGGGTGAGTGGTCCGAAGATAATGTCCTCCCTGTGATCCGGATCTTAAGGTGTTTCTATATTTGTTCGGGGTTGAAAATGAATGTAAAAAAATCCAATATTTATGGAGTGGGGGTCGACGCTAGTGATTTGGATATGGTGGCGGATCGGGTTGGGTGCAAAGTCGACGTTTTTCCTTTCAGATATCTTGGGATTACTATGGGGGCTAATATGAATCGGATCTGCAATTGGAGGCCGGTCTTTGAAGTCTTTGAATCCAGATTGTCGTTATGGAAAGCGTCGGTGTTATCTTTAGGAGGTAGAGTGACTCTTATTAAAGCTGTTTTAGAGAGTCTTCCGAGCTATTTCTTTTCCCTTTTTAAGGCCCCGGTTAAAGTGATTAAAGATCTCGAAAAAATTATCAAGAGATTTATTTGGGTGGGTCTAGTGAGGGTTCAAAGCTTCATTGGGTTGCTTGGGACCGTGTGGCGTCGCCGGTTCGTGTAGGTGGGTTGGGTTTGTGCAGTCTCGACATCATAAATAAAGCTCTTCTTGCCAAATGGGGATGAAGATTCAAGACTGAGAAGAATAGTTTTTGGGTGAAGGTGATCACTGCCATTCATCGTCACCGCCGGTGTTGGGAATTTTTACCGATTCGGTCCTCTTTTTCCGGAGTGTGGCAAAATATTCATAAGGTTTGTTCGAGCCAATTGGGGGATGGAGCTTCTTTAAAAAGTCTCATGCGTGGTAAGGTTGGGGACGGTCTGGATATTATGTTCTGGTTGGGTCCATGGTTGCTTTCAAAGCCTTTAAAGGAGGAGTTCCCCAATTTGTTTAGGCTGGAATCTCTCAAATCGTGTAAGGTTAAGAATCGTATCGTGAGGCCGTTGTCTAACCCGAGTGGAAGATGGGAATGGAAGTCGATTCCGGATTCGAATGCGGAGCTTGCGGAGTGGAGTCGACTGTGCAATCTGCTTCATTCCTTTTCGTTGTCGGTCGATAAAGACGGTTGGAGCTGGGAGGGTGCGGGTTCGGAGGGGTTCTCGGTTGGAGCGGTCAAAAGAACTTTCGAGTTAAGTAAGGATTTCAGTACTCGGTTTGTTTGGAATTGGAGTAGATGGCTTCCTAAGAAGTGCAACCTTTTTGCTTGGAGAGCTGAACAGGATCGTATTCCTACTAGAGAGGCGCTTATTAGGAGGAATATTTCGGTGGAGGATAGCAGCTGTCCGCTGTGTCATATGGGGGTGGAATCTGTGGACCATCTTTTCACTTCTTGTGGCGTTTCGATGGTCATATGGCATAAGATTCAAGTTTGGTGTAAGATTCCTCCGTTGGTCTTCTTTTCGTTTCGCGATGTTTTAGAGATGCATAATTGGGTTGGTTTGGACGGCAACAGTAAGGAAGCGTTTCACGGTATTGCTATTCTTGCTTGCTGGAGTATTTGGAAGGCTAGGAATAGTTTACTTTTTTCCGGTAGGCGGTTTAACATCAGTGAGGTTTTTAGTGAGGTTAGATCTTTGGGCTTTGTTTGGTATAAAAATAGGTCGACAAATAGAACTATAGTTTGGGGCGATTGGTGTAATTTTGTAAATATGTAATTGGGGGTTGCCGCTCGGTTTCGAGTGGTCCGTTTTTGTGAATGAAGTTTTCTTTTCAAAAAAAAAAATCATTGGTTAATCTATTTTATTGACCAACTGGTTTCGGTTATTCATTTTAGTTTATTTAGTTAGCTTGTCGGTTCTCGGTTTGGTTTACTTAGTTTTTGCCAATAACCAAAACCTTATGAAATGCATTTATAAATACATGAAATAGATGTACAAAAGCTTAAAATATATGAATGGTTCGGTTCGCTTAATTTCGGTTAACCAAGGGTAAAAAAAAATAGATAACCGATTTTTTATTAATTCGGTTTTTGGTTAATCGGTTATTGGTTAAATTTGGTTCGATTTCATTGGTTTTTTGGTATCGATCACCGCTGCTTAAATTCCATTTGTTAGATTTATTGGGAATGGATGATTGAAATTTGTGTTATAACTATTTAGATCTCAACAAAATGGGGATTTGACTAAATGAGGTATAAAATGTATTGATGTAATGTGTTCAATTGTGGTATGGTGTAACGTAAGAAGAGGTGGATCATTTATTGGTGACCTGTGTGATAGCAAAGTCTATTAAGTGGTGAATATTAATTTGGTGCAAAGTTTTTGTGACAATGGAGTTTAATTTGGTTATGGGTGTTATGGATATAGATAAGAATACGGATATGCTGGTAAAGAAGAAAAAGGTAATACATGTTATTTCTTGACAACGAAGCGGATCATAAGCGGAGTAGAAACAATAGGATTTTCAAATACAAGAGGATATGATTGATCGACTTGGTTGAAGAAATAAAGGTGGCGCCTTTCACATGGGTGGATAATAGAGCTAAGTCAGATGATTTTGATTGGCAAATAACAGAATTGTTTTAATATGGAGTGTATTTTAGTGTAATTGCTTGTGTTATTTGGTGAATGTAATTGGTTATTAATAAAATGTTGTTAAAAAGAAAAACTATTTATAGATTTAGGTTACCATTTTGGTGGAAAAACCAAAGTTTTGTCTTATAAAATATTGGAATTTGTGGGTAGCATGTACTTTTTGTAACGAAATTTATTGGGTTTGGATAAAGTTTCAAAGTTTAAGTCCCTTACTGCAATTCGTTTAAAACTCAAGGGCTTATTGGGAACTTTAATCACGTGATGTGAAAGAAGTCCTGGTTGGGGAGCAATGGAATTGCGTGAGAAAGAATGAAGTTCTGGAAGTGCTCTTCTAGTTTTGTGACTTTGTCATCTAATTACAAGAATAGTCCCTAGATTATTTGTAGTTTACAAACATCGCCAACTAACAACATAATTCAACCATTTATGGGTCTAATCGGAAAACCATCTTTATATACTATTAGTATATATACAATTCAGATTAATCATCTTTAAGAGTTCGATCAGGTAAAAAATATATGTTCGCCAACCACATATGACATATCCGTATGGCTGAGTGGTAGACATTGAGCGTGTGTGTAGACTGTGGAGTCCTGTTTTGTAAAGAAAGGAATGAAATAATAACAAAACTTAAAATGATTACTCGAATAATTATTGTTATTTGATATATAAAAACTGAAATACAGTAATAAGTATATAATATTTGTATTCGGTTTTTGGTAATGCTCAAAACCAACGCCTGTGCTTTGAAAGTAAGTCCATTTAATTTGACTCTAGACTATTTGATTTATAAAAAATAACATATTATTTTCTTTTAGTTCTCATAATTTATATAACATATTGTTTTCTTTTAATTCTCATAATTTATGACTGTCGTTTTTAAAAGGTGATGAAACAGTGGTTAACCAAGAGAGGTTAATTCACTGGTCTCGTCAAGTAGGGTTAATCCCTTCTTTCCGAGGATCGGTGGCTGGATCGTCCGCTGATATGTCTCCTGCACGAGGAAAACACACCGTGACTCGTAACAAGGAGGAAGGGGTGGGGGGTGCCAGTGGCTGATTCAGGAATTTTTTCTAGTGAGTTCACTGTTTTTAGATGTTCTAATTCTATATAACCGGACAAAATAATCGGGTCGGTTCCACAATTCGGGTCGGATAAGGTTCATCACATAAATACATAATCATTCCATTAGGCATTAGCAAATTAACAATGTTCATATAATCATATTCATAGTTTCTAACTAATAGGAAATTAAGAAATTGAAAGTTTACTTAATTGACAGTTCCATTAGCAAATTAAGAAATTGAAAACTAATACACAATTTTAAACTAATTCACAAATCTGAAAACAAAAAGAAAGAAAAATTGATTTCAATGTCTGCATAACCTTCATTAACAACCAACTGTGTTAGTTATATACACATTTGATAGAAAGAAAAAAAAACTTACTGTGTTAGTTATACATATTGTTAGCTAAGGGGCTGTTTGGCAAGCCTCTTAATGATTCATTAAGAGGCTCCCCTCTTATTCGGACAGAGGTGTGGTTGTTTGGTTGGCAAAATGCCAGCCTCTTAATGGTATCATTCAGTCTGTAACATACAGAAATAAGAGGATGCTGAATGGAAAAAAAGACTCTTGCTACCCTCTCATCACCAACACCTCCGCCTCCCTCTCCTCACCACCGAACAGCGACTCCTCACCACCGAACAGCGGCTCCTCGTCCCTCTCTTCCACCCTTTCCCTTTCACCCCTACCGATCCCCACCACCGTCGACAACTTTCGATGTCCACAAAACCCCAAATCGACGACCACCAGTCATCCCATCAGCAGAGTTAATCACGTCCAGCCACCACCATCACGCCGTCGACCATGAGTTACCTCCAATTGATAAGAAAAGTCTCATAATTTCTTCTAATTCTCAGTTCAAGTCGCGAAGCCAGGTATGAAGTTTTGATTTTTAATGTTTTAAGCAACAGTTGCATCATTTGTGATTGAAATTGTTGAAATTATGTGATGAAGATTATGTGAAAAAGGTAAGGTTGAGCACATAAATAGGTCATTAATTTTGATTTAAGGCTGCATATAATAAGAGTTATTGGGTCTGCTGTGATGTTGTTGAAATTGCTAGGAAGTTCGTTTTTGAGTTGATAGATACAGTGATTTGGTTTGATTATGAATTTGTGATAAAAGGAAGTAGGATTTGTTTTGCGGGTAGTTTCGGGTTGAGCGGATTTAGGAGGTAGAGAGTTAAGTTGAGTTGCTTGATAGTATTCAGATATTGCCGTTTAGTGAGATTTGGCGTATAGGCATTGCTTTGGGATTTGTATGTTATATGGATCGATATTTGGCACATAATAGTTCAGAGGGGTAAAATAGTCATTCTGCACAGTCATTCAGAGATACAACCAAACAGCTCTTAATGGTTCAGCACTTACTGGTTCAGAGCCTCTTACCCATTCAGACCTCTTACTGGTTCAGCACTTACTGGTTCAGCACTTGCCAAACAGCCCCTAAGTTTGAGTACTTAGCTGGTATGTACAATTTGGTCCCTTAGTTTCTAGAAATGGCATTATCAGTCCCACCCACACTAGTACAACAGGTAACAAAAACACAATTCAATTAACACTGCAAAAACTGATGCGTGAGAGACTCGAATCCGGGAATTTTTGTATTGTTAGGAAGAGACTTAACCACTGAATTGTGAATGGTTTTGTTTATGGGTTCACCTTCAATAATATTTATGGGTTCATTCTTGTTTTTCTATATATGATCTCTATTAAAATTTTGAAACGGTGTGGGTTCGCACGAACCCGTAGTAATCAATGTAGATCCGCCCCTAGGGGGTGCTCCTTGTTACAACTCTCCGGCGTGAGAATCAGTAATTTGCTTGAGAATCAAAGTGTGGTATAGTAGTAGTGGGAGAGTTGATAAGCGATACCTCAAACCTGGTCTGGGATGGGTATTTGTAGCCGATGAGTGAAGGAGGGTAATTGAGTGGCTAGACTGACAACGCGCAACCCCTATGCAGGTGTGTCAGGCTTGTCGGTTGTAGAGGTGAAGCCACGTCCTACTGCGGTGTCAGTTTGTTGCTTACGTGTGGGCTGATAAGCGACTGTCATTGGCGCCACTTGCTCTGTGGTGTCAGTCCCACTTGCCTCGTGGGCAGGATACGGTGTCATGCCGCATCACTGCTCGCGGTAACTGTTGTTGTTTCCGCGTCCTTGCTCTGGCCAAGACATGTGCGGGATGCGGTGCTAGGCCGCATCGCCACTTGTGGTGACTGTTGTTGTTGTCCAGATCCCTTGTCGTGACGAAAATGTTCATAGGATGCGGTGCTAAGCCGCATCGCTATGTGTAACACCTATTTTCATACACAAGGTAAGTCTTCTCATCACTTGACCGATTGGATTCGACCGCTATGTTCGCGCGTGCCCGCACAGACACAGATAAGTTCTTGCCGGTGAGGGTTTTTGATAAGGGTAATGGTCACTTGCGGCTATGTTGGTGTGAGATTTGGGACCATACTCCTTCAAAAGGCAACTTAACATTAAAAAAATGCTAAAAAGAGCAAATTTGCAAATCAATAAATAGAGCAGGGGGTATTGTTGTAGTTTCAGCTTATTCTGTGGTGATCTTTGAAGAAAAGTAAAGATAAAAAGACATGACTTTTTGGGCGCACACGTGTATGTGACACCGTAATGATCACGTGCACAAACTCGCCGAGATACCGGATACCCCACGTATCTTTTTTTCTGAAGAAAGAGTAAATTTTTTTTTAACGGCGATTGACTCCAACAGTCGAGAGGATCACACCCACATTGCATGGGTCCCTAGTCCCCCTCGGGCGAGGCATCCGAGGTTGACCATAGGCGCTCCACGAGAAAATTTCCAGCCGACAGCCACTTGACTGCCGTTGCAGCCTCCGCACTCAAGAGCCGGAGTAACCGCACTGTAATAGAAAACTCGTGTGCGGCTCAAGACTCGAACCCGGGCTATTACGCACTCAAGGCTCTTATCCATCATTGCCATGACCCCTCAACCAAGGTTGGGGTCATTTACCCCCAAATGCAACAGGTGGGGATCGAACCCGGGTCTCCAAGGAAACCCAAAGTTCTTTCCACCACTCCACTAACGGCCAATAAAATTTATTCATTTATGGTCATGCTGGCCCACATCAATTACATACACCAATTTGAAAAAAGACAAACTACATACATTTTTTTGATACATCAAAATTACACCACTTCTCCCACGATATTTCCTTTAACGTCGAACGGTTACCGATCCATAAGAAGCTTAAATGTTTGATTTCATTCGTCATTTGCTCCCGGTTTATTTGTTTATCATTAAATGTCAGCTCGTTTCTACTTCGCCAAATAACCCAAAGCGACAGTTGCATAATAGCATATACTAGTTTCCTCCACTTTGCATTGCCTCGAACATGTTTATGCCAATCCAACAAGTCCTTTGCTCTAAAGGCATAAATGCTTGAAATTTTACACCAATAATGAACTTAAAAGTTAAAACACCTGACGTCCGGTTCACCCTATCATACCAGTTTTGAGTCAAATCGATCGGTTGAATCGAAAACCAGTGATTGGACCAGATCTTTTAGGGGTTAAACTAGATTATAATTATTATTTTTTCAACTTTACCCTATTATTTATATATTATTATGGCATAATCCGATTCTTACATTCAAGCCGACCGGTTCGACCCGCCCGACCAATGAACCGACAAGAAGACCGATTCAGTTATGAAAACATTAGAACAAAGTTAAAACACGGATGCGTAGACAAAACATTACATACATATGGTTATGTTTACTAAAGGCTTAATTTAATTGAACACTCAACCACCACCTATACGACTTGTATAGACTTATACAAGTCGTATAAGGTTATATCTTATACAACTAGGCTGACCAGCTTTGGTCTGGCGGCTGGTCGTATATGTCACACCCCCAAAATCCACCTGCGGAATACCACCGCTTGGAGGCGTGACTGACCAGGATCCAGCCACCAATCATATTGAACATGCAAGTTAAAAGATATAAAAGTTTAACCAATACAATTGGTGTCCAAACAAAACATAGTTAAGTTGCAAACGGAAGCATAAGTCTTAAATCAAAACATAAGTTTAATTGTTTCAAAGTTTAACATGGCACACAGCCGTCCATGTCCCACAACGATCCTCCTCCATGCAAGCTCCAGCTAAGTACCTAAGGACCTGCGAAGCATGTAGTAACGAGTCAACAACAAGTTGAGTGAGTTCACGGTTGGGTGTTCGTTTTAAGTTGTTTCGAAAACAGTTTCCTTTATCTGGCATCCTGCCGTGGGGGTTACCCCATAGTTAAAAACGTGACTTGTTTATTCCCGGTTACTCTGGCAATCCAGCCGTGGGGGCTACCCCGTGTTAGTTATCTGGCATTTCGGCCGTGGGGGCTACCCCATGTATACACTAGACTCGTTACCATATCGACTGCTGACTGTAGTCATGTTTATGTGCCCTGAAACTGTCAATGTCTATCATCATTGACGTGCCCCAGATCCATTAGTTCACGCCCGTCCTCTGCGGCACGGTGTGAGGTTTGTCAGACCTAAATAGCGCTATCTAACTAATGACCCGCTCGCCATTGGCCCGGCGATTAAGTCGAAATAAAAAGGAGGGACTTCGTGATAGAGTTTTGGTCTAGTACGAGTTATCTGTCCGTGAGGACGAGGAATTACATTCCTGAACCAATGCTGTCCTACCCAAGGAGGACGAGGAACCCATGTTCCTTAACCCCAATTCCCGACCCCTGGGAATCCCATGCTTTGTAGAGGGTGTGAACTCACCTTGGTTTGCTCGGCAGATACACAGAAAGGTCAATCAAACAATATTGTGGTCAATTACGTCCTAACATAGATACCATTCAAGTCAGGTTCGTATCCAAGTGGTGCACGTATGTTCTACACGTATACTAGCAAGTTGCATACAGGTATTATTCATGGCATACACGCATAAACATAGCGGTTTACAAAAACACCTATGAGTCGAACAGTATCATGTATACAAGTGAACAAAGCCCAACAGTCCGGCCCAAGCACTTCGGCCCGTAACAGCGAAAGTCCAAACAGTGTGTACATGTGTGTGGTCTCGAGTCGAGACTGTGCGGTCTCTAGTCGAGACTGTGCGGTCTCTAGTCGAGACTGTGCGGTCTCGAGTTGCAGCTTACAAGTTCTCGAGTCGCAACATGAGGAGGTCTCGGGTCATGCACGTTCTGGTTTCGAGTCGCAACCGGACTTGTAACCATGGTCTCGAGTCATGATGTTTGTGCTGATGAAGCATGGTCTCGAGTCGAGACTAGAGGTTCTCGACTCGCAACCTTGTGTCGAAACCGTGATCTCGAGTTGACATATGGTGGTCTCGAGTCGAGACCGAAGGTCTCGGCTGGACATCTGCTGATTTCCTGACATATGTACTAAACCAATAGAATGACAATTTCATGAGATAATGTACTATCCAATGGTATTTCATAAACATGTTCCCTTGTCTAACATTTTACTAAAATGGATCAAACAAGTATTTTCAAATGTTCATAGCATGTTCATATCATATTCAAACACATTCAACACATATTCAAATATTCATATCCTCATTCAACACATGTTCTGTGACAACCCGTGATTTACGGCTCCTAATTACGTAATTAACGGGCGATTAACGCGACAATGAATAGTGTTTAAGACGCAAATTAACTTAATTAGGCCCTTGGAGAGCCCAGGAACGTTTATTTGATTATACAGTGCGCGTGTGGTGGTTTACAGAGAAGCCTGCTGAATATTACGCGACAACGAACTGATACCGTACAAGATACTGACAACGCCGACAAATATTAAATTTTTACGATATATTTTATCTTCGTAATTAAATTTTAGTTTCGCAAATTTATCGTGCTTCCGTACACCACAAAACCCACCGAAAATATATTTTATTTCTACCCACCGAAAGTTGTTCATGGCCCTCAATACACTAATTTTGACCAAATGATGATTTCATTTTTTTTAGTTACCTAACATTCCCACTCTCTAAAAGTTCCTTGTCTGCATATTACTTGTACTCACACACAAGATATTTAAAGATTTTATCATCTTTATTTAATTGTCCATGCCACAATACAAACACACGCAGACAAGAGTTGTAAAGCAAAAGAATTACCTAACCCACTCAACATATATCATGCCTAGATATACATGACTTTCTTTTGCAAACATATATACAGAGACTTTATAAATAACTTGGAAAACCAATTCACAAAACAATACACTTTATAACCTGCCATTCCACTCCCTCTCTTGATCAATATATACTCGCATACACCCATACAAGAAGACACAGACCTCAAGTCTGTTCACCTCTCTCCGACAACACAGACAACGGGGGCCGGCCGACCACCACCCTGGGTGGCGGTGCTAGGCGGTGGACGGCAGTCAGCGGCACACCCCCTCCTCTCCGAGCTTCGCGATTGAACAATACCCAAACCCCCACCCCTGTAGATCTCTCTCTCTCTCGCTGCTCGTTTTTCCGGCGACTATACGCCGGTGACGATGACCGATATGAAGATGGTGGTGGGGCCACGCCGATGACTCGACGACAATGATTCCGGTGAGTATCTGGCTCAGTTGTCCTTTCCGTTTTTCTTTTATTTTGTCGTGTGTTCGGCTCGTCTAACACTAACAGAGGTGCTCGACTTCAGTTACAGTTCGGGTGACATATCGATGCGGTTCGGTTGGCTCGGTCAAACCGAGTCAACAGCGGTCAAACAGTCAACAAGTCAATGGTTCGGGTTCTGGGTCAAAGACGGTCAACGGGACTCGGTTTGGGTCAACAGTGGTCAACATCAGTCAACTGTGGTCAACTCAGCTCGTTTCGGGTCAACCCGGTCAACTCAGTAGAACTGTCCGATGTTTCAACACGAAGATTCGGTAAAAGATTTAGGACACGATCATTATTTATTAACTTTCATTATTTACTAACGTGAACGAGCTCGACCCGACTAACGAATTTACACTTAGTGACTTGGTTTTAAATATTTAGTGTTTTGACATATTTCGCGTAAACTATATAATATGTGTTGAATTGATTGAATTTTGTTAAAATAACGACAACTTGGTTGTCCGGGACGTCCAAAAACAGAGGAAACTCTGCCCGTTTTTCGAGAAAACCCGTAAAAGCAAAACATGTCTTATTGAAAAGCGACTTTATGAGAACCAATATAAATGTGTATATCACCCTCGACGACGCTTTATCACAAACGGAAACGACAAGTCCTTTATAAAATAAATATATTTTATATATTTGTTTCAAGCGCAAACAATTCGTATTCAAAATAAATATAGTTTATATATTTTATTTCAAATATCGTACAACACGAATTCTTTTATAAAAATAAATATAGTTATATATTTATTTTTCAAACACAAACATCTCGAGGATTCTCTTATAAAATAAATATAACTTTTTATATTTATTTCGAACACCTAAACGGCATATATACACATAAGTTGATAATCATCTTATAAGACGCAATATTTTACACGAGTTTATTGTATAACTTTCGTACGAATTTGTATACATTATATTTATGTATATACTTCACATACACATACGACCACTCGGAACAACAAACACTATCCTATCAATATATTTATATTTTTATAAATATTTATATATTCGAATTTCTCGAAAACTAAGTACTTTCTAGACTTAGTAAACGAAATTTAACAAGTATAACTTAATTGTTTTTATTAAGTTAACAACATATCAACAGATCATTCGGTTAGCGATTCGGTAAAGCTCGGTGACACGTAGTTTAGTTACCGTATTTATTTAGAAACTTATAAGATATTCCGTGTTAGGAATATTGTAGAATGCACGCTAGCGAGTTTCATCTTGGAAACGACATCACGAAGTCGTAATTAGCTAGCCTTGCACAAGGCAATTCAGGTGAGTTCATAACCCCACTTTTTACGGTTTTACATTTTTATTAATGTTTTCGGGGTGGAAAGACATGCACGTTTTGCAAGAACATACAAAGTTTTGAACGAACGAAAACTCATATTTCTAAATTATGTTACGAATGGATTATACTAGAGGTTCAGCCTTAGAGGCTGGGGAGGTTCAGCCTTAGAGGCTGGGGTAAAATACATATTACAATGTTTACAAATGATATGATAACAAGAAACACTCTTGGTGAGAACGAGTACCAAGTATGATGAAATTTGAGAATACAAAAATACAAAAAGCACTCTTGGTGAGAACGAGTACCGAGTATGTTACAACTATTACAGACATTTTTATACATGGTATGGTTAGCTTAAGGAGGGTTTTACTACTAGACTAGATCATGTGAAGGGTGGGCACAACACTTGAGGCCATTAATCCTTATTATAGGACCGAGGGACACAAGAGTGATAGATCTATTTGGGTGTAGCAAGCCCACACCCGTGAGGCCGGGGCGGCCCATAGAGGTGACTGTGTCTTCCAGCCGGAAGCCCGGTAACAAATTTGCTAGGTTTGAGTTTCCCTGCACCTTTTCACACATACCAATGGCTTTGCAACCCAGTGGTGATCTCTTTTTCCTTATTGCTACATACCAGGGACATTTATACATACAGACATATTTCAAAGGTTTATACATACATACTTACAGAAATACTTGATTTATACAAATTAAACACCATGTTTTATACAAATTCAAGGCATAGGATTATGCGGGTATGGAGTCAAAGTCAGGGTGGGCATTGACGGTTATACGAACATTACAAGTACAAAGTTTCTATATAACTTGACAAGAAAATGATTTCTAAATTCGTTTTCTCAATATTATTACGCAAATCGGTTATTCAAAAGAGTTATTTCAAATCTTTTACAAACAAACTATGAACTCGCTCAACTTTTTGTTGATTTTTTTCTCGCATGTTCTTTCTCAGGTTGCATTTCAAGTTAAGGCACGGTTGGAATAGGAGAACCATATGGAGTCGAGTACTTAACGGGCGTTCAATTTCTAGAAAGACTTAACTATTTGCTTCCGCTGTGCAATGAAGATACCAGTCCAGTCACGCCAGCTCTGATTATTTCGGGGTGTGACAGATTGCTATCAGAGCTATAGGTTACAGCGAATAAGGTTTTCTGTAGGAATACCTAGGCTCTAACCTCACTTTTCTCTGGGACTTAGACTATTAAGACGTTGAATACGTACAGAACGCCTAGTACTCGAATATGGTCTCCAACCGTTGCCGAAAACAAAAAGGTCAGAATATTGATTTTTAAACATACGCTAAAGTTTTGTTTTACACACGGTACACGAGACGAGTACATACAGTACACAAAACGTTGAGAGTTTGGGAAACATGCATTTAAGACCTTCGGAAACTTATGTTGAAGTTCATTAAAGGTCATCTCGTAGGAACCGCGAATATTAACTCGGGCACACACTATTATCAATATTGTTTATGATATTTTTACTTCCCGAGCAGGTAACCTACGCAGAACGAAACGCTAGTGCACAGGTATACGTGAAACTCAATATGTACGTCCACGGGGGTTGAAGTACGACACATACAACTATCGAGGCGAGGCCTTTGAAAAGACACGATGGCGCAATTCAACGACGACGCTAGATTCCTGTCAGCAGGAGAACTATCGACCAGGAAGCGGCGGTTTGGCACGCGATCCTGCAACGACACGAGTCATGCTAAAGAGAAGACGCATGCCTTAGCATTTCCCCTATCTTATTAACGACAAATACGTTATGTTCGACATTCCATGGTAATGTCACCTAACAACTGGTCGTCACAAGAAACCCCGGGTAAAGTCCTCAAATTTTTTTTTATTGAAATTTCGAATTTTACACTTACTGAGTAGATTTTCGTATCTCTACTCCTCTTAATGATCATTGTATCACGATCATTTCTTTCAGTATAGCGAATATTCATTTGCTTCATTTCTTGGAAATTCTCTTCTTTTCAAGTTACATACATGGTTTTTCGTTGTGACCATGCCGAAAGTTTTCTTGTCAATATATGTATTCATTGTCGACTTGCACCAAAACCAAGTTCAATTGCTTGAACTTGCTCATTACACATATTTAATTCAAAACATCATATGATGTATTGGGAGCATCATATTCAAAATTCGTTTTAACAAGTGTTTCATTTGTTCCGAGTCGAAGTAAACTTGTTTGGCATTCGGCTCCATTAAATTGTTTGTTGATTTCGACACCTTGTGGTGGTATTTTCACTTACTTGAAGCTTGCGCTAAACTCGTTTACATATCCTATGCACGGATTTAATTATTTGGTTATCGATTTAGATTAAATCCGCTTCGATTTATCATATTTAAGCGATCTTAACACAATTGTGTGTTATGACGATGGTACACAAATTCATTACATATTCCGGTGTACCTACTAACGGTTCTTTCAACATCGATCGAATATTTTGCGATATTATTGCTTCTTCATCTTCGATCGAAAACATCATTTCTTTGAGGTTTCATTTTCAATTGAAAATTCTATAATGTCATTTGAAACAAACTTTCAGATTCACTTTATTACGCTTTCATTTGACTTCAAACACGGTGGATTTGTTTGATCACCGCTATATTTGAATTATTTCGTTCACTACGACACCTTGTGGTGTCAGTACAAACTTGTAGCTTGGGCTAATTATGATTGAGCGTTTTATGCAAAACACAGGTGATACTTGTTCGATCACCGCTATATTTGATTTGTTTCATTCATTACGACACCTTGTGGCGTCGGTATAACTTGCAGCTTGTGCTGATCACGATCGAGTATTTCATACAAACTATTACATTTGAGATTGTTGATTCTAATTTCATTCAGTGGATGATATTGCTTCTAGAACTCATTTACTTATTGTGAACGTTCATATGGAATTCGATTGGTCGAAGTTTCTGTTCATTGTTATACCCCTGTTAACTTAGACTGTACCTATATGTCTTGTTTCCTTTGACATCAATTGTTGAAACACATCTCTTTTAAACCGTTAGGTTCTTATTGTTGAGGAATGTCATTAAATTCACACGATTCGAATAAGTCTTGTTTCGATGACGCGGTCATTCACTTTGTTATTATTCGGACTTACCTGCGAACAACACAATTCAGAGGAGATAACATAGTCTAAATTTCGAGGACGAAATTTTTGTAACAGGGGGAGAATGTGACAACCCGTGATTTACGGCTCCTAATTACGTAATTAACGGGCGATTAACGCGACAATGAATAGTGTTTAAGACGCAAATTAACTTAATTAGGCCCTTGGAGAGCCCAGGAACGTTTATTTGATTATACAGTGCGCGTGTGGTGGTTTACAGAGAAGCCTGCTGAATATTACGCGACAACGAACTGATACCGTACAAGATACTGACAACGCCGACAAATATTAAATTTTTACGATATATTTTATCTTCGTAATTAAATTTTAGTTTCGCAAATTTATCGTGCTTCCGTACACCACAAAACCCACCGAAAATATATTTTATTTCTACCCACCGAAAGTTGTTCATGGCCCTCAATACACTAATTTTGACCAAATGATGATTTCATTTTTTTTAGTTACCTAACATTCCCACTCTCTAAAAGTTCCTTGTCTGCATATTACTTGTACTCACACACAAGATATTTAAAGATTTTATCATCTTTATTTAATTGTCCATGCCACAATACAAACACACGCAGACAAGAGTTGTAAAGCAAAAGAATTACCTAACCCACTCAACATATATCATGCCTAGATATGTTTTTTTTTTTTTCATACATGACTTTCTTTTGCAAACATATATACATAGACTTTATAAATAACTTGGAAAACCAATTCATAAAACAATACACTTTATAACCTGCCATTCCACTCCCTCTCTTGATCAATATATACTCGCATACACCCATACAAGAAGACACAGACCTCAAGTCTGTTCACCTCTCTCCGACAACACAGACAACGGGGGCCGGCCGACCACCACCCTGGGTGGCGGTGCTAGGCGGTGGACGGCAGTCAGCGGCACACCCCCTCCTCTCCGAGCTTCGCGATTGAACAATACCCAAACCCCCACCCCTGTAGATCTCTCTCTCTCTCGCTGCTCGTTTTTCCGGCGACTATACGCCGGTGACGATGACCGATATGAAGATGGTGGTGGGGCCACGCCGATGACTCGACGACAATGATTCCGGTGAGTATCTGGCTCAGTTGTCCTTTCCGTTTTTCTTTTATTTTGTCGTGTGTTCGGCTCGTCTAACACTAACAGAGGTGCTCGACTTCAGTTACAGTTCGGGTGACATATCGATGCGGTTCGGTTGGCTCGGTCAAACCGAGTCAACAGCGGTCAAACAGTCAACAAGTCAATGGTTCGGGTTCTGGGTCAAAGACGGTCAACGGGACTCGGTTTGGGTCAACAGTGGTCAACATCAGTCAACTGTGGTCAACTCAGCTCGTTTCGGGTCAACCCGGTCAACTCAGTAGAACTGTCCGATGTTTCAACACGAAGATTCGGTAAAAGATTTAGGACACGATCATTATTTATTAACTTTCATTATTTACTAACGTGAACGAGCTCGACCCGACTAACGAATTTACACTTAGTGACTTGGTTTTAAATATTTAGTGTTTTGACATATTTCGCGTAAACTATATAATATGTGTTGAATTGATTGAATTTTGTTAAAATAACGACAACTTGGTTGTCCGGGACGTCCAAAAACAGAGGAAACTCTGCCCGTTTTTCGAGAAAACCCGTAAAAGCAAAACATGTCTTATTGAAAAGCGACTTTATGAGAACCAATATAAATGTGTATATCACCCTCGACGACGCTTTATCACAAACGGAAACGACAAGTCCTTTATAAAATAAATATATTTTATATATTTGTTTCAAGCGCAAACAATTCGTATTCAAAATAAATATAGTTTATATATTTTATTTCAAATATCGTACAACACGAATTCTTTTATAAAAATAAATATAGTTATATATTTATTTTTCAAACACAAACATCTCGAGGATTCTCTTATAAAATAAATATAACTTTTTATATTTATTTCGAACACCTAAACGGCATATATACACATAAGTTGATAATCATCTTATAAGACGCAATATTTTACACGAGTTTATTGTATAACTTTCGTACGAATTTGTATACATTATATTTATGTATATACTTCACATACACATACGACCACTCGGAACAACAAACACTATCCTATCAATATATTTATATTTTTATAAATATTTATATATTCGAATTTCTCGAAAACTAAGTACTTTCTAGACTTAGTAAACGAAATTTAACAAGTATAACTTAATTGTTTTTATTAAGTTAACAACATATCAACAGATCATTCGGTTAGCGATTCGGTAAAGCTCGGTGACACGTAGTTTAGTTACCGTATTTATTTAGAAACTTATAAGATATTCCGTGTTAGGAATATTGTAGAATGCACGCTAGCGAGTTTCATCTTGGAAACGACATCACGAAGTCGTAATTAGCTAGCCTTGCACAAGGCAATTCAGGTGAGTTCATAACCCCACTTTTTACGGTTTTACATTTTTATTAATGTTTTCGGGGTGGAAAGACATGCACGTTTTGCAAGAACATACAAAGTTTTGAACGAACGAAAACTCATATTTCTAAATTATGTTACGAATGGATTATACTAGAGGTTCAGCCTTAGAGGCTGGGGAGGTTCAGCCTTAGAGGCTGGGGTAAAATACATATTACAATGTTTACAAATGATATGATAACAAGAAACACTCTTGGTGAGAACGAGTACCAAGTATGATGAAATTTGAGAATACAAAAATACAAAAAGCACTCTTGGTGAGAACGAGTACCGAGTATGTTACAACTATTACAGACATTTTTATACATGGTATGGTTAGCTTAAGGAGGGTTTTACTACTAGACTAGATCATGTGAAGGGTGGGCACAACACTTGAGGCCATTAATCCTTATTATAGGACCGAGGGACACAAGAGTGATAGATCTATTTGGGTGTAGCAAGCCCACACCCGTGAGGCCGGGGCGGCCCATAGAGGTGACTGTGTCTTCCAGCCGGAAGCCCGGTAACAAATTTGCTAGGTTTGAGTTTCCCTGCACCTTTTCACACATACCAATGGCTTTGCAACCCAGTGGTGATCTCTTTTTCCTTATTGCTACATACCAGGGACATTTATACATACAGACATATTTCAAAGGTTTATACATACATACTTACAGAAATACTTGATTTATACAAATTAAACACCATGTTTTATACAAATTCAAGGCATAGGATTATGCGGGTATGGAGTCAAAGTCAGGGTGGGCATTGACGGTTATACGAACATTACAAGTACAAAGTTTCTATATAACTTGACAAGAAAATGATTTCTAAATTCGTTTTCTCAATATTATTACGCAAATCGGTTATTCAAAAGAGTTATTTCAAATCTTTTACAAACAAACTATGAACTCGCTCAACTTTTTGTTGATTTTTTTCTCGCATGTTCTTTCTCAGGTTGCATTTCAAGTTAAGGCACGGTTGGAATAGGAGAACCATATGGAGTCGAGTACTTAACGGGCGTTCAATTTCTAGAAAGACTTAACTATTTGCTTCCGCTGTGCAATGAAGATACCAGTCCAGTCACGCCAGCTCTGATTATTTCGGGGTGTGACAGATTGCTATCAGAGCTATAGGTTACAGCGAATAAGGTTTTCTGTAGGAATACCTAGGCTCTAACCTCACTTTTCTCTGGGACTTAGACTATTAAGACGTTGAATACGTACAGAACGCCTAGTACTCGAATATGGTCTCCAACCGTTGCCGAAAACAAAAAGGTCAGAATATTGATTTTTAAACATACGCTAAAGTTTTGTTTTACACACGGTACACGAGACGAGTACATACAGTACACAAAACGTTGAGAGTTTGGGAAACATGCATTTAAGACCTTCGGAAACTTATGTTGAAGTTCATTAAAGGTCATCTCGTAGGAACCGCGAATATTAACTCGGGCACACACTATTATCAATATTGTTTATGATATTTTTACTTCCCGAGCAGGTAACCTACGCAGAACGAAACGCTAGTGCACAGGTATACGTGAAACTCAATATGTACGTCCACGGGGGTTGAAGTACGACACATACAACTATCGAGGCGAGGCCTTTGAAAAGACACGATGGCGCAATTCAACGACGACGCTAGATTCCTGTCAGCAGGAGAACTATCGACCAGGAAGCGGCGGTTTGGCACGCGATCCTGCAACGACACGAGTCATGCTAAAGAGAAGACGCATGCCTTAGCATTTCCCCTATCTTATTAACGACAAATACGTTATGTTCGACATTCCATGGTAATGTCACCTAACAACTGGTCGTCACAAGAAACCCCGGGTAAAGTCCTCAAATTTTTTTTTATTGAAATTTCGAATTTTACACTTACTGAGTAGATTTTCGTATCTCTACTCCTCTTAATGATCATTGTATCACGATCATTTCTTTCAGTATAGCGAATATTCATTTGCTTCATTTCTTGGAAATTCTCTTCTTTTCAAGTTACATACATGGTTTTTCGTTGTGACCATGCCGAAAGTTTTCTTGTCAATATATGTATTCATTGTCGACTTGCACCAAAACCAAGTTCAATTGCTTGAACTTGCTCATTACACATATTTAATTCAAAACATCATATGATGTATTGGGAGCATCATATTCAAAATTCGTTTTAACAAGTGTTTCATTTGTTCCGAGTCGAAGTAAACTTGTTTGGCATTCGGCTCCATTAAATTGTTTGTTGATTTCGACACCTTGTGGTGGTATTTTCACTTACTTGAAGCTTGCGCTAAACTCGTTTACATATCCTATGCACGGATTTAATTATTTGGTTATCGATTTAGATTAAATCCGCTTCGATTTATCATATTTAAGCGATCTTAACACAATTGTGTGTTATGACGATGGTACACAAATTCATTACATATTCCGGTGTACCTACTAACGGTTCTTTCAACATCGATCGAATATTTTGCGATATTATTGCTTCTTCATCTTCGATCGAAAACATCATTTCTTTGAGGTTTCATTTTCAATTGAAAATTCTATAATGTCATTTGAAACAAACTTTCAGATTCACTTTATTACGCTTTCATTTGACTTCAAACACGGTGGATTTGTTTGATCACCGCTATATTTGAATTATTTCGTTCACTACGACACCTTGTGGTGTCAGTACAAACTTGTAGCTTGGGCTAATTATGATTGAGCGTTTTATGCAAAACACAGGTGATACTTGTTCGATCACCGCTATATTTGATTTGTTTCATTCATTACGACACCTTGTGGCGTCGGTATAACTTGCAGCTTGTGCTGATCACGATCGAGTATTTCATACAAACTATTACATTTGAGATTGTTGATTCTAATTTCATTCAGTGGATGATATTGCTTCTAGAACTCATTTACTTATTGTGAACGTTCATATGGAATTCGATTGGTCGAAGTTTCTGTTCATTGTTATACCCCTGTTAACTTAGACTGTACCTATATGTCTTGTTTCCTTTGACATCAATTGTTGAAACACATCTCTTTTAAACCGTTAGGTTCTTATTGTTGAGGAATGTCATTAAATTCACACGATTCGAATAAGTCTTGTTTCGATGACGCGGTCATTCACTTTGTTATTATTCGGACTTACCTGCGAACAACACAATTCAGAGGAGATAACATAGTCTAAATTTCGAGGACGAAATTTTTGTAACAGGGGGAGAATGTGACAACCCGTGATTTACGGCTCCTAATTACGTAATTAACGGGCGATTAACGCGACAATGAATAGTGTTTAAGACGCAAATTAACTTAATTAGGCCCTTGGAGAGCCCAGGAACGTTTATTTGATTATACAGTGCGCGTGTGGTGGTTTACAGAGAAGCCTGCTGAATATTACGCGACAACGAACTGATACCGTACAAGATACTGACAACGCCGACAAATATTAAATTTTTACGATATATTTTATCTTCGTAATTAAATTTTAGTTTCGCAAATTTATCGTGCTTCCGTACACCACAAAACCCACCGAAAATATATTTTATTTCTACCCACCGAAAGTTGTTCATGGCCCTCAATACACTAATTTTGACCAAATGATGATTTCATTTTTTTTAGTTACCTAACATTCCCACTCTCTAAAAGTTCCTTGTCTGCATATTACTTGTACTCACACACAAGATATTTAAAGATTTTATCATCTTTATTTAATTGTCCATGCCACAATACAAACACACGCAGACAAGAGTTGTAAAGCAAAAGAATTACCTAACCCACTCAACATATATCATGCCTAGATATGTTTTTTTTTTTTTTCATACATGACTTTCTTTTGCAAACATATATACATAGACTTTATAAATAACTTGGAAAACCAATTCATAAAACAATACACTTTATAACCTGCCATTCCACTCCCTCTCTTGATCAATATATACTCGCATACACCCATACAAGAAGACACAGACCTCAAGTCTGTTCACCTCTCTCCGACAACACAGACAACGGGGGCCGGCCGACCACCACCCTGGGTGGCGGTGCTAGGCGGTGGACGGCAGTCAGCGGCACACCCCCTCCTCTCCGAGCTTCGCGATTGAACAATACCCAAACCCCCACCCCTGTAGATCTCTCTCTCTCTCGCTGCTCGTTTTTCCGGCGACTATACGCCGGTGACGATGACCGATATGAAGATGGTGGTGGGGCCACGCCGATGACTCGACGACAATGATTCCGGTGAGTATCTGGCTCAGTTGTCCTTTCCGTTTTTCTTTTATTTTGTCGTGTGTTCGGCTCGTCTAACACTAACAGAGGTGCTCGACTTCAGTTACAGTTCGGGTGACATATCGATGCGGTTCGGTTGGCTCGGTCAAACCGAGTCAACAGCGGTCAAACAGTCAACAAGTCAATGGTTCGGGTTCTGGGTCAAAGACGGTCAACGGGACTCGGTTTGGGTCAACAGTGGTCAACATCAGTCAACTGTGGTCAACTCAGCTCGTTTCGGGTCAACCTGGTCAACTCAGTAGAACTGTCCGATGTTTCAACACGAAGATTCGGTAAAAGATTTAGGACACGATCATTATTTATTAACTTTCATTATTTACTAACGTGAACGAGCTCGACCCGACTAACGAATTTACACTTAGTGACTTGGTTTTAAATATTTAGTGTTTTGACATATTTCGCGTAAACTATATAATATGTGTTGAATTGATTGAATTTTGTTAAAATAACGACAACTTGGTTGTCCGGGACGTCCAAAAACAGAGGAAACTCTGCCCGTTTTTCGAGAAAACCCGTAAAAGCAAAACATGTCTTATTGAAAAGCGACTTTATGAGAACCAATATAAATGTGTATATCACCCTCGACGACGCTTTATCACAAACGGAAACGACAAGTCCTTTATAAAATAAATATATTTTATATATTTGTTTCAAGCGCAAACAATTCGTATTCAAAATAAATATAGTTTATATATTTTATTTCAAATATCGTACAACACGAATTCTTTTATAAAAATAAATATAGTTATATATTTATTTTTCAAACACAAACATCTCGAGGATTCTCTTATAAAATAAATATAACTTTTTATATTTATTTCGAACACCTAAACGGCATATATACACATAAGTTGATAATCATCTTATAAGACGCAATATTTTACACGAGTTTATTGTATAACTTTCGTACGAATTTGTATACATTATATTTATGTATATATACTTCACATACACATACGACCACTCGGAACAACAAACACTATCCTATCAATATATTTATATTTTTATAAATATTTATATATTCGAATTTCTCGAAAACTAAGTACTTTCTAGACTTAGTAAACGAAATTTAACAAGTATAACTTAATTGTTTTTATTAAGTTAACAACATATCAACAGATCATTCGGTTAGCGATTCGGTAAAGCTCGGTGACACGTAGTTTAGTTACCGTATTTATTTAGAAACTTATAAGATATTCCGTGTTAGGAATATTGTAGAATGCACGCTAGCGAGTTTCATCTTGGAAACGACATCACGAAGTCGTAATTAGCTAGCCTTGCACAAGGCAATTCAGGTGAGTTCATAACCCCACTTTTTACGGTTTTACATTTTTATTAATGTTTTCGGGGTGGAAAGACATGCACGTTTTGCAAGAACATACAAAGTTTTGAACGAACGAAAACTCATATTTCTAAATTATGTTACGAATGGATTATACTAGAGGTTCAGCCTTAGAGGCTGGGGAGGTTCAGCCTTAGAGGCTGGGGTAAAATACATATTACAATGTTTACAAATGATATGATAACAAGAAACACTCTTGGTGAGAACGAGTACCAAGTATGATGAAATTTGAGAATACAAAAATACAAAAAGCACTCTTGGTGAGAACGAGTACCGAGTATGTTACAACTATTACAGACATTTTTATACATGGTATGGTTAGCTTAAGGAGGGTTTTACTACTAGACTAGATCATGTGAAGGGTGGGCACAACACTTGAGGCCATTAATCCTTATTATAGGACCGAGGGACACAAGAGTGATAGATCTATTTGGGTGTAGCAAGCCCACACCCGTGAGGCCGGGGCGGCCCATAGAGGTGACTGTGTCTTCCAGCCGGAAGCCCGGTAACAAATTTGCTAGGTTTGAGTTTCCCTGCACCTTTTCACACATACCAATGGCTTTGCAACCCAGTGGTGATCTCTTTTTCCTTATTGCTACATACCAGGGACATTTATACATACAGACATATTTCAAAGGTTTATACATACATACTTACAGAAATACTTGATTTATACAAATTAAACACCATGTTTTATACAAATTCAAGGCATAGGATTATGCGGGTATGGAGTCAAAGTCAGGGTGGGCATTGACGGTTATACGAACATTACAAGTACAAAGTTTCTATATAACTTGACAAGAAAATGATTTCTAAATTCGTTTTCTCAATATTATTACGCAAATCGGTTATTCAAAAGAGTTATTTCAAATCTTTTACAAACAAACTATGAACTCGCTCAACTTTTTGTTGATTTTTTTCTCGCATGTTCTTTCTCAGGTTGCATTTCAAGTTAAGGCACGGTTGGAATAGGAGAACCATATGGAGTCGAGTACTTAACGGGCGTTCAATTTCTAGAAAGACTTAACTATTTGCTTCCGCTGTGCAATGAAGATACCAGTCCAGTCACGCCAGCTCTGATTATTTCGGGGTGTGACATGTTCATCCTACATAAACTCTTGCATTTTTCGGACAAGCATCATAACGCCTAAACTAGATACCAAGATCATCCAGCAAAACATTTGTTCCGTATCTTCATAAATCGGATGATTATAACAAATCTTCTAACTACCATTCTTATCATTCAACATTCATGCTTTCCACAAAAGAGGATGTTTGTTTATTTTATACATTTGGAACCAAGCATGTATCAATAGCAACAAGAACTCATCAAACGGATCAAACACCTTAATCATGCATAAAACTTTTAACTAGCAAACACATTACCAAGTATCTTCATCACACATAACTATCAATCGAAATATTGCACATTATCCTCAACCGAATATAGCACATAACATAAATCACTAACCGGTTCAAGTATGGGTTCAAAGGTGTGAATGAAGCTCCCAAGTGGGTGTGTACGAGTTGATCCGAGAGTCCTTGTGGTCACCGGTTTGAATCCGAGAATGAAGGAGAGGAAATGTTGTGGTTTAGGGTTTTAGTGAGGGAGAATGGAGAGTGTGTGTGTTAGGGGAGTATGTGTGTTGTTGCCCAAAAATGCCAAGTGTGGCTACCACTAAGGTTATATACTAGCTTCCACCATGGTGCACCCTAATGGGTTCTCGAATAGGCTAAAGGGGTGTGTGGCCCAATCGGCCCACATGTTGCATTGTTCACTCGAGACCACATGGTCTCGAGTCGGGTTCTCGGCTCACTTAAACCTATCACATACTATACACACGAGTATACATATAAACGTAACACATAGTCACATAAAAGGTTCACTTATCATTAATCACACAAGTTAACTAGTCACATAACATTCAGGCAAGTAACATCGAGATATAACGAAAGGTTCTAAATTTCGAGTTGTCACAGTATACGACTCGCATAGAGCTATATGAGTCCTATACGACCCATATGATTTTTTATACATTCATTGGCAAATGTAGGTGTTTAATTTTTTTTTAAAAAGTTAATTTTATACAAATAACGACAACAAACTATCCTAAACCTGATCCTAATCCTTACGGATCCCGCCCCTCCGCCGACGGACGTTGATCGTCCGAATACGATCGGTGTAGTGGTATCGGTTGGGGTTGACGACCAAGATATTGTGCCCTCAGGATAACCCTTTTTCAAAAGGCCCTCAATATGGTCATGGCGGCGGTCTATCCGGGAATGTATCTGCTACTCCACTCCCTATAACTCCATCGCGATAGCCGAAGGTAAATCGGCGTTAATGTGTTGGGGTACTGAGGCACCCCCAGCGGCGTTGGCCGTGGTGGGAGTTGAACATCGACCAGAGGATCATCCAGAGTGTCAGCCTCGTCGAAGGGCTTGCCCCGCACTACTCCACATAAGGAGGCATGACCTCGGCAACTGCGGCGGGACAAAATTTTGGCCGTCATAGGCGCGAAAGCGAAGGCCAATCCCGAGAAAGTCGTGCCTAATGCGCCTACCGACCAGCGTCTTCCGCCATAATCTCGTCGGGAGGATTGGGTCGGACAAAAAGTAGTCGCCATCCGGATGTAGGCCCAAGTGGCGGATAATGACGGTGATGGATACCCCTCCGTACAACGACGACCACTCATGTCGGTGATGTGGTGATGCGAACCACTCGGCGAGACGCGTGGCCAAGGCGCACGACGGTCTATATAATAAACAATATAAATAGAACAGGTTCCCCTTGTTGCACAACTCGCGACTCATCTCGCGTGATGCAATAGATTTACCGATAAATCTATGCAAATATCGGTACAGGGGGTCTCTAATAGCGGTGACGCTGACTTTGGTCATGCCAAAGGTTGACTGTTTTATCACTCCTTAAAAACTGACAAGAGTGTATCGGTCCGCGATCCGGATCACGTCAGTGGAATGTGGGGTCACCATATCCGGCTGGTGATATAAGCCGGAGACCCAAGAAAAACGATGCAGACACATCTCATAGGTCTATGCCGCCAAACGAAAACTAACCTCGATCCACGGGTAGGGCTGACATATCGTGTATACCTGTACACGGTAATACACGAAGACGATAATACACGATACACGAAATCCTATACACGAACACGAGACGATAAGGTTTTGTGTCCAGTTTTCCATACACGAACACGAAATATTTTTAACAGGTATACACGATAATTACCTATTAATACCTGTTTACGAATGTTTCAATAATTACATATCTTGGAACATGTTTAGTGAAACAAAAGTTGCCAAAAGTTCACAATAGGCTTGATTAATGCATAAACACATAATCCGTAACAAGTTTGAAAAAAATCCATAAATGACAAATCACAACAGGTTTTAATAATTCAAAACAAAATCCATAAATGACTCAAAGACCAAGGCTTTGCCAAGTGGAACTACAACATGAGGGCCATCCACCATCACGCGAAGGATAATCTCCGGTCACTCTCCCAAACAAAGAAGCTTTCTTCGCTGGCTGCCATGGCTTTTAGCAGAGGCATATAAGAATCAGAAAAACCATTGAGAAAAGTTATGTACCTGAGTTGTTGGGCCCAACTAATCAAACCTATTGAAATTTTTGGGTAAATAGGTATATTGAAACCTAATTATATGTGTATGCAAGTATGCATGATATGCAAGTACAACCTTATCAATCACATGTGTAGTGCATTGTTCATAGCTCTAATCCCTAAGGTGACGGATCCCATGACTTTTTGATTTTAGACCTATTTCGTTGATTGGTGTGGTGAATAAAATCATTTCAAAAGTGTAACACCCTAGTTATTTTATATGTAAATACCAACAATTAGATGTGTAGTTAAGACTACACATGCTATAAAAATACGAGTTTATTAAAACTTTTACAAATCTTAAGTTATTCTACATCACGTGGTTGAATTCGTTGTTTAAAAATCTACAACGTGACAAAATGCGGAAGCGTGTATCTATATCGTGTTCGGTTCTTCGTTGAGCTTGATCGTCTTCCGGCATCCAAGGTGTACCTACATTTCATAAACATGAAATTCTTTAGTCATACTGGGCTTTAAACGTGTCTAAACGAATCCGAGAAACAATCGATAACAAAAACAAAAGTTTTAACCTGACCACCACCGTAAATTACGGTGGAACCGTAATTTACGGTGGCCCCTGGATGTTAGTTCCCCACCGTAAGACAGGGGGGTTCCACCGTAGCATTTTTCATGTCCACCGTAATTTACGGTGGGACCGTAAATTACGGTGGTCCCTGCATTCCAGCTTTCCAATTTTACCGTTTCTGATACGAAAACTTCCGTATCTATCAAACCACTTATCCGTTTGACCTACCGTTTCTTCCTACGTGTTTGTAATTTGATTCTCTATCATTTGGAGTTAAAATCCGACATTCGGCTTAACAAAATTTAAGACTTCTAAGTCTTCGGCTTATTACCCTTTATACCAAATTTTGACCCGGTTATGCATTTATCAAACAAACGTATTTATTTGATTCCTATATTTCATACACTTCATCAAATAATTGTAATATACCATATTAGGTTCTAATCATAGGTTTACTACACAAATTAACCCGTTTTCACTAGTATGCTTATTTTGACCCGTTAAGGATATTTTAAGCACTTTTAAGCTCAATTTCGCTTTCATTCTAATCTAGCGTTGTAACCTCTATTTCTTATCTAGTACTCTTCCATCACAACTAAATGGGTGTTGGATTTAAAGTAGATATCTTTGTGTTCCAAATTTATACCCCTTGAAATATCATTTTACGGCAAAGACTCGTATGGAGTCTTTTGGCCCAAGAATTACATCTTTCACTACCCATACTCGTTCTAAACTTTTGTTTAGTCATAAGACTCCTTTCCAAACAACCTCTAAGAGTTGTTTGTTCAATTTAGCCTACAAGGGCGTTTTGGTCGATTTTGGTCCTTCTTTTACAATGAAGGGCTATCACCAATTATTCGACCAAATTAGCACTTTTACATACATCATAAATATGCGTACCTGGCTCGGATCAACAAATAGACCCGATTTTAATACCTTGCTTTATATTCGCTAATTAAGAACGATGCGAATATCCATTGGATATCTATTCCTGTAAGCATATAACTCGACAAAAGAATCATTAGTCTATATAGTCAAAAGGTGTTGTCTACACCTTTTGACCCGTTTGGCCGAATTGACCATTTATCTTTGCGAGATGATATTCATTATCATCTCCTCTGCATGACTCGTTCCGTTTAACACCGTACGGTCATTTTTAACTTATAAACCGTTTATTACCTTCGACACAATATGACCGAATTATCGATTTACTTCTTTTTAAACCATCAACATGGCTTCTAATTATGCTCGACTATCTTGTTCCGTACGTCTACACGCCGGAACATCTTACCTCAATTTTGTATTTAACTTATTCATAACTAATACGATAAGAGAATATTCTGAAATGTAAGACTAGTGTAAGCTATACTTACTTTGCATCCGAATTATGCTTTTCCCTTCATTCTTGATTCGTTTGACCCGCTTCCTTTCCCAAGCCTCCACCTAGCTCGTTAGGCGTCAAACTATTTTCAATCATTTACAAGGCGGTCAAATTAGTCATAAAAATCACGACTATTCCACCTCGCTTACTTACTATGCCGAAGCTACTATTCGACTTCATGATTAGTTAACTTAGCTTATCAAAAGTTAACTACTTATTGATCACTTGGTTTACACAATTAAGTCAAATCAACATTATGATTAGAACCCGTTTTAACCCATATTTCACGTAATTAATCAATTAAGGCAATTACGCGCTTGATTCGTACTTTCAACATATAAACATTCACTTAGGCATTTTAACAAACACCTTGTGGGCATATTCTATAAAATCAACAATCAATTTTTCATGACTAGTTATTTACCCAAGTTTTAACATAATTCACAAGTTCTTATGTCTAGCATGCATAACAACACCTAGACTTACTTCATAGAGATCAAAATACACTAGAGTGACAATCAAAATCCTAGTGTTTAACATATTTCTACAAAACCCACTAAACACCCATATTGGTGATTATGAACTTCATCATGATGAGCAACATTCAACAAGCTAATGGCTAGGGTTACCTCCTAGACATGATTTCATTCCAATTTCATCAAAACAACCATCATGCAAGCACAAATTTTGAATCTTATGTGTTCATCCAGAATTTGAGATGGAACCAAATAGTAAAATTTTACATACCTTATGATCCCTTTACTAAGGTGATCACTAATTTGTGCTTGGATTTCGATTTGGGCTTGATTTGCCCTTTCAATTTGATGAATTTCTGAAGTTTAGGGTTGAAGCATGAGAGCCTTTCTTGGCTCTGGTTGAATTCGCAGGAAACCCACACACGTATGTGTGTTTTATGTTTTTAATATTTGATTTAATTAAAAACTATAATTCCTTTGTCCATGTTTAGCCCCTCAACTTTACACAAGTTATTTAATGGATATCTTAGCCATATTTGTTCTATAAATATCAAGACATTATCTAACTAGGTTAATATTCCTAGTTACTTGGTGGGTTCCGGGAGTTATAATCCGTAATATTTTAAGTCCCGTTAACTCGGGCTCTTATAAACTCAATTCCTTAAAACTTTGTTTCGCTTGTATTTAATATTAGGATTTCTTATTAAATCCTAAATATTTACCGGGTTATTTTTACTACTAGCGGTACTTTACCCGTCTTTTAGTATTAACGTGGGTTAATTACCAAACCCGTTTTCGGGGTGTTACAAGTCTACCCCCCTTAAAGAGGTTTCGTCCTCGAAACCTTGCTTACCTAGTTCATTGAATTTCTAAACTCAATGCGTTTGACTTGAGTAATCTCTTAAGCATTACTCATACTTTAACCAATCGTTAGTATTACCAGAAAAATTATGGTAATGTCTTTTTGGTTACAGAACCTCTACGTATCTCATATGACATAATGTAACTTCGAAATAACGTAGTCTCGTTATTTCCACTAGTTTAGTTAACTTAGCGATATCCATCGCTTTCATATACCATCGAATTCCTTATGAATCTGTTACTTTGACCCGTTTAAAGGTCTTTTAGTGAAATCTTTCACTTTTAGCAATACTTTCTTTTGTTTTCAGATTTATTTATTCGGTTCAGTCATACCGAACCTACCATTTACAAGCAAACCAAATTTATTTAAATGACCTTGACGAGTCTCACTAATTAGACTTATTAGTCCATTTACTTTTTACCGCTTGCTTGGTTATAATGTGATTCTATTTCACATTACATTTCTTGACCGTGATTGTGTTACGTCATGTTTAATTTATATCAAATTTCATTTTTGAGAATATCACTTTTCGAATATATCGTTTTGCGCCTATTAGTGTCAAGACTTGTATCTTTCATGCTTACTATTTAAATTCCTATCAGAATTTATGTTTGTAAAAACATTATTTCTTACTAAAACCGAAGTTTTAGTTTTAGGATCTTCTCTTTAACTTTTGTCAATTATCCATACCAGGATATTGACAGCTCATAATTTATTCTCATTTGGTTATGTCCCATTACCGGGCTCATTATTCTCTTGCATTTAACGCTGCCTTTGTCTGTCTAGTGCTCATTTGTGCCATTCGGCGTTATATTGTATTCAACATGTTTAACCTATTAATGTGAAATCCATTACTTATAAACAATCAACTTTATTCTTTATTCAACCCATTCGACTTCGAATAGTTGAACATATTTACTCCAAATTTCTATATACGAGATTTTATAGTCATAACTCGTAATCCAAGTTACTTTGATTTTTCAACCTGCGTTCACGTCTCATGGTTTACGCATGTGTTTAATTCTTACCCATCCACCGGGTGTTTTTACCGAAATCGTTATTATTGCAACCCACCCGGTATGCTTTAAGACCTCGCTTCATTTTTGTATTCCGACTTTGTCTATAAGTTTGACGTTTTACAAAAACGACTTGTTTAGGTACATATTCGCACTTTCCGGGTTCGAGTGTAAGTACACCCCCTCCCAATACTCGTCTAAATCATATTACATGTGTGCGTTTTCCGGGTTCGAGTGTAAGTACACTCCCTCCCAATACTTGTCTAAATCATTTTACATGTTTGCGTTTTCTGGGTTCGAGTGTAAGTACACTCCCTCCCAATACTTGTCTAAATCATTTTATATGTTTGCGTTTTCTGGGTTCGAGTGTAAGTACACTCCCTCCCAATACTTGTCTAAATCATTTTACATGCTTGCGTTTTCTGGGTTCGAGTGTAAGTACACTCCCTCCCAATACTTGTCTAAATCATTTTACATGCTTGCGTTTTCTGGGTTCGAGTGTAAGTACACTCCCTCCCAATACTTGTCTAAATCATTTTACATGCTTGCGTTTTCTGGGTTCGAGTGTAAGTACACTCCCTCCCAATACTTGTCTAGATCCTTTTACATGCTTCTTTGTCCCTTCTCCCGGGCTCATTATCCTAATGTAATACGCTTCCGTCACACGGCCGTGCGTTTACTTTATTATCAAATATTTTGCTCATTTGATCCATTTGGGTACTTTTTAAGTTAGTCCCATTCACCCTGCCCTTACTACATCGAATGTAAATGTGTCCGCTATAAGAAACTCGTGGTATCATATGCCACTACTTACTTGGCCAGAGTAAGTGATTTAACACATGACGTACACGACCTTTTTATAGTTTTCACATCACGCCCTATGTAAGTAACGCCTCTATTCAGTTTTCTTGGAAATTATATCCTGGATATGTATTCTATTCAGGTCTTTCCAAGTTTTTCAAGCTACATATGCAACTATCAGTTTCTACGTTTTTGTTGCATATTTATATTCATGCAATAATTTAAACGTGCACCTGGTAAATGCTTGCCCTAACGGGCTTTTCTTGCCATTAGCCTTGTTAGCGACCATTACGCGATTTTGGTCCTTAATGGGCATGCTCTTCTTGTCATATCTCGGACCATTCCATCATCATATCCACAATTCGTTTGACTCTCGTCGTCTTCAAACGCGAGTGTCCTTCAATTAAAACATTCACAAAAGTTAATAACATCTACTACAAAAATCGCCCGTATTCTAATACAAAGCTTTTTTTTTTATTTTTTATTTTTTTTTTACTATACGCGTCAATGCACGTATTTTCGCCAACTATTTCAATCATTTCAATTGGGGTAACGTGTAACACACGGTAACCCTATGTGTTGTCTTCAACACTTTAATACGCTAGACCATTAGCATACATGCACTTACCGGATTTGCGATCAAGCCTCGAACCGAACACCAATCTTTATTAAGAGCATAAGGTTTAAGTCCAAGCATGGTTCCTCCCCACCATACTCGAATCTCTTAAACCAAGGCTCTGATACCAACTTGTAACACCCTAGTTATTTTATATGTAAATACCAACAATTAGATGTGTAGTTAAGACTACACATGCTATAAAAATACGAGTTTATTAAAACTTTTACAAATCTTAAGTTATTCTACATCACGTGGTTGAATTCGTTGTTTAAAAATCTACAACGTGACAAAATGCGGAAGCGTGTATCTATATCGTGTTCGGTTCTTCGTTGAGCTTGATCGTCTTCCGGCATCCAAGGTGTACCTACATTTCATAAACATGAAATTCTTTAGTCATACTGGGCTTTAAACGTGTCTAAACGAATCCGAGAAACAATCGATAACAAAAACAAAAGTTTTAACCTGACCACCACCGTAAATTACGGTGGAACCGTAATTTACGGTGGCCCCTGGATGTTAGTTCCCCACCGTAAGACAGGGGGGTTCCACCGTAGCATTTTTCATGTCCACCGTAATTTACGGTGGGACCGTAAATTACGGTGGTCCCTGCATTCCAGCTTTCCAATTTTACCGTTTCTGATACGAAAACTTCCGTATCTATCAAACCACTTATCCGTTTGACCTACCGTTTCTTCCTACGTGTTTGTAATTTGATTCTCTATCATTTGGAGTTAAAATCCGACATTCGGCTTAACAAAATTTAAGACTTCTAAGTCTTCGGCTTATTACCCTTTATACCAAATTTTGACCCGGTTATGCATTTATCAAACAAACGTATTTATTTGATTCCTATATTTCATACACTTCATCAAATAATTGTAATATACCATATTAGGTTCTAATCATAGGTTTACTACACAAATTAACCCGTTTTCACTAGTATGCTTATTTTGACCCGTTAAGGATATTTTAAGCACTTTTAAGCTCAATTTCGCTTTCATTCTAATCTAGCGTTGTAACCTCTATTTCTTATCTAGTACTCTTCCATCACAACTAAATGGGTGTTGGATTTAAAGTAGATATCTTTGTGTTCCAAATTTATACCCCTTGAAATATCATTTTACGGCAAAGACTCGTATGGAGTCTTTTGGCCCAAGAATTACATCTTTCACTACCCATACTCGTTCTAAACTTTTGTTTAGTCATAAGACTCCTTTCCAAACAACCTCTAAGAGTTGTTTGTTCAATTTAGCCTACAAGGGCGTTTTGGTCGATTTTGGTCCTTCTTTTACAATGAAGGGCTATCACCAATTATTCGACCAAATTAGCACTTTTACATACATCATAAATATGCGTACCTGGCTCGGATCAACAAATAGACCCGATTTTAATACCTTGCTTTATATTCGCTAATTAAGAACGATGCGAATATCCATTGGATATCTATTCCTGTAAGCATATAACTCGACAAAAGAATCATTAGTCTATATAGTCAAAAGGTGTTGTCTACACCTTTTGACCCGTTTGGCCGAATTGACCATTTATCTTTGCGAGATGATATTCATTATCATCTCCTCTGCATGACTCGTTCCGTTTAACACCGTACGGTCATTTTTAACTTATAAACCGTTTATTACCTTCGACACAATATGACCGAATTATCGATTTACTTCTTTTTAAACCATCAACATGGCTTCTAATTATGCTCGACTATCTTGTTCCGTACGTCTACACGCCGGAACATCTTACCTCAATTTTGTATTTAACTTATTCATAACTAATACGATAAGAGAATATTCTGAAATGTAAGACTAGTGTAAGCTATACTTACTTTGCATCCGAATTATGCTTTTCCCTTCATTCTTGATTCGTTTGACCCGCTTCCTTTCCCAAGCCTCCACCTAGCTCGTTAGGCGTCAAACTATTTTCAATCATTTACAAGGCGGTCAAATTAGTCATAAAAATCACGACTATTCCACCTCGCTTACTTACTATGCCGAAGCTACTATTCGACTTCATGATTAGTTAACTTAGCTTATCAAAAGTTAACTACTTATTGATCACTTGGTTTACACAATTAAGTCAAATCAACATTATGATTAGAACCCGTTTTAACCCATATTTCACGTAATTAATCAATTAAGGCAATTACGCGCTTGATTCGTACTTTCAACATATAAACATTCACTTAGGCATTTTAACAAACACCTTGTGGGCATATTCTATAAAATCAACAATCAATTTTTCATGACTAGTTATTTACCCAAGTTTTAACATAATTCACAAGTTCTTATGTCTAGCATGCATAACAACACCTAGACTTACTTCATAGAGATCAAAATACACTAGAGTGACAATCAAAATCCTAGTGTTTAACATATTTCTACAAAACCCACTAAACACCCATATTGGTGATTATGAACTTCATCATGATGAGCAACATTCAACAAGCTAATGGCTAGGGTTACCTCCTAGACATGATTTCATTCCAATTTCATCAAAACAACCATCATGCAAGCACAAATTTCGAATCTTATGTGTTCATCCAGAATTTGAGATGGAACCAAATAGTAAAATTTTACATACCTTATGATCCCTTTACTAAGGTGATCACTAATTTGTGCTTGGATTTCGATTTGGGCTTGATTTGCCCTTTCAATTTGATGAATTTCTGAAGTTTAGGGTTGAAGCATGAGAGCCTTTCTTGGCTCTGGTTGAATTCGCAGGAAACCCACACACGTATGTGTGTTTTATGTTTTTAATATTTGATTTAATTAAAAACTATAATTCCTTTGTCCATGTTTAGCCCCTCAACTTTACACAAGTTATTTAATGGATATCTTAGCCATATTTGTTCTATAAATATCAAGACATTATCTAACTAGGTTAATATTCCTAGTTACTTGGTGGGTTCCGGGAGTTATAATCCGTAATATTTTAAGTCCCGTTAACTCGGGCTCTTATAAACTCAATTCCTTAAAACTTTGTTTCGCTTGTATTTAATATTAGGATTTCTTATTAAATCCTAAATATTTACCGGGTTATTTTTACTACTAGCGGTACTTTACCCGTCTTTTAGTATTAACGTGGGTTAATTACCAAACCCGTTTTCGGGGTGTTACAAAAAGTCTTGGTAAATCGTATGAAACGGGTAATAAAAAGTGTTGTATCTAGTGTTCAATCCACTTTCGTTTCGTGTAAGAACATAGTGGATGAACCATTGATTATTAATGAAGTAGTGGGTTGGGAAAGAAGGTGAAAAAGAGTATTTTTGTGTTTAAGGCACATGGAGTTTAACACACATGGGTGAGTTTCCTTCAAATTTCTCATTTCCATTTAACACACATGGAGTTTCCTTCAAAATGGAGGAATTGGGTTGTGGGAATCTTATATATACGGGCAGGGGTTCGATATTGGTGAATGGGTCACCATCGGGTGAGTTTCAATATAAAAGGGGTTTGCGTCAAGCGGACCCCTTGTCTCCGTTTCTTTTCATTGTAGCAATGGAAGCACTACACGTCATGATGACAAAGGCAGAAAATTCAGGTTTGTTTTAAGGGGTAAAACTACCAGGTAATGGACGGTACTTAATGCACATGTTGTTCACAAACGATGCAATATTTGTTGGTGAGTGTGATGAGAATAATATAAGAAATCTCAAGAGGATTTTGAGGATCTTCTTTATTATCTTTTGGTTAAAAGTAAATCCAAAGAAGAGCAAATTATTTGGAGTCGGAAAAAACAAGGTAGAGGTGTAAGGCATGGCATCGGTATTTATGTGTAAATCGGGCAAATTTCCCTTTAGCGCGGTTCTTTATTGCGATCCAATGAAATCGCGGTTTCTTTCTGCTTCTTTCTTCTTTCTCGACCTGCTCTCTTTTCTCTTTGATCAGCGACTTCTTTCGTTCTTTCTAGACGTCACCATCTTTGTAACATCCGCCAAAATCGGATATCCGGAACCCAACCCTGATTGTGAACCAGACCTTCATTGAGTTAAAAAAAAGTAATGTTATTATTATTACTAATAATAATGATAAAAATAATATTTTCTTTTCTTTATAAAAAAAATCTGAAGCAAAATATGTAATTAGTTTACTAATCATAGAAAACTAAATCATTCTACTGAATCCAATATTTAATTTAAATGATTTTAATTTATTGCTTCAAATGGAAGATTAAAGGTTGTAGACTAAGGCTATGCGGTATGGGCTCCGTCCACATACCGTCGAGCTCCGGCGCTGGGTGGAACACCATGCCGCCCCCCACGTCCCCGTCCCCGTCCTCATCGGCAAGATCTCGACGTTGGCGACGATGCAATTAAAGTGGGCCCCCTCCTAAAAGTAACCGTTGGAAATTAAAAAAAAAATCGAATTTCCCCAAAAAGCAGCGGTTTACCGGCGACAACAGTGAGGTTTTCCGGCGGTTTTGAGAGAGGAAGAAAGAGGAATTAACAGTAGAGAGAGGAAGGTGATGGTCTTTGTTAGGAAACCGAAAAAGAAAGAGAGAGAGGATAACTTTATGTATATATATAATATTTTTTTGCTGTACATTTTTTTATTTTAGGTTATATGTATAGATGTTCTTTTTATTAAATTTATGTTCTTTTTATGTTTATGTAATGTCTTTTAATATTAATGAAAATATTTTTGTTAGTTTATTTGGTAAAATGTTAAAAAAAAGTAGAAGATTAAAAAAAAAACATAAAAGTGGTGGGGAGGACTATGACTAGGACCATCCTCCATACCCTCTAGTTTTGGGGGATGGACCATCCTTTGAAGGACTATGACGTGACGCCTACGTGGCGGATCATCCTCCCTTGGAGGACCATCACCATACCCTCTAGCCTAACCTTAACGTTAAACTAAAGGCAATCACCAATTTTTTTTTGGGCCTTTCATTTCCATAAGAGCATCACCAATAGAGTCATTTATAGGCATTTTTAAAGAAAGAGAAAATGATGTGTATGAGAGAGATGATGAGTTGGAGGAGAGAGAGTGTGGATGTGTATGTGAGAAAAAATGACAAAAAAATAAGTTATGTGAGTGGGGGTGAAGAGAGAGGAGAGATAAATGATATTTTTATTGTTTGTGAGTAGGTCATGAGAGAGAATGGTTTTTATTGGGTGGGCAAGTGCCTATGTGGCATCTAAAAACATCACCTAAATAATTATCTATTGGTGATGCCCTAATAGTCATTTAATAGCATAAAAAACATAGAATTAATTTCAAATCATAACTGACACGTTATAAAAAGTAGGGGAAGAATCCACTAAAAAGTAGATTTTGCCTAAGTAGCCTAAGAAGGATTGTGATAATGACATGTGGCACTCATAATAAGTAGGAATGAAGGGCATTTTGGTCCTTATAAATATGAGTGAAAATGACATGTGACACCTCTTTTGTTTTTTAAAAATATAACAAAAAAAATCTAGTACAAAAAAATCTAGCACAAAAAATCTAGTATAAAAAAAATATAGCACAAAAAATCTAGTACAAAAAAATATAGCACAAAAAATGTTGTGCAAAAAAATATAGCACAAAAAAAATCTAGTAAAAAAATTATATCATGAAAAAATTCAGTAAAAAAATGTAGTACAAAAAAATCCAGCACAAAAATTGAGAAAAAAAAATTAAGAAAAAAAAATTTAGCACAAAAAATTTAGCACAAAAATATAGTACAAAAATCTAGTACAAAAATCTAGCACAAAAATATAGTAAAAAATCCAGCACAAAAAATGTTATACAACATAGAAATACAACACATTTTAGTGGGTTTTTTTAGTCATCATATTTTATATAACAATATGGTACTCAAATTAAAGATAAAAAGACGCTCGATTTTACGGTGAAATTTTTATGAAAAAATAATGTCGTATAAAAAAGTTATGAACGTTTAAAAAATGAGGGTGGAATATGCATGTGGAGAGAGAAAGTCCATAAATAAGATTTTCCTAAGATACCCTTGCACTCCTTCTTTCTCCTACACTTTCATCTTAACCATTGATTTGAAAAATGAATGGTTAAGATTCTTTCCCATCGTACTGGCAAAATACACTTTTTATTTGATCTTACCCCATAAAAAGTATGAGATGGTACCCCGTAAACTTAGCCCCTAATTTTCCTTTCAAATTCCTTCTCAACGAAACAACACAACACTATAATTCCATTGTTTGCCGATTAAGCTTCCAAATCCAACACCCTCACAACCCCACAACATAATTCGTCGTACCTTAAACCCACCGGAGTATCAGACGCCGCCGGAATCCATTCGAGTTCACAACATTTCGTTTCGGTATACCTTCTGTCCATTTATTCGTTTCTTTTCGAGTCATTTCAGATGTGGGTTAACGGTTACAGTGGATGGGCGTTTTGTATGGGTTTGGTTTGAACAAAGAAGATGAACCATAACAAGGCTCGTTGCTACCACTTGTTCGGACCGAGTTCGACCGTCGAATAACAAGAATACAAGAGATACAGGCTCTGTTCGACGAAAACAATCATAAACTACCTTCGGCGGACCGCCTGCACGCTCGCCGGAACTCGAAGAGGTCGCCGGAGCACAAGCCGGAGCTTGAAGTCATCGGAGACGTACGGGAATCACCTCGTGCTTTATCGTTCCGATCACCGAGCCCGTTGCCGGAGCTACCCAGACTCACCGGAGCCGCCCGTAAGCCGCAACTGAGTTTCTTTCCTTCGTTCGGTACACTTTTTATTTCTGTCTTTGTTAGGTTAATCCTTCCTTCTTTTCATTTTCACGTTCATACAACATGGTTATATTAAACTGATTTTTAGTAACAATGATACACCTTGCGATCGGCCAACCAAATCAATTATACTTCATCAGGCCACTTTTACTATCCTTCTAATGCAACCAGTCCTGTTTAACTAGTCTACAAAGCTTTTATAATAAATTCTTTGTCTAGTTCAATTAAACGTTAAACGAGATCAACTGTTAACAATACTGTGATGACTTTCTATTAGTTTATATAAAGAGGATTATGACTGATTTAATGAGTGGGTAAATCAAACCAAAATCCAAAACATATCTTGGATCAGTAACGATGTAGCATAATGATGGATTTTAAAATACATAACTTCAACTAAATTATCTCTGATCTGATAGAAAGATTAGTCACTGTGTATATCATTAATACTTATGATGGAAATCAAGTTAAGATAAATGGGGAAATGCCTTTTGTTAATTGTAGGTAAAATGGGAAACCTTTAACTTAGGATGACATGACAGTTTTCCTTTATTATTATTATTATTATTATTCTTATTCTTATTCTTATTCTTAAGTCATTTTTTTTCTCTCATATAATAAAACCTTCTATAATAACACAAATAATCAACAATTTATTTAAAATTCTTTAACAGTTTATTAGGAGTTAAGTTATAAAATATAAATAATCAATTTGTAAATAGGGGTGTAAACGAGCCGGGCCGAGCCCGAGCTCGACCAGGCTCGAGCTCGGCTCGTTAGGTTTTTATGAAGCTCGAGCTCGAGCTCGACTCGGTTCGAGCCTACTTCTTTGAGATCGAGCTCGGCTCGCGAGTAAAACCCAGAGCTCGAGCTCGGCTCGAACTATTTTGAGAACAACCTTAAACGAGCTAAAAGCTCGGCTCAAGCTCACTTCAACATCGCTTAAACAAGCCAAAGCTCGGCTCGAGCTCGGCTCATCAATGTTATCATCATTATTAATATATTATATATAAAAAAAATAAAATTTGTTTGGGCTCGTTTAGGCTCGCTAGCCTAAACAAGCTTTGTATTTCAGGCTCGAGCTCGGGCTCGATAACAAAACGAGCTCTATTTCAGGCTCGAGCTCGGGCTCGGGCTCGTTAAGGCTCGGCTCGTTCGAGCTTTTAACCGAGCCGATCACGAGTAGCTCTCGAGCCTCTAGGCTTGTTTACACCCCTATTTGTAAACAATGAATACTAGGAATTTATTACAAGTAATAACACGATCGTTGCATGGTATTTAATCATCTAGGTTAACTGTTTCATCCACTCGGAATCGACTTTCCCCAATCTTTTCCTTGTGCGTTATTTCAAGGAATCCCCATACGCAACCAATGTGAGTATACTTGACCCATTTTACCGTTTTCACACTTTTGGGTGTAACATGTTTTATATACAAGACACACTTATTATACATATTCTTATACAAATACATAAACAAACAATCCAATACATGCTTACTAATTGTTATACTTGATTCGTGTTTTCTGGGTGATTCTTATGTGATGAACTTGTCATTAGCTTCGTACAAGCCTCTACTTAACATATATAGCGCTATAGGAGTAATGCACCACCCGTGAACGAGAGGTCATGTTAGGTTTATTCATTTATACTTGCGTAAACAGAGGGTTGACTTGTAAATCGCATGCCAGTTTAATATGTTAATCTTGATAACTAGGTTTGCTATGTGGATTGTTCCTTATCATTTTTATACTTATATATTACGCACCAAACTTGTATACTCGCCAATACTTTTTGTATTGAATTACGCTTTTAAAACATGTTGCAGGTTTAACGATTATGTTGGTGATACATGGAATCTAGTAGGATGTTTAGATACACATTTTAAATTCTGTACTCTTGTTGTATTGTATTCCATAATTCATGTTGTTGTATTTGTTTTGAATCCTTGTAATCGACTCTTTAGAAATGGAATGAAATTTATTATTTAAATACTTATCACAAATATTAGTGTTATGATGTCTCGAGCAATCTATTTCGTCTCACTCTGATGTTTCCGTCATCGGTTGGGGTGTGACAATCTTCTTACTTTCTTGCTGATTTCATTCGATCAACATTTTCCCTGCCTTTTGTTCCTGTCCTACAGCCTAACTGACCCGTTAATGCTAAACTCGGTTTCGATCCGTACCCGTGCACCTGACTTTGACCCGATCAAGATTATACCCAACAACATGGGCCTCAAAGTTGGCGCAAATATGAATAGGGTGCAAAATTAGAAAGAGGTAATAGATACTTTCAACAAGAGACTTTCTAATTGGAAGGCAAAGGTATTATTCTTTGCCGACAGGATTGTGCTTTTCAAAGCGCTACTAGGTAGTTTACCCAAATACTACTTTTGCTTTACAAATGCCCAGTCACGGTTATAAAAGTTCTTGAAGGTATTAGGAGAAAGTTCCTACGGTTATAAAAGTTCTTGACTGTTGGATCGTACCACTTATCAATGGTTAGATTGAAAGTGCACATGGATCAACCCATGTCGGCTCTATTGCTTTTAGGGGTAATAAACAGGTCGGGTTCGCGGGTTGACGGGTCCAACCCGAACTCGAAAATCGTCTCAATCATATGAATCCTAACACGACACAAAATTTCATGGGTTGACCCGAACACGACCCGTTCAACCCGAATTTTTTAATTTTTTTATTTGAAATTAGAATATTAAAATAAAATTTTACTTAAAAAAACATAAATGTATATAATACAATTATATTTGAATTATAAACTCTATCCTAATTTCTCTTTTTAAATTATACTTATAGGGAAAAGATCAAATAGGAAGTTTATTTTGGCTAGGAAGTGTAGGAAACAGTAGGATTAGGACATGTGGCAACATTTAAAATAAAGAAAAGGGGTATTTTAGTCAATCCAACTATTTCTTCTTCCTTTTCAAAACGCAGTAACTTCAAAACCCACCATTTTAAAAAACCCACCATCTTCAACCATTTATTCACTTTCTATCTCAATAATCACTACATTAAAGTGCGATTTTCATCACTAATCAATGATTCAAACACCCGATCAACGTGTTCTTCAGCTTTTTTTTTGAAGAAAACTCAGTTTAATTTCATACAAAATATCGTTTTTTTCGGTGATTTTGAAGATAAGCACTCGATCCGTTCGATTCGAGCACTGATAAGTGTTTCAATCATTCAAAATTCGTCAACTGTTGAAGAAATCACTTCGACCCATGTAAGAAATTCTTTAATTTCATTTTTACTATCTGGGTTTTTTATTTAGTCATTGCGTTTTGGGATCTTGGCGGGGGTCCGGGGGCAGCGCCCCTGGCGGGGTCCAAGGGGCAGAGCCCCTGGCTGGGGTTGAGCTGCATTCGTAAACTGCATTGGTTCAGACAGTTCACAGCACAGACAAAACTATTGTCATGGTTCAATGCGTTTTAGAGAGAACACTTTCTTTGATGTTTTTAGGCAATTGCGTTTTAGAACTAAAACATTTTTATGTGTTTTCTGGCCATTGCGTTTTAGAAAAACACATTCTTGAAGTGTTTTTGGTGCATTGCGTTTTAGGTAAAACACCTTTTTAGGTGTTTTCAGTCTATTGCGTTTTACAAAGAACAATTTCTTTTGTTTTTTAGTCAATTACGTTTTAGAATGAGTCATTTTTAAGTGTTTTCTGGCCATTGATTTTTACAAATAAGACACTTCTTTGTGTTTTTGGTGCATTGCGTTTTAGGTAAAACACATTTTTATGTGTTTTTAGTCCATTGCGTTTTAGAAAGTACATTTTCTTTTGAGTTTTTAGGCTATTGCGTTTTAGAAATAAGACATTTCTTTGTGTTTTCTGGCCATTGCGTTTTACAAATAAGACATTTATTTGTGTTTTTGGTGCATTGCGTTTTAGAAAAATGTCATTTTTTATGTTTTTTTTTTCATTGCGTTTTAGAAATAAGACATTTCTTTGTGTTTTCTGGCCATTGCGTTTTACAAATAATACATTTTTTTGTGTTTTTTGTGCATTGCGTTTTAGAAAAATGTCATTTTTTAGGTTTTTTTTTCATTGCGTTTTACGTAACTAGGGGTTTTTCTATTGCGTTTTACGCAACTGGGTTTTTAATTTTTTTTTTTGAAAATATAGCAATAGTATACTCGTTTTAAAGATAAAAAAACGCTCGTTTTTTGGTGCAATTTTTATAAAAAAATAATGTCGTATGAAAAAGTTATTAACGTTTAAAAAATGAGGGGGAATTGGAGGAGAGAGAAACTATTGGCTCGGATTGACTAGAATGCCCTAAACAAACTCACGCGCCTATTTTCTTACCTTCAATTTCCATCATTTAATCTTAGCCCTTGATTAACTAAATGGATGGTCAAGATCACTTCCTAGCCTTCCTAGCCAAATAAACTTCCTATTGTATCTCCACCCTATACTTATAACATAAAATACACACCTCATTTAATTTATAACATAAAACATATTATACAAAAATATAATATAATATAATTGTATTAAACGGGTCAACCCGCCAACCCGACCCCCGTTAACCTAAACGGGTTCAACTTGAAACTGACCCGAACCCATTTATATAAAACTTAACACGCAAATTTCGTGTTAGGTTCGTGTCATGTTTTTTGGTCGCGACTGAATTTATCACCCCTAATTGCTCTTGTCCCCTCTAAAGAAGTCGTCCCTAAAGGAGAGATTTCTTGTAGTGGATGTCGTCAATTCGTCGAATCTGATTGCCGAATCACTCGTTGTCGTCTATGGTCAGCATAACAGTCCCTACCACAGCTGCCAGAGCAAGGCAGCAAGCTGTCACTGATGTTGTTACTACTGGATCATCGTGCACCCGTCACACCACCATTACGACTCCATAATTTCGTATCAGTTGTGCTTATTACGATCAATCCTAAGCACGCCACTTTCTCTTCGAGATAAGCAAAAAATGATGTATCAGACATGTACCAACCAAAGTCTGTCATGTGGATGAAGGGTAGTATTATCAATTCCCGTCCGGTACTAAAGATAAGATCTAAGTGAAATGTTATATTTAGTAATATATATGTATATATATTATGTTATATATAAAAGTTTGAAAAATATATAATTATAATTAATAAATCAAATAGAAGCCAAGTCGGAGCCTAGCTTGAAAAATTACCAACAAACCAAGCTTGAGCTTTAGATGGAGCTTGGAGCCCTCATACGTTATTTTATATGTATCCAATATATATACATATTGTACATTTCTAAATATGTGTAGGCATTTGTTTTGCCACATCACCTTATAAAAAAGATTTAAATATATATTTTATATGCATTCAATATCTGCACAAATATCTACACATATTGTACATTTCTAAATATGTGTAGATATTTGTTTTGCCACGTCATCAAAAAATATATATTTACTTATTTTATATATATCTAATATCTACACATATTGTACATTTAAACATGTGTAGGCATTTAATTTGCCACGTCATTTAAAAAAAATACATATTAACTTAGTTTATCTACCTATTTTAAAAAAAAAATATGTGTTGGCAAACACAATCATTTACCTACACATATATTAGTTTTTTACATATGTGTAGATAATTTACCTACACATGAAGAAATTTGCCACATGTGTAGGTAATTTAATATTTAATCGATTGCCAATTTTGGGGGGAAATTTTCCCACCAACACCAAGTGTGGCTAAAATCCGTTACCAACACATATTAAGTGTTAATCCTTATGAAAATATATTATCAACCATTACCCACACATATACAAACATGTGTAGGTAAATTATGTGTGGGTAAACACCCTAATTTCTTGTAGTGCCACTTTATAAGAAGGTTGAGTAACAAAACTTGGTAACACAGAAACTTAATGTTCCTTTTATTATTGTATATGTATTATAATATAGTTGAGATGTTATTGTTTTAGGCTATTCATGGAATTTTTGAGGATATTTTTTGATGTGACAAAGAAGATATTGGGGTCTAAATATGTGACCGCAAATTGGTTTTTTGTTGAGCTTTCCAAAATGCACTCAAGTATAGCAAGTATGTCTTTAAGTGTTGATGAGAAGAAGCGAGCCGTGGGTTTGTCTATGAACACAAAGTTTGAGAAGTATTGGGATAATTTAGACAATATTAACCATTGGTTGTATGTGGCACTTGTTTTAGACCCACGGAATAAGATGTTATATCTTGGTTATTCTTTAAGTTTGATATATGACAAAGGTTCCATAAAAATCAAGCTAATCAAGGAGCTAGTGAAAGAAACATTAATGGAGTTGTTTGATCATTATAAGCTAAAGCCTAAAGGTAGCTAAAAGAAAGGAGCGGCAATGTACTTCGTCATCCTCGCGTAATTTGGTTGATGATGTTGGGTATGTTGATTTAGAAGATGGTTACAAGAAGTATTTAGAGGAGGAAGGTGAAGAAGTTCTTGATGATCATGAAGTAGAAATTTATTTACGTGATGGAACGGAAAAAAGAGAGGAAACATTTGATGTTTTAGTTTGGTGGAAGGCAAATAAGATTAAGTTCCCTATTCTCTCTGAAATTGCTAAGCATGTTTTAGGAATGCCAATCTCAACTGTTGCATCCGAGTCGGCTTTTAGCACCGATGGTAGGGTGATTGATAAATATAGGAGCTCTCTTACTCCTAAAACTGCAGAGGGATTAATTTGTGCCCAAGATTGGTTACGGTCTACACCAAAAGATTTCCAAGATCTTTACGTGCATGGTGAACAACTAGAGGTGTTGGTTGATGCTTTGGAGAATATGGAAATTGGTAATAACATTTTTAATTTACATGTTCTTTTTTTTACTTAGATATTAATATATTTATGTGTGCTTTTGTAGATTGCATACCCGGAAAGAAAACGGCCAAAGACTCGATTGCTGAAGATGATGAAGATGAAGATTGGGACTAACGTCTAGAAGTATAACTTTTAGCGTTTTTGGTTTAAAACTTTGTTAACTTTAAAACTCTAGCCACTTTTTTGTATTGTTGTGGCTTCACGTAACACGTGCCTACTTTTGATTTTCGGGTTAACATTATGATGCTATTTTGTTGGATTTAAACCCTTATGTTAGTGGATTGGTGTCACACCCCGATATTTCGACGTATTACCGGTGGGCCCGGTGGGGAGTATCGTGACGTAGTTGATATCATCATAGTCAAACAACACAATTTAAAATGCACAGCGGAAGCAAAAGATAGGTTTATTTCAACCGAATAAAATTGTAATATTAAGTATCACAATATAGTTGAAATAGATCCACAGGCGGATCAAATAAACAGAAAACGTAGTTCAACAGACTCAAAATGCATCCAAGCTTGCGAGACTCTTAATGATGCTAAGGAGAGGCCAGCCTATTACGCGTAGTACCTGCACTTAACCTTTTTGGGAAAATACGTCAGTTTACACTGGTAAATACAATTAACTGACTCATTTTGAAAAGGTTTAGAAAATTGATTTGAATGCACAAGGCACAAAATATTTTATAACTTGGGATAATTATTTATATATAAACTTGTAAAAGAATTACATGTTCCTTATGCGTTCAGTAGCCCGGGTTGACACCGGGTTAGAGCTTAATAGACACACCACATGATATAGTCCCGTGGCGGGTTATTCCCGAAACTGGCGGTTATACCTTATTATTTATATATGCACTAACGGGTGTACGCCTACACCCGTGTGCTTAGGTCGTGGCCATTTCTTAAAATGATGCCAAGGATATCCGGGACATGGTCATTAACCCCCCAAAGGCTTTAAGCAAACAAAACAATTTAAACGGGATATTTCAATAATTTAACCTTCATACGATTAAAGATTCAATACCCGACCAAGCGGTATTTTATATACCGTACCCCAAGCCCGTATAGGGAAAATAAGTTAAAAGTATTTACCTTTGCAAGTATTAATCACAAATAGCAAGTGCGTGTAGCTTTTACCGGGTCTCCAATTCTGGAACAAAGGTTTTTAATAACCTATTAGATTCCTAACGGGTCTTTAATTAAGCATAAACTTAGACCGGTTAGTTTTAAAGGAAGATACGGTTCAAACGCACGATTAAGTGAAGACCGGAATAGAATGTGATTTAGACCCAACAAGTTTGAAGACTTGTATAACATAGGTAAACTAAACACATTCTGGAATTTGAGACAAAAATGATAAGGTTTGACCCGTTTCGGTCAATTTATGCAAACTAGTTACATAAAACAAACCGAACGCGAAAAAATGCATAACGGGTAACCATAAGAGTCATATACAGGTTTCCTAAGTTAACATGCCTTAAATATGTTGTGACATCAGTAGGATATCTTCTATTATGCCCGAAATGGATTTAAACTCAAACTATGCCTCGTAGGGGCATTTTGGTCATTTTAGGGGTTATAAAAGAGTTTAAATAATAATCTGAGTTACAGGTCTGATATAATCAGTAAAAATACTTAATTTAATAAGTTATAACAGTAGGGTATTATATATATGTAAAATTTATCATTTAAAACCAAACTATGCACCTTAGGGGCATTTTGGTAATTTCACATAGGCTTAAAAGTTAAAACTGGAAATCTGAGTTTAAAACTTTTGCTTACTGTTAATATATAAAAATTTACTGAAAATATCAGTAGGCATCAAACCTTATATGTTTAAAATAGTTTTAATACATACTATGCGTTAAAAACGCTTAAAAATGCGATTTTGAGCTATTTCCGGGTTTTTAAAGGAAAGCTGATATTTTTATTATTCCAGAAGACTCAAAATGTTTTATTTTTCATATTAGATAAGTAGAAAAAGGTTTGGTATCAAAATAATTTGTAAAACTCATTTTATAGCCCAAAATGGCAAAACTGGCAATTACCGAAACATGCATAGAACTCTATGTTATGCTCAGCCTAAAATTAAATAAAAATCTTAAAAAATCCCAAAATATTATATTACATCAGTGGGTAAAAATTTGGTATCAAAAATCGGGTTTAGATAGGCTATATGCTAATTACGCCGTTTATTTAATAAAAAGCTTTCTAATTACGCTAATGAGCATAACTCCTAATCTAGACCTCAAAATGATGTCAAATTTTAGGGACAAGTTTATAACTCAGTAACTAAGGTTTATATTCTTTTACATTTTCAAAAATCACGTTTTAAGGTCATAAGGGCATAATAGTCAACATTTAAGCATTTAACGGAAACATGCATATGAATCGGATAACTAATGAACCAAGTTGTATAATCTCAGAGAGTTATACTTACATGAAACCTGATCCAAATAAAGCTCTAAGGAAATTCTAAACTATGCTCAAACAGGTCAGAACTGAAAGTCAAAGCAGAAGTCAAAATATGCGACTTTCGGTCCCGAACTGAGCCTAAACTGAAAATTGTCGGGTTGAACATGTTTAGACATGTTCTTACATTAATTACCAAGTTATATTAATGATAAAACAGGTTGCATGGCTCCTACATTGCTAATTATGCATTAATTTGAAAATAAGCTTTCTGTTGACTTTTTAAGATTAACTTTGACCCGACAATTGACCTAGTTAGAGTGGGAATTAGAGGGTGCCATTTTAAGGGTTTATTACCCACATAATTAACAACTCATAGGTACTTTCAATTCGAGATTTGACTGAACAATTATTGATTAATCACGAAGTCAAACTTTAATTACGATGGTTTGACTTTAAGCTAAATAACTAAGCTAAACTGAATTAGGAAGGGTTAAGGACACTTACAAGGGTCCTATGCATGACTAAAGATCACTAGGAAGTGTGCTTGAGCTCCAGGAACCTCCAGAAGTGAAGTTGTGAAGCTTTGCAAATGAATGAACAAAGTGTTGCAACAATGCTCCTCTTATATAGTGAATTTAATTGCTTAGGATGATGCCAAGCAAGTCTATGGTTGCAACCAGATGTTTACAGGTGCCCCTACTGCATGTAAATCCGTTTGTGCAGCCCCTGGTATTAGTTTATAGGTCCTAAAGGCGGTTACACAGCTGAAACTGGCAGCTGCCAAAAAAATTCTGTCGCTGGGGTGTTCAGGCGGCCCGCGTAAGGGTCCTGCTTGACCTTACGCGGCCCGTATGGCCTTCCAGAACCTGCCAAACAAGTTTCCTTTATTACATTTCAGTCCCTGGTCCTTTCTTACGTGGTTTTAAGTCTTGTTCTTGCATTTTTGGCCCTCTAACCTTACTTTTAAGGGCTCCAAGACATATACAAACATCGTCAAGTCCTCGGTTAACTTTGTGATCACCCGAAAAGTCATAAATTTCAACGTTGACGCTTTTAACCCCTCGTATACGAATATTGTCATAACTTTCTCATACGATAACGAAACTTGGTGAAATTTTTATCACATATTCTAGTGGGTATAATTTATCGTTACAAAGCTTCAGGTTTGCTAAAAGGTCACTCAGAGGTATACTTTAAACATGATGACACATTTAACCCCTGTAGTTTGTAATCTCTCACTTTCTTCCACAATTAGCTTCGTATGATCCATGATTCATTCGTTTAAGGGTATAAACATCGTGTAGGGTTACAGTAAAGTATATTTATCCATTGTTGACACTTTGAACCCTTATATTCACATACTTTCTTTGTTTGTCAACTTTAGTCCCTCTAAAGCAATTCTTTACACGTTTAAAGCTTATGACACGTGTTGATACATTATTGGACATAAATTTTCGAGGTGTTACATCCTCACCCCCTTAAAAGAAATCTCGACCTCAAGATTTACTGAAACAAATGAGGGTACTTTTCTTTCATTGTGGATTCTACCTCCCACGTATACTCGGGACCTCTACGGGCATCCCATTTGACCTTCACAATTGGCACTTGCTTCCTTCGAAGCTTCTTAACCTGTCGATCCTCGATTGACAAGGGTTTTTCAACAAACTTTAAGCTCTCATCTATGTGCACATCCTTATGTGATATGACTAGTGACTCATCAGCTAGACATTTCTTCAGATTGCAGATGTGGAATACATTGTGAATACCACTGAGCTCTTCAGGTAAGTTCAACTTATAAGCCACTGATCCGACACATTCGATGATCTCAAATGGTCCTATGTATCTTGGGCTTAACTTACCTTTCTTACCAAATCGCATCACTCCCTTCCAGGGTGACACTTTAAGTAAAACCTTATCACCAACCTCAAACTTTAGATGTTTTCGCCTTTTATCAGCATAACTTTTCTGCCTGTCCCTGGAAGCTTTCAGGCGGTCACGAATTTGGACAATCTTGTCCGTTGTTTCAAGGACTATGTCAGGTCCTGATAACTGAGCTTCCCATACTTCTGCCCAACAAATAGGCGTCCTGCATTTCCTACCATATAATGCCTCAAATGGTCCTGCCTTAATGCTTGTATGGTAACTATTGTTATAGGAGAATTCGATTAATGGAAGGTGGTTATCCCAACTACCATCTAAGTCAATCACATACGCACGAAGCATGTCTTCCAAAGTTTGGATGGTACGCTCACTCTGCCCGTCCGTCTGAGGATGGTAAGCCGTACTAAAATTTAAGCGCGTGCCCAAAGATTGTTGGAAACTTTTCCAAAAATGTGATGTGTATCTAGTATCTCTGTCAGAGATAATAGACACTGGTACGCCATGCAGAGATACAATCTTATCTACGTACAATTGGGCTAACATATCGGAGCTATAAGTCTCCTTAATGGGTAAGAAATGTGCTGACTTAGTCAGTCTATCTACTATGACCCATATAGTATCATTTCCTTTCCTTGTCTTTGGAAACTTGGTGATGAAATCCATCGTCACCATCTCCCACTTCCAGGTGGGAAGTTCAGGCTCTTGTAGCAAACCTGACGGTTTCTGATGTTCAGCTTTGACTTGAGCGCACGTCAAACATTTGGCTACATAGGTAGCTATAGACTTCTTCAAGCCTATCCACCAATAATTTGCCTTCAGATTCTGGTACATCTTATCAGCTCCAGGATGAACTGAGTACTTAGAATTGTGGGCTTCCTGGAGGATAACATCCCGAAGTCCTCCATAAATTGGGACCCATATTCGTCCATTTAACCTCAGAATTCCGTCCTTGCCATAGGATAATTGTTCTTCAGTTACTCCTAGCTTTTCATTAGGATAGTTAGCTTCTAGTACAGCTTCCTTCTGTGCAGCTAACAACCTTTCAATCAAACTATTCTTTAACTCAATGCTCTTGGCATTGATTCTTATAGGCTTCACTCTTTCCTTCCTACTTAAGGCATCGGCAACCACATTTGCCTTGCCTGGATGGTATCTTATCTCACAGTCATAATCTTTCAAGGTTTCCATCCAACGTCATTGCCTCATGTTCAAATCCTTCTGATTGAACAGATGTTGAAGGCTCTTGTGATCTGAATAGATCACGCACTTGGTTCCATACAAGTAATGTCTCCATAGTTTTAGTGCAAATACAACGGCACCCAACTCCAAATCATGGGTGGTGTAATTCTTCTCGTGCACTTTTAACTGTCGAGAAGCGTAGGCAATAACTTTGCTTTTCTGCATAAGCACACATCCCATACCTATGTGCGATGCATCACAATATACCACAAATTCATCAATTCCATCTGGCAACGTCAGTACTGGAGCATTGCTCAATTTCTGCTTAAGAATGTCAAAGGATTCCTGCTGCTTAGGACCCCAGTCAAACTTAATATTCTTACGGGTTAATGAAGTTAGGGGCGCAACAATCCTTGAGAAGTTTTCTATAAATCGCCTATAATATCCTGCTAAACCTAGAAAGCTACGAATCTCTGTAGGCGTCTTTGGCTCTTGCCAATTCATAACAGCTTCAACTTTGGCGGGATCTACTTGGATACCATGCTCACTAACAACGTGTCCAAGGAATTGGACTTCACGAAGCCAGAATTCACACTTCGAAAACTTGGCATAGAGCTTTTCTTGATGAAGCAGTTTCATAATGCATCGAAGATGGTTCTCATGGTCAGCTTGGCTCTTTGAGTAAATGAGAATGTCATCGATGAAAACGATGACAAATTTATCCAAGTAAGGCTTGCAGACGCGATTCATAAGATCCATGAATTCGGCAGGTGCATTAGTGAGCCCAAAAGGCATCACTAGGAACTCGTAATGACCATAACGAGTCCTAAATGCAGTCTTGTGTATATCTTCATCTTTAACCTTCAGTTGATGGTAGCCTGACCTCAAATCAATCTTAGAGAAGTAACTTTCCCCTTGCAGTTGATCGAACAGGTCGTCGATCCTGGGCAATGGATATCTATTCTTGATAGTGACCTTGTTAAGCTCGCGATAGTCGATGCACAGTCGCATCGACCCATCCTTCTTCTTCACAAGCAGGATTGGTGCTCCCCATGGAGATGAACTAGGACGAATGAAACCTTTTGCCAACAACTCGTCTAGCTGAGTCCTCAACTCTTTCATCTCTGTTGGTGCCAACCTGTAAGGTGCCCTTGCAATAGGTGCTGCTCCTGGAATAATGTCAATTCTGAATTCTACTTGCCTATCTGGTGGCAAACCAGGTAGTTCTTCAGAGAACACTTCGGGATATTCAGAAATGACTGGAATATCTTCAATTTTGGGCTTCTTCTCATCAACAGTTACCTATGCCATATAAATGACACAACCCTTCTTCAGACATCTGGATGCCTTGAGCATAGACACTTGCTCAGGAAGTCCATACTGGGTATCTCCCTGAATGGTAAGTGGCTCACCAGATGGAGTCTTGACCACTACTTGCTTCTTGTTGCAAACAATTTGGGTCTGGTTACGAGATAACCAGTCCATGCCTATAACTATATCGAAACCGGCTAACTTCAAAGGAAGTAAGGACAAAGGAAATGAGTGGTTCCTAATGGATATGAAACATCCATCTAACACGGTTGATGCGGTTTCTATGGTACCATCGGCTAACTCAACCTCATATTTTATGCTTAGGGTTCTAACAGGTAGGTTTAACAACTTACAAAACTTATCATCAACAAATGAATTATCTGCTCCAGAATCAAATAACACCCTTGCATAAACATCATTAATAAGGAAGGTACCTGTTATGACATTATCATTCTGGATTGCCTCCTGTGCGTTCATCTGGAAGACCCTAGCATTGGTCTTTTTCCCTTCCTCAGCTTTCTTAGCAAACTTTGGGCAATTGGACTTGATATGCCCCTTTTCATTGCAACTATAGCACGTAGCATCCTTGATTTTCTTACAGTCTAAGGTCTTGTGCTCAGAAGATTTACAAATCCCACAAGGCCTTGGCTGCGACTGGGATTTCGACTCGAATCTGCACTTCCCGAAGTGGTGCTTCTTACAGATTTTACACTTGGGCTTATCACCCGACTGATGACCATCCTTTTTAGTTCCAAAACTCTTCTTGTGGTCATTGTTTCCTTTACGCTTCTTGTCTGAACGTCGTGAGTTGTCATCCTCACGCTTTCTCTTCTCAGCGTCTGTGTTTCTCAGCGATCTCTGCCTGACCGCGTCCAAAGTAAGGGACAATGATATATCAGCTGCAGACCGAAAAGTAGCTGGTCTGGAGGCCTTCACACTGGCCTTGATTTCTGGGGCCAAACCCCCGATGAAACGAGCTATCCTCTTGGGTTCCGGAGTCACCAGATACGGAACCATTCTTGACATAGTGTTGAAGCTCGTAAGGTTGTAGGTCCCCTATTCGTATGGATCTTTCACAGAATTGTCTTTCCAATCAAGAGTGCGGAATCCTCTTGATCAGAATATCACAGAAACAAGTAGAAAACAGAAACAGCTATTCACTTTCAAACCGGTCTTTATTGATTATCAATCTTAACGAATTACAATCAATCAAGACCACACACAATTTCGTCCAAGTCTCTCAACTCTCACGAAATTACTCTCACACAATGTTCTGGCTGATCAGCTGATTAACCTAAACCCTAAAGCATAACCCTGTTTATATAACACAAGGTTTGCTACTTGGGCCAAGGTTAAACATCATGGACTGCGAATTGGACAAGCCCAATTCGTTTCCCATTAACCCAATTCGTTGGGTTTGGTTAGCCCAAACATTACTAACTCACTAATACAAAGCTAAACCCGCTAACCGTTTATCGTTTATCTAATTACAAGATATCCAAAGACCAAATCTAAGCTGTTGTCACAAACATGCACCAACAAACTCCCCATTGACAATAGCTTCATAAAATAACTTTGTCTTCAGTCGTCTTGCAATCTTCATGTAGTCTTGCACTGTCTTTGGTCTTTGGATAGCTTCAGCTTCAATAGCTCTGTCAGCAACAGACTCCCCCTAAGCTGATGCATCCAATCACCAAATCTTCAAAAACTTTAGCGTTTGAGTAAACTCCAGTTTAGCATTTGTAAAGCACTCTTCAATCTCTTCAACTTTGTCTGCAATGTAGAAAGGAGGTTCTACCATGCATCCAATCAAACTCTCATCTTCACAGCAACTTCTCAGCAACACAACAACTCATCACTTTCTCAGCAACATACCGCTTCACTCTGTATACTATAAAACAAACATCTCGAGAAACCATAAGAATTTTTCAACCTAAGTTAAACAAATTATGATTATTCAAGAGATTTGTTAAACTGTATCACAGATTAAGCATTTTCAATTGCATCACCAACACGCAAAACTTTTTAATCACACACCCTATAATGATTTAAAATTTTGAACTCACTTTCTAACACCGTCTCCCCCTATCAGTAACAATTCCTCCAAGAATAACAGTTTTCCGTACATTAAGAATTTTTAACAGAAAAAGACACTATTTTTGGATTTTTATATTTTTCTGAAAGCAAGTAAATAACAAAAGCAATAAACACTCTATTTTTGTGAGAATCACTGGTAAGAAGATCATATCAGCACAATCAAACTGTTTTCACACTATTAGAGAATTCTTTATTAATTTTTCATGAAAAGCAGTCCAAGACGATTACCAGTATGTTTTTCCACCTAAACAAAATGCATGAACATTTCAAGTACCATTACCATATGATACGTTAAGGTAATTTTATTTCTGATATATTAGTGTGTCCCACTTCAGGATATACCCCCGCGATCAAGGTATGCACAAAGATTCATCGTAGTAGGTGAGTATACTGATGTCATCCTTTAAGATATACTGACAATGTCTAGGTCTGCATATAATCTGTTTTATCATGTTTTGATTGCTTAACATTGAACACCCAAATAAATACTAATCAAATCCTGGAAATACAAACAACACACTCTATCATGCAAGTATCTTCCCTACCACATATTTCACAAGTCCAATCCAGATTTCTGAAATCTTAACTGGGAATAGGTTGAGAAGAGAACAGAATAGATCTTTAGGAGAGATGGTATAATATACAGATCAAATGAGTTTTCTCAGTTTGATATAGGTTTATTGGGTTTCTTTTGGGCACTTGAGGGCCTCTTTCGGGTGTATTATATCTATAGCGCGACAACGTACAGCTAGGTCAGCATGTATCTGGATGCAGCAGAAGCTGTCGTTGCCTAGCACCTCCAGGTCAGCATATATCTGGATGCAGCAAAGGAGGTACACGACTTTTTTCAGAGAAGATTTCAGAATCAGATCAAAATTGTGTGTATCGGGACAACATACAGACATTCAAATAGAAATGTGCTAATTCCAAGTGACTTTCTTTCCTGGGGTCATGTACAATTTTAGTTCTGAACAGACGAACAGCCAAGATATCCCCAGATGAAATAACAGTATAAAGACCCAAAACTTCAGATTTTGGCAATCTATCAACACAAGATTTAAGGTCATTAAACCATACACCACTGATGTGTTCCCCACTCATACACAATTCATTTAGATTTATATCACATTGGTAAGTTGATTATTTCATGCTTTTGCCTACTGATACACCGTATGATGAAGCTGCTATCACACTTAAGCAATTTAATTTCATTTCAGTGTGACAGTCTAACTTGCCGATGTACTATCATTTCTTCTTTTTCACACAGTGATAACTCATTTTTGATTTTCTATTTTTTTTATGTTTTTTTATTTTTCAAATTTTTTTTATTTTTGATTTTTAAGAAAAGCAATAAACTATTTACAAAAATTCTTATGAAAAACCAGTTATTCAGGATTCCTCATCCCATTGAGTTCGACTAAGTGTTCAAAGCGAGCCCTATCAAAAGCTTTAGTATAAAGATCTGCCAGGTTATCTTCGGTGTCGACTCGATGTAATTCAATTAGTCGTTTTTCAGCACAATCCCGTATAAAATGATGACGTATGTCAATATGTTTTGTGCGACTGTGTTTCACGGGATTATTAGTTATTGAAATTGTGGCATTATTGTCTATCATAATAGGAGTACGAGTGAAATCCAAACCGTAATCGCGCATCTGCTGTTGTATCCAGAGAACCTGAGAGCAGCAGCTACCCGCAGCAATATATTCAGCTTCACACGTAGATGTAGACACACAGGATTGCTTCTTGCATTGCCAAGACACGATCCTGCCTCCTAAGAACTGACAACCACATGTTGTAGACTTCCTGTTCGACTTGCATCCTCCAAAGTCTGAGTCAGTGTAAGCGACAAAATTCAAATCACTATCAGCTGGATACCACAACCCAAGTTTAGGTTTCCCCTTCAAGTAACGAAGAATCCGCTTCACTGCTTTCATGTGTGACTCTTTTGGATTAGCCTGATATCTGGCACACAAGCATACTGCAAACATAATGTCAGGTCTTGAAGCAGTCAAGTACATTAGAGAACCAATCATTGCCCTGTATTGAGTAGGATCAACGTCTTCAGTACTTTCATGATCTGGGCCAAGATTGTGATTTTCACAAATGGGTGTGTTGAAAGTAGAGCAATCATTCATTTTGAACCGACTCAAAATGTCATACACATACTTTGTTTGATGAATAAACATCCCATCCTCCTTCTGTTCAACTTGTAATCCCAGAAAGTAAGACAGCTCACCCATAGCGCTCATTTCGAACTTGCTCTTCATCACCTGTTCGAACTCTTTACACATATCTTCATTAGATGACCCAAAGATGATGTCATCCACATACACCTGTACTAGCAGAAAATCTTCCTTCTTCCTCTTGATGAACAGTGTACTGTCAATCTGACCTCTTTCAAAACCATTCTTGATCAGATGTGTAGACAGTGTCTCGTACCACGCCCTGGGAGCTTGATGTAATCCATACAAAGCCTTATCAAGTTTGTACACTCGATCTGGATAATCAGGATCAACGAACCCATCTGGTTGTGAGACATACACCACTTCTTGGACTTTCCCGTAGAGAAATGCACTCTTCACGTCTAGTTGATAAACTTTAAAGCCCTTGAATGTTGCGAAAGCTAGAAACAACCGAATTGCCTCCAACCTTGCCACTGGTGCAAACACTTCATTGTAATCTATCCCTTCTTGCTGATTGAAACCTTTAACCACCAATCGAGCCTTGTTTCGCGTCACTATTCCTCTGTCATCCTTCTTGCACTTAAACACCCATTTAGTGCCTATCTCTCTTTCACCTTTAGGAAGGTCAACCAACTCCCAAACCTTCAACTTAGCAAACTGGGCCAATTCCTCTTGCATAGCCTCAACCCATGAATTGTCTTTAAGAGCCATATGAATGTTCTTCGGCTCCTCTTGGGAAATAAAACAGCTATACAAGCACTCGTTCACAATCCCAGTCTTCTCAATCGACACAAATAAACCAGAATTCGCTGCTATGCTTCTTCTCGTCTGAACACCTGCATTAGGATCTCCAAGTATCATGTCAACTGGATGATCCCTGTTTGCTCGTGTAGTAGCAACAGTATCCACTTCTAAATTATCACCCAGATTTGATCCAACCTCCCCTTGAATGTTCTGATCTGCAAATGGATTAATGAAATCCTCCCCCTCAATGGGTTCAGAGTCACTATCACTTGAATCAGGATCAGCAGCACCTTTGGAAGTTTCCGCAGCATCTGTCATATCAACATTCGATCTAGGCATGAACTCACCTTCATCGTCTCCACCAATCATTGTTTGAATCAACTGAGAATCATCTGCATTTGGAAACTCAGGAATATTAAATGACTTAAAAGTGCTTTCATAATCATATAATATAGCTGGTCCACTTGTTGATTGTTGAGGTTTGTATGAAGTAATTTCCACATTATAAACAACCTCAATTTTACCAGTTTTTAGATTAAAAACCCTTTTATTCGGTGCGCCAGGTACGTAACCTAGAAAGTAGCCTTCGTCAGCCACCTCACCGAATTTTTGTTTATCTTTATTACGCACAATGGTGCAGGGTAATCCAAATGGTTCAAAGCCTTCTAAGTTTGGTTTCTTGTTAAACATTAATTCATGACATGTTTTGTTAAAACGTTTAACAGTCAAAACTTTGTTTAGGACGTAGCAAGCTGTATTCACAGCTTCTCCCCAGAAAAGAACTGGTAGCTTTGAATCTGAAAGCATCGTCCTAGCGGCTTCAATCAACGTCCTGTTTTTCCTCTCAGCAACTCCATTTTGTTGAGGTGTATAAGGAGCAGAATATTGATGTTCAATTCCTTTTCGAAGACAGTAGAGATCCAGAACTCGATTCTTGAACTCCGTGCCATTATCACTCCTTATCTTCTTTATCCTTGCATCATGGACATTTTCCAATTTCGTAAAAAGATCTATCAGCATCTCCGCTGTCTCATCTTTTGTACCTAAAAAGAAAACCCATGAATAACGTGAGTAATCATCAGTGACAACTAAACAATAGTACTTTCCACCTATGCTCCTCACATTCACTGGACCGAATAAATCCATGTGAAGTAATTCATAAGGGGCATCTATGGAATTTACTGTTTTAGACTTATGAGGTTTCTTATGTTGTTTTCCCTTTTGACATGGAAGACATTTATCTTCCACGTGAAACCTCTGCATTGGAACCCCTTTCACTAGCTCATTTTTAACAAGGTAATTCATTTTTCGATAGTGAATATGGGCCATGCGTCTGTGCCACAACATCGATTCAGCTTCAGATGCTTTTGATAGTAAACACGCCACCACAGCAGTTGGATCCTTAGCACCCATGTCCATGACATAAGTGTCATTTCTCCTTGGCGCTCGCATCACTATCCAATCGTCCGGAATCTTCAAACCTGGTTTCAACACTAATGCTTCATTCTTGGTAAAATGGACCGAGTGACCTTTGTCGCAGACTTGTGACACGCTCATCAGATTGTGTTTAAGCTGCTCCACATAGTTCACTTTGTCCAGTGTGATCTTCCCATTGGTCACCTTTCCTCTTCCTGTAATTCTACCACCTTTAGCACCCGCAAAATTCACCTTTCCACCATCAAAATCTTCAAATTCAGTCAACAATCTCGCATCCCCCGTCATGTGCCTGGAGCAGCCACTATCAACATACCACAAGTTGATAATCCTCCTTAGCAGCTCCTGCACACACCAACCAAAAAATTAGTTAGATTGGGGGACCCAAGCCTTAATGGTCTTGGGTCGTCCAAATTCACCAACCACTGGAACATCCATCCAATATCCATTACTCCTAACTGGAGTCTTGGATCTCAGACCTGTTGATGGAATTTGATTTTGATTTCCACTAGGTCTTTGGTCCTGAGGGTTCCTATACGTATTTGGACTATTTGACCTTTGGAAATTTTGATTTGGGTATCTTGAATTTTGATTTCAAGAAGCATTATTGTTGTAATTTCTAAAGCCATTGTTATAAAAAGTTCGACCACCATTATTTTGGTATCGATTTTGATATTGACCTTGACTTCTGAAATTATTAGCATTATAATTGTTCATTCTTGGTGAACTGCTTCTAGGTCTCTCAAATCTGCCTGGTGGAGATCTAGGCTGAAACCTTGGTTGATTTCTTTGAAAACGAGGAACTTGTGGAGTTCCTTTTTCAGCCTTATCTTCACCAACAACAACATTCTCTGGTTGCTTAGCAGCAGATTTCTTTGGAGAATTTGCAACTTTCTCCTGTTTATCACCACTATTTTCTGGTGACTTCTCTCTCTTCTCCTCACTCACTTGTGCTTCACTCTTTTTGTTAGGACAGCAACTAGCTACATATCCCTTGGTGTGACATTTGAAGCACGATTTCTTTTTCGAAGACTTCTTTTCTGAAGCCTTAGAACTAGATTCGGGTTTTTCTTCTGATGATGCCTTAGAAGGATTTGGTTCAGTTTGCTTAATTTCAAAATTTTCTATGTTCTTGTTTTTAGCAAACTCTATATTAGATTCATTTTCAATAACAGCTGTTTCGTTTTTCATGTCACTTCCTTGAACAAAATTAACCTTTTTAACAAAAGTTGGATTGTTATTTTTAGGATGTGATGTATTCTTTTTCAAAACAGGTTTGCTGTTATTATCCTTCTTAGCATCAGCATTCTCAAAAACATTTCCTTGACGTGACGTGGAACTACTTGGCAATGTTGACCCAAAGTCCATGAGCTCATCTTCATTAGGCAAGAAAGAATAGTCATGACTAACAGGAGGTGGAACTTCATTGAAACCATGAAATCCCACACTGGTTTTGTCATTACTTTTCTTCAAGCCACCCATCATGTGTTTCATAACAAAAGTAGAGTCCCTGAACTGACCTAATTTCCTTTCAAGTTCAACAATTTTGAGTTGTGCATCTGACAACTCTTTGCATTTATCAGAAATCTCTTTTGTTTTCTCAGCCATCATTTCATGAGCTAAGTCTATGACTTGAAGTTTTTCATTTAATTTACAGGTTACAGCTTCAATTTTAGTTTCATAACCTTTTATTTTCTTCAAGTATGACGATTCGTTTCTTTTAGCAAAAAAATTTGCTTCTTTTATGGTAGACATCTCGCCCACCAGACTTTGGTTTTGTGTGGACAACCTATCAACTTCACCCTGTAATTCACGACATTTTAAACACACAGAATTAGACTTTACCTCTCCTGTTTGTTTATCAAGGTTGGCCATGAGAGCTGCAAGCTGATCTTTCACTCTTTTGTATTCAGCTTCCTTTTCTTCAGCTTCCCGTTCCTGGTCAGACTTTTGCTTTTTCTCCTCAGCATCTGATGTCTGATCAGCCTTCTTTTCTTTAGCTTTACTCTCTGTCTTCACCTCAGCCTCATCATCCATTTTTGCTTCAGCATCTTCCACAGTATCTTCACCATCATCAATTGGAGTTATCTCTGCCATGAATGCCTGTGTGACATTGTCATCTTTTTCCAAGTGAATACTCCAGTCATATGAACCTTCTCTAGCAGTAGAGATCAGCGCTCTTGAGTTAGAGTTGTTTGTTGCATTCCTACTGTTTGAACTCTGACTCGAAGTCTCCTGCTTTTGTTTTTGACATTCCCTAGCAAAATGCCCATAACTTTGACAGTTGAAGCATCTCACTTTGGTCTTGTCGAAACCAACCGTCTTTCCTATAAACTTCCTGCCTGTTCGGTTCATAAATCTCTTCACTCTTCTAGTAATCATGGCCATTTGCCACTGCAAATCCATATCTTCATGATCATCAGGGTCAATCTGATCATAATCTTCATCCAAAGTGGCAGGATCAGATATCTTCCCCTGAATGTAGTTCTCGTAAGAAGCAACAAATGAAGCAAGTAGAGCAAGATGCTCTTCAGCAGACTTCACACTCATTGGCATTGACTTAACACCACTACTCTGCTTCGAAGCTGGTGTTCTTTTGGCTCCTGTTGATCCTCCTGAAGCAGCTACAAAACACACATCACCATCTTCATTTACTGTGACCTGCTCATTCTCACACGAAAGAAACGCAGTAGCAGAGTCGCTAGAAGCGTTGTGAGATGAAGAAGATGCAAGCCCATTGTAAATCGTTGGATCTTGAACCTGATCATATCCAGTGTCTTTCTTCTTCATACTGAGCTCATAAGCTCTCAGCTTGCCAACTACTTCCTCCAGTTCCTTTGTTTCATAATCTGCCTCTCCCTTAATCATGAGAGTGTAGATATCCCACTTAGTAGTTAAGGCATCGAGCAGCTTGTCATTCTTCTCTACGTCAGTATAGCAATCGATATCATAATTTTCCATTTCTGACATCAGATGATAGTAGCGAGTGATGATGTCCTCAAGTGACTCATGTTTCATGAACTTGAAAACAGCAAACTGCTTCTTCAGTAGATCAACTTTGTTTTTCTTGACATCTGCATTTCCCGCATATCTCTTTTCCAATGCATCCCACATATCCTTGGAATTTGTGTACCTCTTGAAAGTATGCTTGATGCTATCAGGTAAGGACATTTTAATTGCAGCCAAGGCTCTCTTTTCAGCCTCATACATCTTTTTCTCAGCATCGTCCATATTCACATAAGCAGTTTTATGAGGTCTGCCTTCAAAATCATGTGTTGGGTAAATGTACCCTTCTTCAATGCATATCCACATGCGAGTATCCTGATATTCAATGAACGATTGAAAACGATCCTTCCATGTCAAATAGTTCTCCACCTTCATCATCTTAGGTGGTTTATTGGTAGTGCCAACCTCATGCTCCATTCTCAACAGCTCATTCAAACTAGACATGTTCGACATTTTTAACGTAACAGACTGATAAAACCGTACAATATTTTTCCGAAAACAGTGGTTACCAAATTACACCGTTAGAATCGTCTCGAAAAGACGAATCCAATGATATCTAATGTCGAAAACCGAAATCGGGATTTTCCAGAGTCTGTTTTTTTTTTTTACCCTAAAAATCCAAGGAATTCAACGGTCCAAACGGTTCTGTCTAACGAGCTACGGATCAATTTCTATTTGCAAAACACTGAAATTTTATCGACGCTTGACTACTAAAATTCCACCACTTTTATTAATTTCGCTCCCTTAATTTCGCTGAGAGTGTTGTTAATTTCGCTAGGTCTGCTTCGCTGACAAGTCAAATTCGCTGATTAAGTTCACTAGTCAATTTCGCTGATCAACTTCGCTGGTTATTTTCGCAGATTAAATTCGCTATTACGACGACCTGTAAGTCGCTGAAAACCGTAATATTTTCGCTGTGGAAAATTTCACGGTTACCAAAGTCGCCTTTGGATTTAACTTCGCCGATAACTATGCTGGTTAAATTCGCAGATCAGTCAAATTCGCCAGTACAGTCAATTTCGCCACCCAGTAAATTTGGAAACTTAATCTTTTCAAAAATTATGATTATTTTCTGGATTCTCCTAACACGAATCTGCAAAATCAAAACAAGCAAATCAGCAACGTAAAACCGAAAATTATGAATAACTGATTGAATAAACACGAAGAACACGAAGAACAGTCTTCGAATCTTCAAGTCTATCAGCCGAAAACTTTTCCAGAATCAACCGAATCTTTCCAGAAATCCTGCAAACCACCAAACAAACAAACCAGAAGATCAAAACAGCCAAAAATTTTGAAAATCAATATCAAACACACAAAAATTTCGAAACCCTAATTTTTCAGGTTTCAAAATTTTCGAAAATACTCCCTGTTTCTGCAAGCACAAATCTGAACCGAGCCTTCAAGAGCCTAATGCTCTGATACCAATTGTAGGTCCCCTATTCGTATGGATCTTTCACAGAATTGTCTTTCCAATCAAGAGTGCGGAATCCTCTTGATCAGAATATCACAGAAACAAGTAGAAAACAGAAACAACAATTCACTTTCAAACCGGTCTTTATTGATTATCAATCTTAACGAATTACAATCAATCAAGACCACACACAATTTCGTCCAAGTCTCTCAACTCTCACGAAATTACTCTCACACAATGTTCTGGCTGATCAGCTGATTAACCTAAACCCTAAAGCATAACCCTGTTTATATAACACAAGGTTTGCTACTTGGGCCAAGGTTAAACATCATGGACTGCGAATTGGACAAGCCCAATTCGTTTCCCATTAACCCAATTCGTTGGGTTTGGTTAGCCCAAACATTACTAACTCACTAATACAAAGCTAAACCCGCTAACCGTTTATCGTTTATCTAATTACAAGATATCCAAAGACCAAATCTAAGCTGTTGTCACAAACATGCACCAACAAAGGTAGGCTTGACAATCTAGGTTTTTCATAACCAAAGACAAGAAATCAGCTTCAATCTTTTCAACCTCATGCTGAGGGCAGTAGTTTTCCTTAATGAGAGTAACAAACTGATCCCATGTCAGATTGTACAATGGGATTTTCCCAGTGGCTTGGATCAAAGACCTCCACCAGGCTAGTGCCTCACCTTTGAATGACTGAGATACAAACTTCACCACATCCTTATCAGCGCAACCACTGATATCTACTACAGTGTCCATCTCGTCTAACCATGACATGCAATCAACTGCTCCTTTCTCCCCAGTAAGATCCCTGGGTTTGCAGGAAACAAAGTACTTATAGGTGCAACCTTTAGCACGTGGTTCTTGGTTCAGCACAACTCTCTTAGATGGAACACTCCTCTGGTTCGTTGAGTGATGAGAATCACTCTTGTGAGCAGTATGAGTCCTTGAGGGTGGTTTAGAGTGTGGTACGGATTGGGTCCTGACATGCGTACCACTGGATTCATTGAACTGCCTTTCCAAAGCTCGCGTCAGAGCATTATCTATTAATGGTTGTAATTCTGCTCCTGCTGTGTTGACTCTGGAGGTGTCATGATTATCTCTGGGGTGGCTGTTGGCTTCGTCTGACCCGACCATGTAGCTTGATTGCTACATAAAATAATGATTCTAATTCATTCAGAGGTCTATAACAGTTTTTATCATTCTAGATGATTTATTAATCATGGTATTTAAGAACCATTATTGATTAATTTGTTAAGCATATATATATATTCAGGATTTTCATTATAATAATCCTTAGTTATTGTTATGGGTCATTTTCTGAGCGTATATGTCTTGACTAATATCCTGCTTTTAATTGTTTATTTGTGACCAGGATACTGGACTGGGATATTGCTAACATCCTGAGCGATATCCTGAGGTTGATTGAATTAACCACGTGCAGGTTAAAGGCTGGGGGTTACTAACGGTCAGATGGACTTCTTCTCCTCAAGACTCGGGCGTATTTGTTATGGGAGAGACGTTGAACCCGAAAGACCAGGTCTACAACGTTCGAGTGGGGAATATTCGCCGGATCCCGGTTAATTAGGATAGTTTGTTACACTTCTTTTACTATAAATAGATGAGGGCGGATCAGATTAAGGCACGCAACTTTTCACACTTTCAAACACTTTTGCTCTAGCTCACTGCAAACACTACACACAACACTTGTATTCGAATTACTTTGTAACACATAGTTGGTCCGCACCACATCCTGCACTGTATCCTGGTATTTAAAGCAATAGAAGAACAAGGCAGCTGCGATTGTCAGCTCCCGAGGTTTTGTGCCGGCGATCTAGATTGATCAAGGGCTTTCCTCGTACATCACGTGTCAACTTTTACCTTCTTGCTCATTCTTTGATCACAGATACAGCTCTATATCCTGAGCCGTATCCTGAAACTGTTTTTTATAATCAACTTGGTTAATATATATTTCACACATATTTCTAGCACACTACCTCACTTAACTAATTTGATCACTAAATTGCTTCGGTAATTTTTGACCAAAACAATTTAGCGCCCACCGTGGGGCAAGTGGTGCTATTTTTGCTAAAAACTTTAGTAAAATCATTACTCGGTTTTCTATTATCAAAACTTTTTTCTAAATTGTTTTCAATGGCCTCAAGATCAAACATGAGCTCTTCCACCATGTCTGCTACAACCTCTGCAACAATTGGTTCGGTGCTTCCGCCTCCTCCTCCGAGAATGCAAGCTTCATCACACGGAGCTGAAAGTCATGTAGCTCGGGATGTGATCCCTGCTCCCAGTACCCAGGGATCCGGTCCTGTTTTGGCATCTAATGATGAAATTCTGAATTTGTTTGGTAGTGTACAAGAACAGATGAGGCAGCAGCAGGAAACTAATTGGATGCTGATGAGAGAAATACAACTCTTGAAATCTGGCCCAAGTAGACCTGCTGAAGTAACTGTCACTCCTATACAGCCTAGGGCTTTGAACTTCAGTTCCGCAGTTTACACTGAGGATAACAGGGGGAATATCGTCCCAAGCCATTCTCAGAATCATACCCCTGAGATACCCTCCTCGGTCAGGATGTCAACTGTGAGGAGTTCAGGATATGCTCCAGGATATGGCCAGAATCCTCAGGCCGGTAATGTGTCAAATAATAATATTCTTGCTACTAACAACAATGGGTCTTTGCAGGATGCAGGTATGACGTCAACATTTACCAGGGAGCTCCAGAAATTGAAGGACATGATATCCAGTGTACCTGGAGTGGTCCAGCCAATTCCGGAAGTATCTCAAGACAGCCACAGGATATCCCGCTTTGCATATCCTATCTGTGATGCTGAAATCCCAAAAAGATTTCAGACCCCCAACATGAAACTGTATGATGGGACTACGGATCCTGAAGAGCATATTGCCCAGTATAGGGAGAGGATGGAAATCAATCCTATCCCTTCAGATCTCAAGGAAGCATGCTTATGCAAGGGTTTCGGTTCTACCTTGACAGGATCAGCCTTAAAATGGCTGTTGAATGTTCCTCCTCACTCAATTACTTCGTTTGCTCATTTGGTTAATTTATTTAACAGTCAATTTTCTTGTAGTCGGAGTTTTGAGAAACTAACCAGTGACCTTTACAGGATAACTCAAGGACCTCAGGAATCCTTGAGGGATTATGTGAATAAGTTCAGCCGAGAATCCTTGGATATCCCACATCTTGATGTTGCAATAGCTGTGCAAGCTTTCAAGATGGGGTTACAAAAGGATTCTCAGTTTTATCAGGATCTTGTAATGAATCCCTGCAGGAATCTCGACGAAGCTCGTAACAGGGCTTTGAGATATATCCGCTTGGAAGATGACAAAAAGATGCAAGAGAGGATGAATTCTACCTCAACCTATGAATCGACCAACAGGAAATCAGAATCCTCGTATAAACCATATCGCTCCAAGCCTTATGGTAGAAATGATAACAAGAAAGTGAATGCTGTTGAAGACGAGGATCCTGAAGAATATCCTGAATTATCTGAATACTGCTTTTCTGTTAATATACCTGAGTTAATGTATGCTATGCAGGGTTTAGGAGACAAAGCTAGGTGGCCTCGAAAGAACCAGCAGAAAGCTGATTGGAAGGATAAATCCAAGTGGTGTGCCTTCCATGAAGATTTCGGACATGTGACCGAGGATTGCATTGCTCTAAGGAAAGAAATAAGTTACCTGTTAAGCAAGGGATACCTGAAGGATTTGCCGGGAAGAAAATAGAATAAAGGGCAGGATCCTGAGAAGGATCCTGAAAGAGCAGCATCACCCCCAGCAGATGCCAAAATAATTAACTTTATTTCGGGGGGATCCGACATTTGTGGGACTTCGTATTCTGCGGCCAAGAGACATGCAAAGGAAGCAAAGACTGAAAGGGGAGACAAACCGGCCAGGATGACTACCCTTACAACCGATAAAGTGATCACTTTCGATAGTGATGACATGGATACTGTTCAGGATCCTCACCATGATGCTCTCGTAATAACATTATATGTTGATAACCATTTTGTACGCAGGATATTAGTGGATAATGGTAGCTCCGTCAACATAATTCAGCTGGAAACATTGAAGAGGATGAATGTATCTCCGATGGACATTACTTCGAAGTCCACTGTGCTCGTTGGTTTCAGTGGAGAAGCTAGGAATACCGTAGGGGAGATAAAGTTACCAGTATATGTTGAAGGGGTCAACTCGATACAACGTTTCTGTGTGATGGACTCTCTGTCCTGCTATAATATCATACTAGGCAGGCCATGGATCCATGATATGAAGGCTGTACCATCGACTTATCATCAGTGCATCAAGATCCCTACCCCTTGGGGGGTTGTCAAGGTTGATAGTGATCAGCAGGAGGCGAAGGAATGCTACTCATCCTCAATGAAATCCTCAACCAAGCCCAATCTAGCATAGCAATTAAAGATGCGGGCCCGGGATATTGTGGAGGCTTCACAGCAGGATATGAAGAAAGTTATCCTGGATCAGGATAATCCTGATGTCTCGGTGCTCGTAGGAACCAATATCCCTCAGGATATTGAAGAACAATTAACTAACTTTTTGAAGTGCAGGATGTCGACATTTGCATGGAAGCATGAGGATATGACAGGCATATCCAAAGACGTTATTACTCACAAGCTTGGAATTGACAGGTCGTTCAAGCCTGTTCAGCAAAAAAGAAGGAAGTTTGCTCCTGAACGAAATATAATCATCCAAGAGGAAGTTGAAAGATTGTTAAAGTCCAAAATGATCAGAGAAGTCAAGTTTGCGAGATGGCTGGCAAATGTGGTCGTAGTACAGAAGAAAAATGGGAAATGGAGGGTCTGTGTAGATTACACGGACTTGAATAAGGCTTGTCCTAAAGACCCATTCTCTCTTCCTCATATCGATGCAATGGTGGATGCTACTGCTGGGCATGAGATGTTAACGTTCATGGACGCATCCTCAGGATTTCAGCAGATTCAAATGGAACCTTCGGACCAGGAGGATACTGCCTTCATGACACCAACATGTATTTATTGCTATACTGCTATGCCTTTCGGTTTGAAAAATGCAGGTGCAACATACCAGAGATTGGTGAATATGATGTTCAAAGATAAGCTGGGGGACACCATGGAGGTATATATTGACGATATGGTGGTGAAATCTAGAAAGGCTGAGGATCACCTCCAGGATATCAAGGGAGCATTTGATATCCTGGATCAATACAACATGAAGCTAAATCCTGCTAAGTGCCATTTTGGAGTGGGAGCAGGAAAGTTTCTAGGATATATGGTGACTAAAAGAGGAATAGAGGCAAGCCCGGAGCAGATTAAAGCCATCCTGGATATCAAATCACCTTCAAATATGAAGGATGTTCAAGGACTAACAGGCCGAGTAGCAGCGTTGAACAGATTTATTTCAAGATCCTCGGAAAAATGCAAGGAATTTTATGATATCCTCAAAAAGAAAAAGAAGTTCGAATGGGGAGCAAAGCATGAAGCAGCCTTGCAGGATTTGAAGCGATATCTCTCAACTGCACCTCTATTGATGAAGCCTGAAAATGGTGAACCACTATCCCTATACCTCGCTGTATCAGAGAATGCTGTAAGTGCCGTTCTTATAAAGGACCATGAAGGTCAGCAATATCCTGTCTATTATGTTAGTAAAAGTCTATTAGATGCTGAAACTAGATATTCTCATTTAGAAAAGTTGATACTAGCATTAGTTATGGCATCAACGAAGCTTAGACATTACTTTGAGACACATAGGATTCATGTTAAAACCAATTATCCTGTTAAAAACGTGCTTAGGAAACCAGAGATGTCAGGTAGGATGGCCAAGTGGTCAGTGAAATTGAGTGCTTATGACTTAGTATATGAACCTAGAAATGCCATAAAGTCTCAGACTTTAGCTGACTTTGTGGCTGATTTTAGTAGTGACATTCAGAACGAAGTAGATTTAGAAGTACAGCAGCTAGGAGAAAACTTAGAATGCTGGACATTATATACTGATGGTGCATCTAACGTAAGAGGTGTAGGTTTAGGTATACTACTAAAATCGCCACTGGGGGACATATTACCCCAGGCTATTAGGTGTGAATTTCCTGCTACTAATAATGAGGCAGAATATGAGGCTTTAATTGCAGGATTAGAGTTGGCTAAAAATATGAATATTAAAAATTTGCAAGTATATGTTGACTCCTTGTTAATCACTAATCATTTTAATGGATCCTATGCAGTTAAGGGAGAGAAGTTAATTGAGTATCTCGAAATTCTCAAAAAATTAGCAGGATATTTCGATATATTTACACTTGAACAGGTACCAAGAGAAGATAATGCTGAAGCTGATGCCTTGGCAAATCTGGGATCATCGGTAAGGATACCGGAAGGAACCCGGATACCAATATTACATATCCTATATCCTGCGACGAATCCTCAGGATAAGGAAATAATAAGTGTTCAGGATCCTGATGATGACTATCTTGAGGAGGATCCTAAGTCCTGGACAGCTCCAATCATGAGATATCTAAAGGAAGGATACATCCCAAAGAATGAGAATCCTAAAGCCTTTAGGATGAAGGTATCACGATTCACTATTATAAATGATGTTTTGTATAAGAAATCTCTTGCAGGACCATATCTGAGGTGCTTGGAGGATCCTGAAACCAAAGAAGTACTTCAGGATATACACGAAGGGGATTGTGGTAACCATACTGGGGGCAGGTCATTATTCTCAAAAGTATTAAGGATAGGATATTATTGGCCGACAATGAGGAGAGATGCCACATAATATGTTCGAAGATGTGACGCCTGTCAAAGACATAGTAATATACTACATCAGCCTGCTGAACCATTGTATCCTATTGTTTCCTCTTGGCCATTTATGAAGTGGGGTATGGATATAGTGGGAAAGCTTCCAAAGGCTCCAGGAGGAAAGGTTTTTATGTTAGCAATGACGGATTATTTCTCCAAGTGGGTTGAAGCAGAAACATTTGTTCAAGTTAGAGATCAGGAAGTGGTATCCTTCATAAAAAGGAATATCCTGACTAGGTTTGGAATACCAGCTGAGATAATTTGTGACAACGGATCTCAATTTATAAGTAAAAGGACTAATGACTTCTGCAAGAGTTGGGGAATCAAAATGATTACATCCACCCCGGTACATCCTCAAGCAAACGGACAAGCTGAATCCTCAAACAAGATAATTGTCAACAACTTGAAGAAGAGATTAGGGGCCAAGAAAGGAAGATGGGCAGAAGAATTACCCTTTGTTTTGTGGGCTGATAGAACGACGGTAAAAAATGCAACTGGTCAAACCCCGTTTTCCTTAGTATTTGGAGCAGAAGCAGTGATCCCGACAGAAATGGTGATACCTACAGCAAGATCCAGCCTTAGGAATCCTGAACAGAATCCTGAAGTCATATGCCAGGAGTTGGATACTATCGATGAGACAAGAGATGCAGCAAAGTTAAGGATGGCAGCGTATCAACAAAGGATATCCAGAGCATATAACAAGAATATAAGGACCAGAAGGTTCAAAGTTAGTGACTGGGTGTTAAGAAAGGCTTTTCAAAATACTACTAATCCTGCTGATGGAAAGCTGGCTCCAAAATGGGAAGGACCATATGAGGTTGAATCAGAATCAGGAAAAGGTGCATACCGACTCAAGAATATGGAGGGGGATATGCTGCCAAGATCTTGGAATGCTATACACCTTAAGCTTTATTTCAAGTGAGTTTAGAATTTAATTTCTAACTCAGGATGGTATGAATTCTATCTCTTTTAAATATGTATGGTTTAATTTACTCTTTGAAACCCAATACTGACTTAAGCATCGGATGGGTGTTAGCCAAGCTAACACCCACCTTAGTTTGAAGATGTTTTGCAGTATATGCTTCGGGATATAGCTCCGGGATACACACTCAGGATCCTTCGGAAGATTAGAGGATTGGCCCCCTCTCTCACGTATAAGGGATACTGATCCCTTCACAGGTTTAAAGGTATTCACCTTTCTTCCGGATTGGGTTTAAACACCCCGCCTGGAGCGCAAGTTATTCGGGAATAGTTCAAGGTGGCGGGACCAGTCCATGTAAAAGTGGCTGACAATTTCGTTACTGTTGGCTATGTCCTGAATCCTAAAGGTATATGAGGATTGATCACCCTCTCTCACGAAAGGGTATTTTCATACCCTCTAAGGTTTAAAGGTTTTCACCTTTCTAAGTCTTGGAGTTTATACACTCCCGCCTGTAGCGCACGAAAATTTGGGATTTCCCCCAGAATACAAGGGATTTATCTCCAGTACATTCTTGGGGTTTACCCCTGTAACATGAAAAATTGTCTATACAATTGGAACTGATATCCAGAAGATTTCTAAGTATGTGAAGACATTGTACACAGGGGACATTCCTACTGAGGGAATGGTGTAAAGCTCAAAGGATAAGGCTCGGACCTAATACACTAAGTGTCTCAGACAGGGGACATATTCAGTGGAAGAGTTGCAAAGGGATTGAAGTTTGAGAATAGGGTTATACCCTATTCCTGGTATGATCGTTCCTTCGTAAACGTTATTTAAGTTTTTGAAAATACTGTGTTTGGCAAAAGGTTAAACATCCTGATTAGGATAAATTCTCGGGATATATTCTAAAAATATATTTTCAAAATACTTTTCAGGATATTTGATTAAAATATTTGAAACTGATACTAGTTTGAAACTTTGATCAAACAAGTATTGTCAAAACAGGTTTTGGAAAGTGGACTGTCTTTCCTATGAAGATTGATTGAATTTTCAGAAGTTTTGTTTAAAGTTTTCGTAATATATCACTGAGTATATTTTGCAAAACTAAGGTCTGTAATAAGAAAGACAGAAAGTAATAGCAAGAAAAATGAAAGATGAAATTATTTGAAATAAACAGTACTAGTTGATAACCGAAGGCTTCATCCTGAAACCCAGGACCCATCCACCTTCGGCTATCAAATTGTTTTGATGCGGAAATAAAAATTGTTCATAAGACATAAAATTGTTCAAACAAAAGGAAATAAGCTTTAGGGGGCAGCGCCTTCTTCGTTCGTGGTAATTTCAGCAGCATTCGTCTCGGGATCCGCCTCAGCATTCCTCTCGGCATCGGAGGCATTTTCAACTGCTTTGGAAGATCCTTCGGCAGCTGGTTTGGAAGAAGTGCCGCTGAGGTTCTTTAGATTTGTTTCCCAGGCACCGACGTCCCAAGAAGGGCATTCAAAGCCTAGTGCTTTGGCTTCATGGGCCATTTTCAACCTGGCCTGGAGGAGAGAAGTGACGACGGAACTCTTAAGGCTTTCCCGGTAGCTGACCATATCCCGTTCATGTTGTGCATGGGCAGCGTTAAGATCAGCTTGGGCTTGGAGAGTAGCTTTGTTGAGAGCAGTCTGATGTTCTTGAGTCATAGCCTTGAACTTCTCCTCGTAATGACGAGATTTAGCGGCTGCAATCACGCCTTCGTCGGAGACAGTGACTTCAGCTTTCTTTAACTTGGATTCAAACGTCTTGTTGAGCCCGCAGGATTCTTGATACAGATGAACCAGACGTTCAAGACCCTGCAAAAATAAGAAGAAAGGTATTGATTTTGATAAATCCATGTGAATGGAATAAGTTGCAGGATATGGTTTGAGAATACAACCTGGTTGAGAAAGGAGGTCATAAACCTGCTTGCTTCGATGAACCCATAATTCTCATAGGGAAATGTGTCAGAAATAACGGGGGAATCAGGTTCTTTCCTTTTACGGGAGCTTGAACTCCGGGGCTTGGTAGCTGGAGAAGGTTTGGTAATGACAATGGCTTTGGAACCACTGGGTTTGGATGAGGCTGTGGCCTTGGGACTTGGCTCCTTCTTAATTTGAACCTGATCAGAATAGCTGTCGAACTCGTCGAGGTCAAAAACTTCAGGGATCTTGGCTGGTGCTGCATAAAGGGAAAAATTCTACATCTTTATTACTCTTCATTTTATTGTGTTAACTAATTATTTTGAGAGTAATCCTTACCAGACATTTCAGATGAGGAGTATTGACTGGAACTCGGGATATGTGTGGTAAAACTCCTGTCTATTGCAGGTAGTTGGTAAACAGTCTTGATTCTTTTCTCTGATTCCGCAGTAGGGGGAGCTACTTCCTTGAAATTTACTATAAAGGAATCAAAAAGAAGGATATTAGCAAAAGATAAAAATCTAAAGGTACATGGGAGTATTCATAACCCTACCGGTGGTTAACCACTCCACCGGAAAGCTAACACCCTCAGCAATGGAGTCTCGTTTGACGAAAAAGAACTTGCGTTGCCATCCATCTTCGTTTTTGGTGGCTTTAAGAATAAGGGGTTTGTTGGAAGTCGAAAAAAGCAAAAAACGGCTAGAACCATGAGATCGAAGGCGGTAAGCAATGGGCAGATCTTCAATACAAAGGTCAGGACAGTGAAGGTTTTTAATTTGGTTTAGAACAATTAATACCCTCCAAACCATGGGCATGGTCTGGGCAAAAGAAATACCCGTGGTCCGGAAAAATTGCATCATAAATTCAGGAAAAGGGTATCAGAGACCTAGCGAGAAAGGGTATGCTGGAAAGCAAACCCAATCAGTAGAAGAAATATCCGATTGAATTGACCGATCGAATGGTCTAAAGACAGTGTTATCTGGGAAAGCACCGGAAGCTCACAAAGCCGCAATGTCTGCGTTATCAAAGGCACAGACTTCCTTCTCAGGATTTTTGAGAAGATTCTGCTGAATAAAGATCTCGGATGATTCACCGGTTTGGGAATGAGTTCTGGCGGCCATTGCAGGTGAAGAAAGAAAATTGATAAAAGATGAACGAAAAATGGGGAATTACCTGGAGACTTCGTTGGAGATATTTGCTTTTCAAACAAGAAGAGAGAAGATATATGAGCATTATGGATCTTCATCGAGTTAAAAGCGCGTCGGAAGTTATGATGAGATCTTGACCGTCGTCTCGATTTAATTCCCTTAATTTACGAGATAAAATTTTTAAAATATATCCATTGGATTGGTATACCAACAGATATATTTGGGGACAATTGTTATGGGTCATTTTCTGAGCGTATATGTCTTGACTAATATCCTGCTTTTAATTGTTTATTTGTGACCAGGATACTGGACTGGGATATTGCTAACATCCTGAGCGATATCCTGAGGTTGATTGAATTAACCACGTGCAGGTTAAAGGCTGGGGGTTACTAACGGTTAGATGGACTTCTTCTCCTCAAGACTCGGGCGTATTTGTTATGGGAGAGACGTTGAACCCGATAGACCAGGTCTACAACGTTCGAGTGGGGAATATTCGCCGGATCCCGGTTAATTAGGATAGTTTGTTACACTTCTTTTACTATAAATAGATGAGGGCGGATCAGATTAAGGCACGCAACTTTTCACACTTTCAAACACTTTTGCTCTAGCTCACTGCAAACACTACACACAACACTTGTATTCGAATTACTTTGTAACACATAGTTGGTCCGCACCACATCCTGCACTGTATCCTGGTATTTAAAGCAATAGAAGAACAAGGCAGCTGCGATTGTCAGCTCCCGAGGTTTTGTGCCGGCGATCTAGATTGATCAAGGGCTTTCCTCGTACATCACGTGTCAACTTTTACTTTCTTGCTCATTGTTTGATCACAGATACAGCTCTATATCCTGAGCCGCATCCTGAAACTGTTTTTTATAATCAACTTGGTTAATATATTTTTCACACATATTTCTAGCACACTACCTCACTTAACTAATTTGATCACTAAATTGCTTCGGTAATTTTTGACCAAAACAGTTATAATTTAAAATATATTAATGGCAAAAAGGTCTAGTCACGTGGACGATTTTAAATCTTTAATCATGATCTTATAGGGTCATGGTATTGAGGGTTTTAATTTTAATTCATTACTTCTTCTTAATAGGGGGTCGAAGACCACGACTGTCTTTTGTCTTATATGACATTGAGTATAGCCCGTAGGCGTTATATCCCTAATGGATGTTTTAATTAATAAAAGAAGTTGGAAGAATCCAATATAAGGATGACTCATGCGATTTTATCGAATCACATTTTGTCAAGAGTGTTAACATGTTTTCAGATGTTAACAAGGATTGGAACCTTTTGAATAGGTTTTACCATCTTGGCCATGTCTGCAACGACATATAGACTAGGTTTTACCTGTAAGATTCTTTTTAGTATTTAACGCAGAACAATCCTAAATTGAGGTGTTAATAAAGATCTGAATCTAATTATGGGACTACCATTTTGGCCCTGTCTTATGATGACACATGGCTAGGTCTTGTCCTTTTTAGATTTTTATCATTTTATAATAATGATAGATCTTATATAAAGGAATGTTATTTTTCATTTATTTCACATATTATATTTATGTATATAACTTAGCAAAAATGAAAATTTGAATTAAATCATTCCATTGCAAAAATTTTAAACAAGTACAGATCTGCCCTAAACGGGACTTCTACAAGAATAACATGCCCTCGCAGGGGCGAAACAAACTAACATACCCACGCAGGGGTTAAACAGAAAAACATGCCCACGCAGGGGCGGAATACTGAAAGACATGCCCACGCAGGGGCAGAATACATAACAAATGTCCACGCAGGGACATAATTTACAACATTAAAAACAAACAAACAAATAATTATTTTAATGATCCTTCTTACTTTTTCCCTTGATTAAGTTTGCTAGACTCTTGAACATTCCACGGTTTTGCCTGCGGTCTTCCCGCACTTCCTGCCGCACCTCATTAATCCTTTGAAGGATCTCCTGATGTTGTGGTGGCGACATTACTGGCGGCTGCGGGGGTTGCTGATATAGCGGAGGTTGTGGAGGTGGCGGTTAATGATACCCATATGGTGGGTACCCATAGTGTGAGTATCCGGTTTGATATGGGATCCCAAAGGATCCTTCCGGATGATGGGCATTGTAGTTTGCCGCTGCTACTAGGTAAGGGTCGGCCTCAGCATAGTTGTAGTTGGTGTGGATCGGCTGCTTAAAGGGATTATATGCCGCCGCACCGGTGTATGTAGGTATAGGGTCGCCAAAGCCCAACGGTGGTGGCGCGACAGGCGCAGAGTTTACTTCCGAGACGGGGTTTGAAGATCCACCCATCTGCGGTTCTTCATGGAGTGGCGAGTAGCGGCTGCCACTAGTAGGTTGAGGGGTGTCGATTCGCACTCCTCCTCGCACGGACATCCGTGCGGTTGTTCTTCTTCGCCTCGGTGGCTCCGGAGGCTGTTGCTGGACTGGTGGTGGTGGCGGAGTGACCGCGACATAACGAGAATCCTCAGAGGGATCCCGTTGTTGCTGCTGCTGTGGTGAGTTGTGGTAACTGGGAGTAAACACCCAGTCGATCTGTCGGAACCTTTCCTCATAGCTGTTGGGACCATTATAAGGTGATCCCACGAAAGGTGACCCATCCGAAATTTCGATGGGGTGGTTAGGGGTTCTGGACGGTGGCTCTGCAGGATCGGTGTCCTCATCCATGTCCATTGCATGGTCTCCTGAGAAATGGTCTTCAGGTCCTAGTGGGTTAAAACCCACTGGTTCTCCAAGGTAGTTTGCCGGGTTGAACCGGCTCTGGAAAAAGGGCGTTGGGTCATCAAAAGGTGAGTTGTGACCCTGGAGAGGAATGTAAGATTGGTGGGAATTATGGGGCTCGTTTTCAGAATGAGGCCCAAAGGAGTTTTGAAACAAAGGGGAGGAGCTCAACGAAACTGAGTGCCATGCTGGTTCAGTATAGGTCCTCCAGTTATCTTGAGGACTCCGGCTTTGGGAATCTGACGGTGTTCGCCGGTGCGAAGGCCCGACCTCATGATCATTCGGGGCGACGAGTGGCCCCTTGCCTCTTCCTCTCCCTCTTACTCTTGGTGGCATCTTTTAACCTGTCAACATAAACAAAGATAACAACAAGGAATATATATAAAGACAAAAATAAAAACAAATCGGGATTTGTCCTAAGTTCTTTGTCTAGACTCGAAAATTTAGGAATGTGCAACTGTGTAACTGAGATTAAACACAAAAGGCTAGTGTTTAATTCACTCAGTGTTGGCTCTGATACCAACCTGTCACACCCCGATATTTCCACGTATTACCGGTGGGCCCGGTGGGGAGTATCGTGACGTAGTTGATATCATCATAGTCAAACAACACAATTTAAAATGCACAGCGGAAGCAAAAGATAGATTTATTTCAACCGAATAAAATTGTAATATTAAGTATCACAATATAGTTGAAATAGATCCACAGGCGGATCAAATAAACTGAAAACGTAGTTCAACAGACTCAAAATGCATCCAAGCTTGCGAGACTCTTAATGATGCTAAGGAGAGGCCAGCCTATTACGCGTAGTACCTGCACTTAACCTTTTTGGAAAAATACGTCAGTTTACACTGGTAAATACAATTAACTGACTCATTTTGAAAAAGGTTTAGAAAATTGATTTGAATGCACAAGGCACAAAATATTTTATAACTTGGGATAATTATTTATATATAAACTTGTAAAAGAATTACATGTTCCTTATGCGTTCAGTAGCCCGGGTTGACACCGGGTTAGAGCTTAATAGACACACCACATGATATAGTCCCGCGACGGGTTATTCCCGAAACCAGCGGTTATACCTTATTATTTATATATGCACTAACGGGTGTACGCCTACACCCGTGTGCTTAGGTCGTGGCCATTTCTTAAAATGATGCCAAGGATATATCCAGGACATGGTCATTAACCCCCCAAAGGCTTTAAGAAAACAAAACAATTTAAACGGGATATTTCAATAATTTAACCTTCATACGATTAAAGATTCAATACCCGACCAAGCGGTATTTTATATACCGTACCCCAAGCCCGTATAGGGAAAATAAGTTAAAAGTATTTACCTTTGCAAGTATTAATCACAAATAGCAAGTGCGTGTAGCTTTTACCGGGTCTCCTATTCTGGAACAAAGGTTTTTAATAACCTATTAGATTCCTAACGGGTCTTTAATTAAGCCTAAACTTAGACCGGTTAGTTTTAAAGGAAGATAAAGTTCAAACGCACGATTAAGCGAAGACCGGAATAGAATGTGATTTAGACCCGAAAAGTTTGAAGACTTGTATAACATAGGTAAACTAAACACATTCTGGAAATTGAGACAAAAATGATAAGGTTTGACCCGTTTCGGTCAATTTATGCAAACTAGTTACATAAATCAAACCGAACGCGAAAAAATGCATAACGGGTAACCATAAGAATCATATATAGGTTTCCTAAGTTAATGTGCCTTAAATATGTTGTGACATCAGTAGGATATCTTCTATTATGCCCGAAATGGATTTAAACTCAAACTATGCCTCGTAGGGGCATTTTGGTCATTTTAAGGGTTATAAAAGAGTTTAAATAATAATCTGAGTTACAGGTATGATATAATCAGTAAAAATACTTAATTTAATAAGTTATAATAGTAGGGTATTATATATATGTAAAATTTATCATTTAAAACCAAACTATGCACCTTAGGGGCATTTTGGTAATTTCACATAGGCTTAAAAGTCAAAACTGGAAATTTGAGTTTAAAATTTTGCTTACTGTAAATATATAAAAATTTACTGAAAATATCAGTAGGCATCAAACCTTATATGTTTAAAATAGTTTTAATACATACTATGCGTTAAAAACGCTTAAAAAGGCGATTTTGAGCTATTTCCAGGTTTTTAAAGGAAAGCTGATATTTTTATTATTCCAGAAGGCTCAAAATGTTTTATTTATCATATTAGATCAGTAGAAAAAGGTTTGGTATCAAAATAATTTGTAAAACTCATTTTATAGCCCAAAAGGGCAAAACCGGCAATTACCGAAACATGCATAGAACTCTATGTTATGCTCAGCCTAAAATTAAATAAAAATCTTCAAAAATCCAAAAATATTATATTACATTAGTGGGTAAAAATTTGGTATAAAAAATCGGGTTTAGATAGGCTATATGCTAATTACGCCGTTTATTTAATAAAAAGCTTTCTAATTACGCTAATGAGCATAACTCCTAATCTAGACCTCAAACTGATGTCAAATTTTAGGGACAAGTTTATAACTCAGTAACTAAGGTTTATATTCTTTTACATTTTCAAAAATCACGTTTTAAGGTCATAAGGGCATAATAGTCAACATTTAAGCATTTAACGGAAACATGTATATGAATCGGATAACTAATGAACCAAGTTGTATAATCTCAGAGAGTTATACTTACGTGAAACCTGGTCCAAATAAAGCTCTAAGGCAATTCTAAACTATGCTGAAACGGGTCAGAACTGAAAGTCAAAGCAGAAGTCAAAATATGCGACTTTCGGTCCCGAACCGAGCCTAAACTGAAAATTATCGGGTTGAACATGTTTAGACATGTTCTTACATTAATTACCAAGTTATATTAATGATAAAACAGGTTGCATGGCTCCTACATTGCTAATTATGCATTAATTTGAAAATAAGCTTTCTGTTGACTTTTTAAGATTAACTTTGACCTGACAATTGACCTAGTTAGAGTGGGAATCAGAGAGTGCCCTTTTAAGGGTTTATTACCCACATAATTACCAACTCATAGGTACTTTCAATTCGAGATTTGACTGAACAATTATTGATTAATCACGAAGTCAAACTTTAATTACGATGGTTTGACTTTAAGCTAAATATATAAGCTAAACTGAATTAGGAAGGGTTAAGGACACTTACAAGGGTCCTATGCACGACTAAGATCACTAGGAAGTGTGCTTGAGCTCCAGGAACCTCCAGAAGTGAAGTTGTGAAGCTTTGCAAATGAATGAACAAAGTGTTGCAACAATGCTCCTCTTATATAGTGAATTTAATTGCTTAGGATGATGCCAAGCAAGTCTATGGTTGCAACTAGATGTTTACAGGTGCCCCTACTGCATGTAAATCCGTTTGTGCAGCCCCTGGTATTAGTTTATAGGTCCTAAAGGCGGTTACACAGCTGAAACTGGCAGCTGCCAAAAAAATTCTGTCGCTGGGGTGTTCAGGCAGCCTGCGTAAGGGTCCTGCCTGACCTTACGCGGCCCGTATGGCCTTCCAGAACCTGCCAAACAAGTTTCCTTTATTACATTTCAGCCCCTGGTCCTTTCTTACGTGGTTTTAAGTCTTGTTCTTGCATTTTTGGCCCTCTAACCTTACTTTTAAGGGCTCCAAGACATATACAAACATCGTTAAGTCCTCGGTTAACTTTGTGATCACCCGAAAAGTCATAAATTTCAACGTTGAGGCTTTTAACCCCTTGTATACGAATATTGTCATAATTTTCTCATACGATAACGAAACTTTGTGAAATTTTTATCACATATTCTAGTGGGTATAATTTATCGTTACAAAGCTTCGGGTTTGCTAAAAGGTCACTCAGAGGTATACTTTAAACATGTTGACACATTTAACCCCTGTAGTTTGTAATCTCTCACTTTCTTCCACAATTAGCTTCGTATGATCCATGATTCATTCGTTTAAGGGTATAAACATCGTGTAGGGTTACAGTAAAGTATATTTATCCATTGTTGACACTTTGAACCCTTATATTCACATGCTTTCTTTGTTTGTCAACTTTAGTCCCTCTAAAGCAATTCTTTACACGTTTAAAGCTTATGACACGTGTTGATACATTATTGGACATAAATTTTCGAGGTGTTACAATTGGGTTGTATAACATTTGCTTGTCTAGATATTTGCTATCTTGCTAATGGTTTAAGTTGCATTTTGTTTATGATTTAATTGTTAACTAACCTAAGACCCCGCGAGCTTCGCGGGTGGCTAAACACCAACTAAACACATAAAATAATTTAAACATAGAAGCGTTAAAGTGTGATTTGTTAAGCCTAATATTTTGAGAGATTTGAGCACGTCCCAATAGTACATCTACATGATGTTCGTTACACATTAAGTTTTTGTATATGGAACCTTCATTATGATGTTTTCATGCCTTTTGTCAAAATGACTTGCACCGGCAGTGTGAACATAAAAAAATACATTAAGAAATGAAGGTAGAGTAATACATAATACAAACGAATTCATCTACGTAAAGGTACTAACGAACATTGTGTCACAAAAGTTGTAAACGAAATGCGTTAATGCTATCATGATATGATTAATATTTAGTAGAAGGCAATTTTAGGGAAAAAAGTAAAAACAAAAACAAAAGAGTCTGAAGTGAGATTAAGATAACAAAACATATATAGTAATAATTGTTCCAAAACTGTTACCACACATACGACATGCTTGGTAACGATATTAATTGTTTACTTCTGACGCCATCTGTCAAAAGATACATCCCTTAGGGGTTAGGATTAAGAATTCGCAACGTGTTTTGATTCCTATCATATCGCAGCAAGAACTGAGCTCCATTTTCCAACCCAGCCCGTAGCATGAAGTTGTGCCATCCTCTGAAAGCATACTGAGGTCTCCCACGTGCCGTTTCTTACCGGATCTCTAGTGTCATTGAAAACCCGTCTTCAGTTTGAACTACCATCTCATCAAGGATAGACAAATCTACATTTGCTGCAAATGCCTTTGGGAACCGCTACATTACAGTCCGATAAAATAAAGAAATTAAAAAAATAATAAAAAAATACAAACTTCATAGCGTTACATAATATTAAAATAAAGCATTTAAAGTATGAAAAACTTACAAAAAGAAAAGATAGACACCATGTTAGTTCGTATTGGTTTGCTTGATCAACAACAGCCGGAATCTATGGAACGTCAACAAAGTCTGGTTCCAACACAGGATCCGCTTCAAAGACTGGCACATCATGTTCAATGTCTACAATGTCATCTTCCAATACATGCTGCTCTTGAAATGCTACATCAGCATGACCATGGCCGATAACTTCTTCTTCATAATCCATGTCTTGATTCTCCCCGTCTAATAACAAATCTTCACTAACATCCATTTCTTCTGTGTCTTCCTCTTCTTCAACACCAACACTATTGGCAACCTCGGGAACAACATACTGTATTCCATTAGGACGGAAAAGCAGAATGTTGAAAATACGTCTCGAAACCAACTAAAAAACGATTACATCACCTGATATGAGATGAAGTTCCTTGGTGATTTGTGAGAAATCTTGAATGAAGTAGTTCGATCCCCAGAGCCTATTCACTTTGACATTCCACATGTGTGTACCTCCAAAACGAATTGTAAAGTTATTGTCCAAAGTGTCGGTTTTGAAATACCTGTTCATAAACACTTTCGGCAACCACTAAATCAAGAATAAATGCAATCGTCAACAAAAAGGTCAGTTGGTATGAAAATAAGTAGTAAAGTATAAATTACCAAGTTAGCGTTCACGGGAAATAACATCTCTAGAAAAAACTTGTTTATACCGGAAAGACAATCAGCCTTAAAATGAGTGAACTTTAGCATCTGAGCATCAACAACATGGAAAACAATAACATCTTTATCCTCCACGCCAACATCACGAACCATAGCTGACCAACCATTCGATAAACAATACCCAATGTGTGACACTCTAGGTTTTCCGAGCAAACACCTTGTAATTACTTAGCTTGTATATATATATATATATATATATATATATATATATATGTGTGTGTGTTATTAAATGAAAGTTGCGTGTTATTTTGATGTTCTATGCGATCCTTGCACTATGATTGTATATGTAGCATATATAGGTATGTATGTGTGTAGTGGGCCGAGACCACGAAACCCGACTCGAGACCACCCGGTCTCGAGTGAACAGTGAACGGTTGGGCCGTTTGGGCCGCATCTCCTTAAGCCCGTGAATTGGGTTATAAAACCCTCACATAAGCCACACTTTCCTATTCTTTGGACACTCAAACCCACAATCATTCTCTCACTCTCACACCCTCTCACTCCCCCTAGCTTCCTCTCTCTCTCTCTCTCTAGAAAACCCTAGAACTTCACTAACCAACTCCCTCCATCCTCTCGGATCCGATAAGCGGCAGCTTGGAGCTCGGGATCTAGCTTGTATTCGTCACTCGAGAGCCCCCCCTCAACTGTTTCCCCCACACCCTTGCATCCGAACATCAATCGGTTAGTATGTTCTACTTGATTAATGATAATGTGTGTTAAACTTGATTAATGATAATGTGTGTTAAACTTGATTAATGATAATGTGTGTTAAACTTGATTAATGATAATGTGTGTTAAAGATGCCTGTTTGCTTGTTTGCGAGTGGGTTGGATGATTTACAAGGTGATCTTTGAATAATAGGATGTAGATAGAATGATATGCATGACTATCGATCGATTTATGAATATGCACATGAATGTTCTTGATAAAAAGAATGAGATGTTACATGTTATTACTCATGAAATGCATGGTGTGCTTGTTGTAGTAGTAAAAGCTTATTTCGATATGCTTTAGGTCCCTCTTGATGAATTTGATGAGTTTAACCGATGAAGATCATAAGAAATAATTGAATGCATGATGAACTACTTGAAGATCATGAAAAATATTTGAATATGCCATGTTTGATCTGTTTTGTGTGAAAATTAGACAATAAAACATGTTGGTGCAAATTAATTGGTTAGTACACACTATCACAAATATGAAATCCTATTGGATAGTACATTTGGAACAGGTTCTAGAAGGATTCTTGTGCACGTATCCGAGGTTGCGAGTCGAGACCCTCGGTTGCGACTCGAGATCACCTCATGACAACTCGAGACGGACTTCAGGAACTCGAGACCGGCAAGGTCTCGACTTGAGACTTCATGATCTCGACTCGAGACTGGACTCGAGGCCTCTGAGGTTGCGACTCCTGACCAGCACCACTCGAGACCAAAACATGATCACACGAGATCTCTTGGTTGCGACTCGAGACCGCGTGTTCTCGAGTCGAGACCACCATGTCTCGACTGGACTATCTGCTTTGGTTATTGGGCCATAATGTGGGCTAACTATTTAACTGGATTATGTGTTGATCGCTACTATTTCACTGTTACTGTTGGATCAGGCCCAATGACTTAGTGTAGGAATTATTGCTATGAATGCTATGTGTTAGTTATCTGTAGATTATACGTGATTACTTGTACCCCAACTTGACCTATATTGGTAACCATGCTAGGACGTGGTGACCAACGTGATTGACCGAGTAAATAATCTACCGAGCAACCCAAGGTGAGTTCACAACTTAAAGCATGCATTCCCGGTGGTTTGGGAAACGGACTTAAAAACAACACTATCCCTTTGAAAGGGATACAAACTTACTTTTCTTCCCTTGTTACTGGGATACAAACTTAGTTAATTATTGTTTATACGGTAATGCAACAAGCAACACTAAACGAAACTCTATCACTCAAGTCCTCACTTCTTAATACCGATTAGTCGCCGGGGTCAGGCGAACGGGTTATTAGTTGATAGCGCTATTTAGGTCTCACCAACCTCACACCGTGCCCGCGTATGGGATCGGGCGTGAACTAATGTACTCTGGCAACCGTCAATGATGATAGAACATTGACAAACGGGGCACTCTACGGAAACGTACGGATGAATAGTATTCGGTATTGTAAAAACAGTTTAGTCGCTTACTTATGGGGTAGCTCCCCATCGCATGTATAAACGAATAAATTAACTGGTGAAACAAGTTTTTGGTAATTAAAACTGGACAACTCGTGGACTCGCCAACATTTTTGTTGATACCCTACTGCATGCTTTGCAGGTACCCAGTGACTTAGGAGCTTGCAGCTTGGGAAGTGTAGTGGTCGTCCAAACCCATGTGTTGGGTTCTAAATAACTTGAACTATGAACCTTGTTTAAATTATTTTGCCTATGCTTCCGCTACTTACTTAAACTGTTATGGGAACTTAAACTTTTGAACTTTAAACTATAATGTTTATTAACTATTATGGTTGGTGATCATTCTTACTATCAACTAATGTTCAGTATAATTGGTGGCTGGATCCTGGTCAGTCACGCCTCCAAGCGGTGGTACTCCGCATGTGGATTTTGGGGGTGTGACAGATTGGTATCAGAGCCATTGGTTATAGCGAACTTGGTTTTAAAAAGAAGAGAGTCTTTTTGAGAAAAACCAGACTATAACCCGTGACTCGTGACGACACTACACTCCAAGGGCAAGACTCAACATATTTAGACCTCAAAGCTCGGACTTGTGTTTACTTGCTTGTTTATCTTATGTTGACTGCTCTACTATACATACTAGTGTGCCTAATTAGTTAGATACACATCCCTCTTCTATCTCATTCTCGCTACATTACGACATCACACTCACACTGTGTTTTCAGGTTATGAAGACAATGAGTGGACGCGGAAGAGGAAACGTTAACATGACTCAGGCTCAGTTCACCAACTTACTCAACACGGTGGCTGCAGCTTTCGCAGCTCACCCTGGAGGTAAACTCGTTGCTTTAGGATGTTTAGATCCTACCCCCACATCGTCTTTTCACCTCTAAACCTATTCGCTTCACTTCTCACAACAGGTCAGCCTGCGCCTGCACAACCACGTGTTTGTACCTTCAAAACCTTCATGGATGGCAAGCCTCTCCCTTTCAACGGCACTGAGGGTGCCATAGGCCTTCTACACTGGATTGAAAAGGCCGAAGCTGTCTTTGCTGTCTGCGAGTGTTCCCCTGCTAACTGGGTTAAGTTCGCGACTGGTACGCTTGAAGGAAACGCGCTTTCGTGGTGGAAGGCACAGATTCAGATGCTTGGTCTGGAAACTGCTAATGCTACTGCGTGGGAAGATTTCAAGGACATGATCAAAGAGGAGTACTGTCACAGGGACGACATCCACAAACTCGAGAACGAATACTATGCGCTCAAGATGGTTGGATCAGAAATTGAGACCTACACCAAGCAGTCCAACGACTATGCTACACTTTGCCCAAACATGTCTCGACCTATGTATCGAAGAATCGAATTGTACATCAAAGGCTTGGTCCCATAAATTTGGAGCCATGTAACCTCAGCCAACCTCAATACCATACAGCCCGTGGTTCGTCTTGCTCACAAACTCACAAATCAGGCTGTGGAGGAGGGCAAGTTACCCAAGAGGATCAGTGCTACTACTGGAACTTCTAGCGATAACAAACGAAAGTGGGATGGAAGTCAGGGAAAGGATGCTAACCCCACTCAGGCCCCAGTTCAACAAAGAAAGACTGAAAGCAACAAGGGCCCTCAGCAACAGGGTGGCTATCGAGGAAACCACCCCAAGTGTAACAAATGTAACCGACACCACAGTGGGCCATGTGGCAAAAGTCAGTGTCAGCGATGCAACAAGATGGGGCATGAAGCCAAAGACTGCAGGAGCCCGCTTCCAGCTAGGCAGAATCAGCAACAACCACAACAGTAACAAGGAAACAACCGTGGATGCTTCAAGTGTGGAGCAACGGGGCACATGCGAAAGGATTGCCCTGAACTGAATCAAAACAACAACAATCAGGGTGCTGGGAACAATAACAACAACGCTGGAAATGGTGCTAGAGGAAGGGCTTTTGTGATTGGAGCTGGAGAAGCAAGGAATGACCCCAACGTTGTAGCGGGTAAGTTCCTACTTAATGATCGTTATGTTTCGGTACTATTTGATTCCGGAGCAGATGCTAGTTATGTATCCCTACGTATTAGTAAGAAACTTAAGTCCACCCTTACGCCGTTAAGCTCTAAGCACATCGTCGAGATAGCTAATGGTAGAAACCTCGAGGCCTCACACGTAATTCGTAACTGCAAATTAGAGTTGTCTGGTCAGACCTTTTGTATCGATCTCTTCCCCATCATTCTCGGAAGCTTCGACGTCGTCGTTGGTATGGACTGGTTATCCAAGCATCAAGCCGAAATCCTCTGCCAAGAAAAGGCTATTTGTATTCCCCGTCCTCCTGGCAAACCTCTTATAGTTCAAGGCGACAAGAGCGGAGAAGTCACAGGCATCATTTCATTCTTAAAGGCCCAGAAGTGTTTACGAAAAGGGCACACCGCTATCTTAGCACTTGTTGCCGACACGCAGAAAAAGGAAAATCGGATTGAAGATTTTCCAGTTGTACGCGAATATCCCGAGGTATTTCCTGAAGAACTACCTGGACTCCCTCCTCACCGACAGGTCGAATTTCAAATCGAGCTAGCTCCCGGAGCAGCACCTATAGCTCGTGCACCTTATCGATTAGCCCCCGCGGAACTCAAGGAACTTTTTACTCAACTACAAGAACTTTTGGACAAAGGTTTTATCCGTCCTAGTTCATCACCCTGGGGAGCCCCAGTGCTTTTCGTCAAAAAGAAAGATGGCACATTCCGAATGTGCATTGATTACCGGGAACTGAACAAGGTTACCATCAAGAATCGTTATCCACTTCCCCGTATCGATGACCTGTTCGACCAGCTGCAAGGGTCGAGCTATTATTCCAAGATCGATCTGCGATCGGGTTATCACCAGCTGAGAGTCCGCGATGAGGACATCTCTAAGACTGCTTTCAGAACCCGCTATGGTCACTACGAATTCCTTGTTATGCCTTTCGGAATGACCAACGCACCTGCGATCTTCATGGATCTCATGAACCGAGTATGCAAACCCTACCTCGACAAGTTTGTAATTGTGTTTATTGACGACATCTTAATCTACTCGAAGAGCCAAGAGGAGCATGAACAACACCTGCGTCTTATTCTCGAACTCCTTCGCAATGAGCAACTGTACGCCAAATTCTCGAAATGTGATTTCTGGCTTAGAGAAGTCCATTTCCTTGGGCACATCGTCAATCAGGAAGGGATTCATGTCGACCCCGCTAAGGTCGAATCCATTAAGAATTGGCCTGTACCTAAGACTCCGACCGAAGTCCGCCAATTCTTGGGATTGGCAGGATACTATCGAAGATTCATCAAAGGATTTTCTAGGATCGCTCAACCACTTACGACCCTCACTCAGAAGGGCGTTGCTTACAAATGGAGTGATGCTCAGGAATCTGCCTTCCAGGAACTAAAGAAAAATCTTTGTAGTGCTCCTATTCTTTCCTTACCTGAAGGTACCGACGACTTTGTTGTTTACTGCGATGCTTCTATTCAAGGGCTTGGTTGCGTGTTGATGCAACGCGAGAAGGTTATTGCTTATGCTTCGCGACAACTCAAGATCCACGAATGGAACTACACGACGCATGACTTAGAATTCGGAGCTGTGGTCTTCGCACTCAAGCTTTGGAGACACTACTTGTACGGCACCAAGTGCACGATTTACACTGATCACAAGAGTCTCCAGCACATAATGGAACAAAAGGAGTTGAATATGCGGCAACGCCGATGGGTCGAACTCCTAAATGACTACGAGTGTGCAATCAAATATCACCCAGGCAAGGCTAATGTGGTAGCCGATGCCCTCAGCAGAAAGGAGACCAAACCCAAGCGTGTTCGTGCCTTACAGCTCACTATCCACTCGAACCTCCCTAATCAGATTCGAAATGCTCAGGTTGAAGCATTGAAAGCCGAGAACATCAGGGCTGAGTCTCTACGAGGATCGAGACAACGATTGGAACAAAAAGAAGACGGTGCTTACTACGTAGCCGGGCGCATATGGGTTCCGCTTTATGGAAATTTACGTGACCTTGTGATGGATGAAGCTCATAAGTCCCGTTACTCAGTACATCCGGGTTCAGATAAGATGTACCACGACTTGAGGACTACCTATTGGTGGCCTGGCATGAAAGCCCACATAGCAACCTATGTCAGAAAATGTTTAACTTGTGCAAGAGTCAAGGCTGAGTATCAGAAACCATCAGGCCTACTCCAACAGCCAGAAATCCCGCAATGGAAATGGGAGCAGATTTCCATGGATTTTGTTACGGGCCTGCCTAGGTCTCAGCGCGGAAATGACACCATTTGGGTGATAGTGGATCGCTTAACTAAATCTGCCCACTTCTTGGCTATTAAAGAGACATACAAGTTTTCTACCCTAGCAGAGGTATACTTAAAGGAAGTGGTTTCAAAGCACGGAGTGCCTACCTCTATTATTTCTGATCGAGATGCACGTTTTACTTCTGAGTTGTGGCAAGCTATGCACAAATCTTTTGGCTCACGTTTAGACATGAGCACCGCTTACCACCCACAAACGGATGGGCAATCTGAACGCACCATCCAAACCCTCGAAGACATGCTTAGGGCATGTGTGATCGATTTTGGCAAGAATTGGGAGAAACACCTGCCGTTAGTGGAATTCTCCTACAACAACAGCTACCACACCAGCATTCAGGCAGCACCCTTTGAGGCATTGTACGGTCGTAAATGCCGATCGCCTCTCTGCTGGGCGGAGGTCGGTGACAGCCAGATCACAGGCCCGGAACATGTGGTGGACACCACAGAAAAGATTGCCCAGATTAGGCAACGCATGGCGGCAGCTCGTGACCGCCAGAAGATCTACGCTGATAAAGATAGGAAACCGCTAGAGTTCCAGGTTGGTGAACGGGCTCTACTTAAAGTCTCACCCTGGAAGGGTGTGGTTCGTTTTGGAAAACGGGGCAAGCTAAATCCGAGATATGTCGGACCCTTTGAAATTACCGAAAAGATCGGTAAGGTCGCTTACAGATTGAATCTGCCTGAAGAACTGAGTGCTGTGCACAACGTCTTCCACGTGTCTAATCTGAAGAAGTGTCTGTCAGATGAAACACTCATCATTCCTTTCAAGGAACTTACTATTGATGAACAGCTACACTTCACTGAGGAACCGATTGAGATCACGGATCGTGAGATTAAAACCCTCAAACGTAGCCAGATACCTCTCGTGCGAGTCTGTTGGAACTCGCGCCGTGGCCCGGAGTTTACCTGGGAGCGGGAAGACCAGATGAAGCGCAAGTATCCCCAGTTGTTCCCTAATGAAACTCCCAGCACTGAAGCTACAACTGAATTTCGGGACGAAATTCCAAACTAACGGGGGGATGATGTGACATCCCGTTGAAACGTTCTCATTTACACTAGCTTGTCAGTGGCTGCCTTAACTTTCGGGACGAAAGTTCTTAAAACTTGGGGATAATGTGACACTCTAGGTTTTCCGAGCAAACACCTTGTAATTACTTAGCTTGTATATATATATATATGTGTTATTAAATGAAAGTTGCGTGTTATTTTGATGTTCTATGCGATCCTTGCACTATGATTGTATATGTAGCATATATAGGTATGTATGTAGTGGGCCGAGACCACGAAACCCGACTCGAGACCACCCGGTCTCGAGTGAACAGTGAACGGTTGGGCCGTTTGGGCCGCATCTCCTTAAGCCCGTGAATTGGGTTATAAAACCCTCACATAAGCCACACTTTCCTATTCTTTGGACACTCAAACCCACAATCATTCTCTCACTCTCACACCCTCTCACTCCCCCTAGCTTCCTCTCTCTCTCTCTAGAAAACCCTAGAACTTCACTAACCAACTCCCTCCATCCTCTCGGATCCGATAAGCGGCAGCTTGGCGCTCGGGATCTAGCTTGTATTCGTCACTCGAGAGCCCCCCTCAACTGTTTCCCCCACACCCTTGCATCCGAACATCAATCGGTTAGTATGTTCTACTTGATTAATGATAATGTGTGTTAAACTTGATTAATGATAATGTGTGTTAAACTTGATTAATGATAATGTGTGTTAAAGATGCCTGTTTGCTTGTTTGCGAGTGGGTTGGATGATTTACAAGGTGATCTTTGAATAATAGGATGTAGATAGAATGATATGCATGACTATCGATCGATTTATGAATATGCACATGAATGTTCTTGATAAAAAGAATGAGATGTTACATGTTATTACTCATGAAATGCATGGTGTGCTTGTTGTAGTAGTAAAAGCTTATTTCGATATGCTTTAGGTCCCTCTTGATGAATTTGATGAGTTTAACCGATGAAGATCATAAGAAATAATTGAATGCATGATGAACTACTTGAAGATCATGAAAAATATTTGAATATGCCATGTTTGATCTGTTTTGTGTGAAAATTAGACAATAAAACATGTTGGTGCAAATTAATTGGTTAGTACACACTATCACAAATATGAAATCCTATTGGATAGTACATTTGGAACAGGTTCTAGAAGGATTCTTGTGCACGTATCCGAGGTTGCGAGTCGAGACCCTCGGTTGCGACTCGAGATCACCTCATGACAACTCGAGACGGACTTCAGGAACTCGAGACCGGCAAGGTCTCGACTTGAGACTTCATGATCTCGACTCGAGACTGGACTCGAGGCCTCTGAGGTTGCGACTCCTGACCAGCACCACTCGAGACCAAAACATGATCACACGAGATCTCTTGGTTGCGACTCGAGACCGCGTGTTCTCGAGTCGAGACCACCATGTCTCGACTGGACTATCTGCTTTGGTTATTGGGCCATAATGTGGGCTAACTATTTAACTGGATTATGTGTTGATCGCTACTATTTCACTGTTACTGTTGGATCAGGCCCAATGACTTAGTGTAGGAATTATTGCTATGAATGCTATGTGTTAGTTATCTGTAGATTATACGTGATTACTTGTACCCCAACTTGACCTATATTGGTAACCATGCTAGGACGTGGTGACCAACGTGATTGACCGAGTAAATAATCTACCGAGCAACCCAAGGTGAGTTCACAACTTAAAGCATGCATTCCCGGCGGTTTGGGAAACGGACTTAAAAACAACACTATCCCTTTGAAAGGGATACAAACTTACTTTTCTTCCCTTGTTACTGGGATACAAGCTTAGTTAATTATTGTTTATACGGTAATGCAACAAGCAACACTAAACGAAACTCTATCACTCAAGTCCTCACTTCTTAATACCGATTAGTCGCCGGGGTCAGGCGAACGGGTTATTAGTTGATAGCACTATTTAGGTCTCACCAACCTCACACCGTGCCCGCGTATGGGATCGGGCGTGAACTAATGTACTCTGGCAACCGTCAATGATGATAGAACATTGACAAACGGGGCACTCTACGGAAACGTACGGATGAATAGTATTCGGTATTGTAAAAACAGTTTAGTCGCTTACTTATGGGGTAGCTCCCCATCGCATGTATAAACGAATAAATTAACTGGTGAAACAAGTTTTTGGTAATTAAAACTGGACAACTCGTGGACTCGCCAACATTTTTGTTGATACCCTACTGCATGCTTTGCAGGTACCCAGTGACTTAGGAGCTTGCAGCTTGGGAAGTGTAGTGGTCGTCCAAACCCATGTGTTGGGTTCTAAATAACTTGAACTATGAACCTTGTTTAAATTATTTTGCCTATGCTTCCGCTACTTACTTAAACTGTTATGGGAACTTAAACTTTTGAACTTTAAACTATAATGTTTATTAACTATTATGGTTGGTGATCATTCTTACTATCAACTAATGTTCAGTATAATTGGTGGCTGGATCCTGGTCAGTCACGCCTCCAAGCGGTGGTACTCCGCATGTGGATTTTGGGGGTGTGACACAATGGCAGTAGATTTCACCAAAACAGTCCACTCATTGCCCTCTTCATTTGTAATAATCACAGGACCAATCGGATAGCCCTTCAAGTTGTCAAACTTATTATACCATAAAGGGAGAGACTGTAATTTACAAATAGATTACATTAGTTGATGCTCAGACGCTCGACAGATTACAAAATAGCACTTCATTAAAAAACCATTACCTGTTCGGTTTTTGAGGAGTCCGCAATAACAATATAAAATCCTCGGTCTAAAACAAAACCTTGCACCTCATTCTTAATGGATTCCACCACTGGTACGACAAGGTCCAGACTAAGCGACTGAAGACCGTTAGGACGGAATAGTTTAATCCTAAAAAGATAATCATCAACCAACTCGAAAACAATAACATCGCCAGTTATTAAACATAGATCATTGGAAACTTGAGAAAAATCAACAAAGAAATGGTTGATATCCCAGAGTCTTCTCATAGTAACAGTCCACGTGTGGTTTTTGTCAAAAATAATAAGAAAATTGTCAAACAGATTATCACCGTTGAAATGGTCTTGCATGAACTCTCTGGGTAACCACTGCAGTTGATTAAAAAACCATTGAATAAGTACAAAATGTAAATCTTTACTGAACATAACAAAAACTATTTAAAGCATACCAAATTCCGGTTCTCGGGGTGTAATATAGCAATGTGGAACTTTGAACCTTGAACTGTGTGTGGATAACTCTTAAAATGAGTTATTCTAAACGTCAATGCATCCATAAGTTCAAATACAACATAAGTTCAAGCACATTTATAAGAGTTGACCAACCGTTTGAAAGTCAATAACCGTCCGTAGACTCCTTGATTGTAACATTAAATATTGCTTTATCATCAGTGATTAACAAAACAGTTCCAATGGGATATCCATCTAAGTCATTCAACTTGTTATACCAAGCTGGTAAAGGCTGCAAACATCGTTTAAGTCATTAAATAATCAAAACACAAAAAAAATGCTAAATATACATTTCTTAACGGTTAGGTTGTCACTAAACAATATAATAATATATAAGACGTTATAAACAAACGTATTACCTGTTCTTCTAATTTCCTGTCCTCGATGTAAACAAAAATACCACGATCCATATCTGTCAAGCAATTTATAAACAACATTAATATAAATAGAATAAGGTTATAAATCCACGACAAACGAAAATAAAAAGGAAAAAAAATCATATAAAGATAGGATCTTGAACACTATTCCAAAAAATGCAAATTTATTAAAACATTGAAGCCCCTTTTTTAAAATAAAATAATAACATTCACTAATAAACGGCAATCAAAACAGTTAAAATGAGCAGGAAGCCTGTTATCTATTTTAGGAAAAAAAATTTAAGAATGTGAATTCGGATACAAAAGTTAAAGAACCTACAAAACACGTATGAAAAAAGGACTAGTGAGAAACAGAAATGTATATTAAAACTTGTTTTAATCTAATACACATAAACTTAACTGATCTCATACAATGTTTAAAACGTCAAGTAATCGTAAAGTATACTTTTAACACATCCAGTGACAAATTTTAAAACACTTAAGTGGTTGCAATATGTAATAAAATACAATCAATACAACCAAATGCAGAGTATACAAATATATTATCCTAATAGTCTAAGAACCCGCGAGTTTCGCGGGTGGCTTAACACAAACATATAATATCTACTGGCATTGAGATGAACTTTGTAATGAAAGAACTTTTCAATATAAACGTATAAAAATGATACTGAAATGAAACATTATAGATAAATGAGTACATGAAAATCACAAATCACTAAATACTTTTTTATAAACTATATTTGTCGTTTTATTAGTAGGTTTGCCGTCATTGTCCAAAATAAAAAGTTTAACTCTTTGTCTGTTTTTTACTCTGGATAAAGCAACATACACCTAACCGTGGGTGAAAACTGGTTGTTTGAAGTACAGACCAACTCTAAATAGTAATTGGCCCTGGCTCTTGTTAATTGTCATTGCGAAACATACAGCCAACAGAATTGTCTCCTTTGAAACTCAAATTGAAAGGTTACGTTACTTTGGTAAATATAAATTACAATGAAGTGAAAGAAATGAATATGAAAAAAAATATTACAAGTCGTTAAAGATTTCTTTATATATCACATTTGTTGTTTTATTTGTATAGGTTTGACATCCTTGTCTAACATTAATAGTTTGACTCCATCTTTGATTTTTACTCGTGATAAAGCGACTTGCAGCTAACCATGGTGAAAAATTATTATGCTTGAATCACTATTACTTTACATCATCTTTCCATTATATTAGATATCATTTATGAGCATGAAGAAGGTCCATAAGATGGCTTCTTTTATCAGTGTATTGAACAAATTCTACCATTTTAACAATCAAAATTGTGCTTGAATAAACTATGATGATTTGAAAAGTTCATGAGTCAAAAATATACATGATAATAATGCCTTCATTCTTCCCTTAATTTTTATTGTAAGTGTTACCTTCTAATAAATATTATAAGAAAAGTAGCTTAAATAGTCTACTCTTCCTTTTGAGTATAAGACTAATGACATCATAAATTACAAAACTAACCCCAAAGGACATTTCTTTTATGCTTCTAGCATTAAAAAAACACAATCAAGAAGCTGAAAAACTCTCCTACGGGCTCATGTGGCTTTTATTTCTACCGTATAAATGCAAGACAACCTGAAAACAAAGGAAAAATAGAGGTTCAAAAAAATAACCTGAAAACATATGATATGATATGATATGATATAGTGGGGTGCCCGCGCGATGCAGCGGGGAACACCGCTTAAAAGATGTTAACAAACCGAGCCAAGGCTTGTTTGAGCTCGAATTCAACTTTAAACCGAGGTAGCTTGGCTCGAAACTAAAATTATGCTGGAATCTTAACTCAAGCTCGGCTCAATAAAAATCGAGTTAGCTAACTTGACTCGACTTTGCAACTTATTTTATTATAAAGATCAAACATAAAACTTATTCTTGTCCAAAGGCTAACTTGATTCTTGCAAAGATTTGCCTTGCTTTTATAGAGTTCGTGGTCACTCCACTTTTGTTTCGTCGTCAATGTGCGACAAAGAAACAGTGAGTAATGCTTGAAGTTTAAAAAAGTTAAATAGTGTATGCTTTATAGAGGCATACAATGCATTTTAATATTTGTAATTACTTATAACTCTTAAAAAATAGGTAAAAATAATTTTTTTTGTCCATCTTATATGCATTATTATATAGTATATAGTAGGAAACCCACGCAATGCGACGACAACAATGTACAATACGGTACTCGTTATCTTTTAGCCGAACTAAGTACCAAGATAGTTATTTTGGAGGGAAAATGAGTATTATATCAAGATATGCAAGTTAGTCCAATGTCTCCTTTCATTCGTATTATTGTATCATGTAGTCGGTTCTGGTTTAATTAAACTCGTTATGTCTCACAAGTGTTGCACAAACACATACAATAATTTAATGTTTTTGTTTAAGTGTTTGTTCTTGGATTTAGAACTCTAGAAGCCACTTTATATTCTTATGGTTCCACATGGCATGGTATGGCATATGCATACTTTGTTTTCTTAATCCAATATGCATGGCAAAATAAGTTTAAATGTCTCTTACTAATACTTTCAAATAAGTTTCGTACAGCCCAGATTCAATATGACATAAAACTAAAAGATCTATAAACCAATATAAAACCAAAGCGAGGTAAAAACCAATTAATTTGCAACAGTTAAAAACTAATAACTAAACATAATAATTTCGGTTGGCGCTCAAAACCAATCGAATAGCCTTGAACCAAATGTGAAAAGAATCATACTAACAAAATATAAATGCAATCCCAACGTGTATAACTATCAATAACTAAGCTATCAAATTTCAAAGTATCTTGATAACAAATTAAGTGGGTATTCTTAACTACTAATCTCAAAATAAATTATAACGGAAAATAAAATTAAAAAATCTAGGAGAAAAATGAAAGAGGAAAGACACCAATTAAAGGACAAACATCCCTTTATAAACAAAAAAAAAAACAACTGACGATTAACAAACTAAGTGATGTTTATGAAAAAAAATTAGCTCCAATATTACTTCCACATTTTCAAGATTCATATATTACGGTTTTGGCCTACGTGTCATGTCTAGCTCTCCCCTCCTTGGAGCAGGTTCAAACTAAAATTCAAAATTATTATTTGTTAAAGCACGTTTTTGGAGGTGTTCGGATATGTATTTTAAAAGTTATTAGGTGATATCAGATAACCATAACTATATAATCAAAATAACCATAAGGTCCATAACTATATAATCAACTGTAATAAACTATTTGTAGGATAATCCATGCTTCCAACAGTAACAACTCAATTGATGGCAACATAACAAAATAAATACACACTTGAAGTCCATTCACCCTGCATAATATTAGCATGCCCACTCAAATGCTGCATAATCTGAATATCCTTTCTCATATCATCATCATCGCCCTTCGTCACAAGTTTCTTCTTCAATATCGACCTGCACGCGTACTTTTGACCCGTCAACTTCTCCGTGCAAAGATATGTAACACCAAATTGACCTCTGCCTAATTCTTTCCACATTGTGTAACGTTGTCTGACATCTTCAAATGGTTTGCCAAGAATTGCGTTAGATTTGAATACCCTTTTCGGGCTGGGCAGTGGCGGTCGTCTCGCAAGCAATTGGGCTGATGTTAAATAATTAACAATTAGAATAAAACTATAAGTCTTACCTGATGTTTCCAAAAGATTATTCCCAGTGCACATTTGAACAAAAAGTTCCATTGACAACATCAGAAATATAGCTGAAAGTATGTGGACTGAAGCATATTCAACATAATTTGTAATCAGGACTTTTTACTCATACTTACCTTCAATGAAGCAAACAGTTGGATAAAAAGAATACGTCTTGCCTGAAAGTATGTGGACTGAAGCATGTTGATTTGTTACAGGCCTCGGTTACCATACGATAAATTTCAACTTGCTGAAATTGTTGAGAGATTTGTTAGAGTTAACTTAAAAGACCAACAGTAGTCTATCAAAATACATGAATTAGAATAAATGAATTTTAAATAGATGAAGACGAACCTGTAGTTGCTATCGGAGAAGACATAGAAGATGAAATTGGGATCACAGAGAGTCGTTTACGGAGGAGCAACATCGCTGACGGTTTCACAATCAAAGATCGGGGGGCGACTTCTGGGAATGATGGAGGCAGACGAAGACTGTACTTGAACCTTATTTGAGTTATGTTGTGAAGATCAGGAGTCATAAACATTGAAGAGAAGAATTAAGAGGGGGAGATCTTTGGAATTCTCAATTTAATGTGTCTTTTCACCTGTGGGTATTCAATAGGTTTCGAAATCCCTAATTTATTTATTTACCGATTTAACTGCACCTATTAATTCATTTAGCAATTTAATATTTATGTAGAAAGACCATTCTGCCCTTTTACTTACTTCTTTAAGTTGCTGTACCATACGCATAAAATATTGTAATTACTTAATTTTTGCAGGAATCCTTGGGAAATGTTTTATAATATAGTATAGTATATAGATGATATACCGACTTAATCATTGAAGTGTGTACAGGGTCTATATTGTCTAGACAATCTAATTTGAGGTGCTTTTACTCCTGATTTGCATTTTAAATTTGATTAGTGCAACTTCAGATAATAGTATCCAGTCCAAAAACTATTTTCAACAGCGCAGTTTGTTATACTATATCACAAAATCACTTTCAACTGCAAATCCAAACACCCTTTTTAAGTGATGCTTTTTTATATTTTACCTTAATATTACTTTATTCACTATATTTGTAATAGCTTGTGGGGGCAGGAAATATTAAGAATAAAAAATTAATGTATAACATTAGATTGTAAACTTACGCTTCGTGGATAATTGTAGACAATATAAACAGCTTCCTCGTTGCTAAGATGGTCCCGTAGACCATTGGATGCTAACAGAAGAAATTGATCCTTTGTGACGGTCCAGGACCAAGAAACGGCTTTAAAAAAGGTTTAAGAAGCCTAAACTTTGCTAATAAAGGTTCTTCATTGAACTTCGCTTCTTTATATATGCATCCATAATGGATCTTGAAACCTACAAACCAAAACTATTATTTTGAAATACACAATGCAAAGATAAGGAGATAATAGTCAAAATCACATTTATGCTTGAATGTAGCCAACTTGAAATGTTTGACTTTTATTAATAATCAAAAGCATAAATGTAGCCAACTTGAAATGTTTTAGTATGGGTCGGGGCTTATTTTCTAAATTTTGTCATTGTATTAATGAATGCTTATATACAACATATAAAATTGTATACACATTCTTCATTTTCTTCTAAAATTAAATTTCAGATTATATACCTTGACGACTTTCATCCATAAGAACCAATGTCAACATTTTTGGGCAGAACTGGTCATCTGTATAAATCCATAATGCCTGCTCATTAGGGATAAGCTCAGTACCGTCCGGTACCGAAAGAACCGGTACCGAAAATCCCCAAAAGTGGGTACTGGTACCGGTACCAAATATACACGGTTCGGTACGGTTCGGTACCGTTACGGTACCGGTATTTGAGGGTAAATACCGGTACCGAACCGGTACCGAAAATGCTAAAAGTCGGTACCGAATCGGTACCGAAAAAGTACCCGGTTCGGTAAATTCGGTACCGGTTCGGTACCGGTACCGGAAACGATTTGCTCATCCCTACTGCTCATACAAAAACCAATCCAATTACTTGCAAATTACAAAAAACAAAGCATGCACTTCATATGATCATAATTGTTCTTACTAACAAATGAACCAACTTACCTTGTGATAATATGTAATTGAATCCGTATAATTATCCTGTCAAAAGAATACAAAACCAACAATAAAAAAACTTTCAAAATATCACAATATTTTCTCTTTTACCTGGTCATTTTTAGTACTACCACTCTGGCCAGGCGGAGCGGGTCGGACTGACCCACAACAATCTTATATGATTTTTATACGTCTTGTATGATTTTTTATACCAGTAACACATGTTACACTAATGATCTAAACCATTTTCAGATATACATTAGAAGGTTTTATTTATTTGAATACATAATAGCGGACTTACAACCATTTGACCTCACAACCCATTTGAGATAAATTTTTAGTTAAACCCAGCCAACCCATTAGATATATAAAACATCCCCGTTTGATCCGTTCGTCTATAAATGAGTCAACATTTCCACCTTTAGCCACAATGTAAAAGTCAATATTACCTGCAGGTGATACGTGTAAAGCCAACATGTGTGCTTAAGTTTTTTGTTGATAGCTCAAGGGCCTTTTCATAATATGTGATTGCTTCATCGTACCCCCTAATGCAGAGTAATACAAAAGGTAGCATGAAAGTGTTAAATAGTCAATAACCATTAAACACTGTGTTTAGAGGAAGAAAGTAGACATACTTTAACTTTCTTAAAGCATGAGCAAGATTAACCATAGTTGATTCCCACATCTCACTTAACAATGGTGGTATGTGAGCTAAAGTCTTCTCAAACCACCATACTACTTTATTATACCTAAAAAGTTTCACATTGCCTCAAACCACCATACTACTTTAACATGAACACAGATATATTCAGGCTTGTTGCAATTCTCTATGTAATTAAATGCAAAAGAAAGAAATCAAATATAAGAAAAGAAAGAAGAGATTCGAAGCAGGAAGCCCAACTATGGCCCGTAAATGCTGCTCATATTGTGAAGTATAACACGACTCAATAGTGTGGTGCCCATTGTTATGAAGTCCAGGGGCAACTTCTTTCAATAAAATCTGTATTTTTAATAACACAAATATACATTACATTCACATAAAGAGGTAGAATGTAGAAATATAAAAGTTTAATAAAAGAAACTATTAGTAACCATTTGTTTCAAAAATGAATTTACCATTGTATTATTTGTTATTTTAAGGGCAAACCAATAAAAAGTTAAAAAAATACCAAATCTGTGGGATTATTTAAATACTTTTTCAATTCAAAGGATTAAAAGATCTCATATGTAACAATTAAGGGAACACATTACGAAATATAATATGTTGGTGTTTAAAAAAGATGACGGGGATATGGAATCATATGATTAATAAGACTTCTAAAAGATGAAGCCTTTTCAAATGATTTTCACAATTTCTGGAAAAAAAGCTACATAAGTTCATGGACTATTATGTAGGCAAAGAGGATGACATGACGCCATGATGAACACTATCACAGAGGAAGTAACCTGCTGACTTGGCCCTCATTGTTTGTACCCTGATTAATGTTTCCCTTGGTGTTACAAACATGATATTTGAATCCTTTTAAGAGGAAAAGATCTATATAGCCTACATTGGCAAATTTGGTATTTTAAGTCGACTTCCTTGGCAATTTGCCCTTCCAACATACTTCTGGACCTGAACCCATTACATTACCAACCTGACCCACCCAGGTAAGAGCATACCTTATCTTCAGCAAGGAGGGGAAGATAGAGAAGAATTTCAAGAGGTTAAGCATCTACAGCCATCACTACAAATTCGGATATACCCCTGTTTAGGGTCTTTATAGCTGTAATATAAAGGCGAAGAGATGCCAAAATAATGCACATTATAACCAAGATTAAATTATTTAATGCAAATCAAAGAGAATAGGTCTCAAGTCTTATTCATCCAATCACAAACTTGATACATTTTCTTTAAGAAAAGAAAAAAGAATAATCAGCACATATAGTATACATATATCCTTCAGAGTTCAGATGTATGTATTGTATTCAACAATTTCTTTCCAAAATGGAAGCGTGTGTTAGCCAAGTAAGTGTCCCATTCAATTCTGACCGTTTGCACGTTGTAAGACTATTAAATTTATTAACTTAAGCCGACTAAAACGACCCATAAAGTACAATCAACAACAAACGGTTTGTTATAAAGTGCATAAACGTACCCATAAAAGTATTAAAAAAACCAGATTGACCTCAAATTTAAAAGTGAATCTCGAGCGAGCATTTAATCGAATACCTGGTGTGCAGAGCTTGAATTTTTGTACACGCTCGGAGAAGCAAAGGCCTGAAATGTGACACCCCAGGAAAATCAGGAAAACAACGCAACTTAACTAGCTTCCTCAGTAACCACGCGCTAAATTTCGGGACGAAATTCTCTTAACAGGGGGAGAATGTGACAACCCTCAAATTTACATGTAACCGTACAGTTTATTAATGATAATTAAAGTGCTTGACGACTGTGTGGAATTACTTAACTGCTCTCTGATTACTGTGTTATACTTACATGTGCTTGTTAACATACTAGTAGTATACAGAAAAGTTACTAAATAGTCCGGTATACTTTCCTGAGTGTTAAAAATTAAAAATGTTACAAAAATATATATATATATAGGACACGTTACGGATTAATTAAGCACTTTAACGGAACAGTATCTGACGGGTGGTCCACGGGACAACCCTTAAGTGTGTTAAAAGATAAGTTAATCCCCCATTTGATCATGTAATTGTCTTGAATTAGATGACTACGTTTGCTTGTGTTTCAGGTACATTTGGGGCTTAAAAGTGTGGAAATTAAGCTTCGAATAGGCGCGACTTAATTAGAGGATTGAAGACGGAGAATAAATGAAAAAAATAAAATTTTGGAATTGAAGAATTAAGAAGATAACATGATAGAGGATTAAATTACGAGAACGTAGGCGAAAACGGTGAAGAAAACGGAGTTGAAACGAGAAAGTTATGAAGAAAACAAAAATTGATTGCTGAAGCCTACCGTAAGTTACGGTGGTACCGTAATTTACGGTAGACTCTGACAAAAATTGATGCCGTAACTCAGTTTAACTCCACCGTAAACCATTTTAAGCCACCGTAACTTACGGTGGTACCGTAATTTACGGTGGAGGCCAGCGTGAAACTTGTAACTCCCTCATTTAAGGTTGTTTATGGTGCCTTTTCATAATCTAATCATTCCCATTCGTTTTGTAACTCCTAAGGGGCGAATTTGGGGTGTTCTAAGGTGTTCTTGAGTGATCTAAACATGAAGACTTTGTTTTTGATTCCAATGGACAAAGGTTCGATTGTGATGATGGTTCATAACACTATGAGCAGCTAGGTTTGCTTGGTGATTGTCTCGGATGTAAGGTTTATTTGTGACAATTATGTTTGTTCTTTAATTTCTGGAATATTAGACTGTGCATGTGTTGTTAGTTTATTATGGTGTTTGATTGGTTGTTTGTAAATTGTTGATGTATGTTTGATCATAGTTCTAAACCATACGTTCTTGGTGCCGTTGGCAATCGAGATATCATGGGAGGGATTAGGGTTGGATATGTGTTGATTGGTCATCGGGTAACAACCTCGCGTTCTAGGAATCCGAGTACTTAGTTCCCTTTCATCACAAACAATTGATCTTACATGAGCCATGTCTATGTGGTTCTTTCCAGTTGAACATGAATGTTAGTTGTCACTTAAAACTTGAAACTCGGGATGATCACTATCCTCTTATCTTGTTACAAAACTTAACTTTGATTTGTAATTTAATTTAGTTTAATTTAGTTAATTAAAACCAATCAACCTAAACATTGAAATTTACATTTCTTGCAATTTAGATTAATCTAGTTAGTTAGACATACATTGAGATAACACATATTCCACAAACTCCCTGTGTTCGATACCCACTTACCGCTATCTATATAGTTGTTATTGGGATTAAATTTGCGTGACCACGACAATCACGTCAAATTTTGGCGCCGTTGCCGGGGAGTAGTGCGCAACGTGTGTTATCTTGTGTATTAGTTTGAAAAAAATTAAAAGAAAAAAAAATTAAAAAAAAAAAAACCAAAAAGATTTCTTTTATGTTCATGATTTACACTTGGTAGTTGAGTTGTGTTGTGCAGGATGACAGGGCATTACACAAATTTCAGCTTATTTACGTGTAGATTGTGCGGGGGTCCACGACATCCATGTATTGGTTGCCACGAGGCTCACTACAGGAGGGCACATGGAAAACCGGTGTCTTATGTTTCACAGCTTCCACCTCCATCATATGTTGACGATTATGAATCAGAAATGGAGGATGACTATTATTCATATGGATACGATCGGGACGAGGAAGTTTATTATGAGGCAAGGATGGATGATCTATGTTTTTGTTGCGGTCGCGATCACACTTATGATTATGATGTGTGCCCGGTGTATTCGGAAAACCCGAAGTATTGGAATAAAAAGATGATGGAAGCACGCATCTATAGACCGTATCAGGGATATCGACAATATCATCCCGAAGAATATTCTGAGCCCGAGGGTGTTTATGTTTATGAGACCGAGGAGGAAAAAGAGCTTGCTGTATTGGAAGTAACTTTGTCCAAACTCGAGCAATATTTAGCAACACCCAACCTGTCCGACGAAGACCGAATCAGCTGCTTAGTTTCTAAGTGTCATACTTTAAAATTGAAGATAGAGATAGAAGAACGCCTCTCACCATTACCTGACGATATTAGAGATTATTCTCACATGAAGGAGGAGGTTGTGGAGGATAATACCACACCAATGAGTCCTTTATCTGATGAAGAGTCACTCGTAGATCAGATGATGTGTGCAGATTATGAGGTAGAGCAGGCTGATGGGATGGATATGTGTACCGAACCTCTTCCCATAATTCAAATTAACAAGTGTGGGGAAGAGGGTTCGAGAAACAAGATGAGAAGGGTGAAACTACCAGACATTAAGGTATATGTCATGAAGTGGACTAGCAAAGCCCGCAGGAGCAGCTTTAACATGCCAAATAGACTGACAAATCTATGGAGATGGCATGTAAATTTCCGAGCATTTGTTGGAAATGTTGCGGGTAAGTGTGCATTAAGACCACCATAACGCATATCAGGTATGGTCTGGCTGAAGACCTTTAAACTTAGCGCTCTCGGGAGGCAGCCCGAGGATGTAGAGTATTGTATTTGTGTTTTGTTTTGTTTTGCTTTGTTTGGTTTGTTTTGGTGTTGTGTTTGTGTTTTGGCAGGTTATTACGTTTCAACCCTCGCGGATGCAATGATTCAAGTGTGGGGATGTTTGGCAACATCCCTGTTGAGATATCAGCGAATCTAAGAGATGTTTTTGAACCGGTCCGATTACCGCAGCTGCATCACTACCAACACTGCTAATTTACTAATCAAGTCGTGTCTTGTTCTCATCTTTTGTGCACCTTTGTATATATTCATGTTTATGATCATGGTTGGGCGGATGGGTGGTGTATTGGTTTTGATGTTATGTGTTGGGTTGTGCTAAGTTGGTGGTGTTTTTAGTTATATATAAAAAAACAAAAAGAAAGTTGTGGTTTGAGATGATGAGCTTTTGGTTGATGTTGAAGGGTTTAGCGATCAAGTCTTTCCAAAACCATACATTGGGGTCAATGTATCCCAAGTGTGGGGATGGGGGGAAATTTTGAGGTTTTTAAAAAATTTTTAAATCAAGCAAAACATTGTGAGAATTTGAACACCTTGGATTACACCCGAATGATGCACCGGCAACCCTTGATACCCTTTTATTCTTGGTGAGAGTTGAAGCCACACATGTAAATAAATAAATAATACTTGTCTTTGATGAGAGTGGCAACGGGTGGGGATGCATTAGAACTTGTGCCTTAATACGGTTTGAGTCCTTAGTTGGATATGAATGCGAAAAGGATAAGGGCATTTAGGTAGCCTCGTCTTTAGCGTGTGTGAGTGTGGGATTTGGGGGGTTGGACCTCATAAGATATATATATGAGCATGGTTGCGAGAGGGGTGGGGGTTTGGACATTTAGTTGCCCATTTTGTGCTTAAAGCCGATCATTTGTTACCCCTTACCTAGTTCCTCAAAAATTTACCCGACTTGACCCGGTCTTATAGTGTTAGTAGTTGTTATAGTGGTGTTTAGATTTGTTATGTTGAATGTTTCGTTGTTGCTATGTTATGTTTGCTATGTTGTTAAAAAAATATAAAAAAAAGAAAAGAAAAGAAAAGAAAAAGAAAAAAAAAACAATGAAAAAAAAATGAAAAAGAAGGATGTGTGAGTTATCTTGTATATAGTAGTTATGCGTTATTTATTTCATTGTGTAATAAAAAGACCGGGTAAAGTCCTTCGCTACTACATATATATTCCATTTCCTACCCGTACACCTAGCCACGTTACAGCCTTAAAGCCCCTTTGATTTGCATTCATGTTTGGCGCTTGTTAGGAGGAGGACCGATTTAGGTATAAGCATATAGTTGTGCAATCACCCATTTGCCTTTTGTGTGTCTAGCTCACAATTGCTAGTGCTTACTTGTTGCCGAGAGGAGAGATATAGAGAGGGGTGTGTTATTTTGGGTGTTAAGAAAGGGTTAGTAAAAGGACTACATGTTTATGCTTGGTTTACGTTGATCACTTGTGAACTTGGAAATGGTTTTTGATGGGTTGCTTGGGGGCAAGCAACGGTTAAGTGTGGGGATGTGACGGGTGGTCCACGGGACAACCCTTAAGTGTGTTAAAAGATAAGTTAATCCCCCATTTGATCATGTAATTGTCTTGAATTAGATGACTACGTTTGCTTGTGTTTCAGGTACATTTGGGGCTTAAAAGTGTGGAAATTAAGCTTCGAATAGGCGCGACTTAATTAGAGGATTGAAGACGGAGAATAAATGAAAAAAATAAAATTTTGGAATTGAAGAATTAAGAAGATAACATGATAGAGGATTAAATTACGAGAACGTAGGCGAAAACGGTGAAGAAAACGGAGTTGAAACGAGAAAGTTATGAAGAAAACAAAAATTGATTGCTGAAGCCTACCGTAAGTTACGGTGGTACCGTAATTTACGGTAGACTCTGACAAAAATTGATGCCGTAACTCAGTTTAACTCCACCGTAAACCATTTTAAGCCACCGTAACTTACGGTGGTACCGTAATTTACGGTGGAGGCCAGCGTGAAACTTGTAACTCCCTCATTTAAGGTTGTTTATGGTGCCTTTTCATAATCTAATCATTCCCATTCGTTTTGTAACTCCTAAGGGGCGAATTTGGGGTGTTCTAAGGTGTTCTTGAGTGATCTAAACATGAAGACTTTGTTTTTGATTCCAATGGACAAAGGTTCGATTGTGATGATGGTTCATAACACTATGAGCAGCTAGGTTTGCTTGGTGATTGTCTCGGATGTAAGGTTTATTTGTGACAATTATGTTTGTTCTTTAATTTCTGGAATATTAGACTGTGCATGTGTTGTTAGTTTATTATGGTGTTTGATTGGTTGTTTGTAAATTGTTGATGTATGTTTGATCATAGTTCTAAACCATACGTTCTTGGTGCCGTTGGCAATCGAGATATCATGGGAGGGATTAGGGTTGGATATGTGTTGATTGGTCATCGGGTAACAACCTCGCGTTCTAGGAATCCGAGTACTTAGTTCCCTTTCATCACAAACAATTGATCTTACATGAGCCATGTCTATGTGGTTCTTTCCAGTTGAACATGAATGTTAGTTGTCACTTAAAACTTGAAACTCGAGATGATCACTATCCTCTTATCTTGTTACAAAACTTAACTTTGATTTGTAATTTAATTTAGTTTAATTTAGTTAATTAAAACCAATCAACCTAAACATTGAAATTTACATTTCTTGCAATTTAGATTAATCTAGTTAGTTAGACATACATTGAGATAACACATATTCCACAAACTCCCTGTGTTCGATACCCACTTACCGCTATCTATATAGTTGTTATTGGGATTAAATTTGCGTGACCACGACAATCACGTCAGTATCAACCGAACAACCGGACCTTACCCGGAACACAAAAACATTGTCAGACATATTATTTTTTTTATTTGTCTGAGCTAGTTAGGGTCCCCGAACACCCTAACACACTATTTATATTATATAACACATATAAGCACACACACAAAAAAAAAATAATAATAAAATTAACACTTAGATGTTAACTAACTAATGTAACTAAACAATTGAGATCCAACTAACATTTCCCCCTAAGCTATTCACGATTACATATGGACCATCACTAGAGATTTTATTTGATTATATTTAAAGATATTGTCTAATCTTTTGGGAACATATTGCCCAATAGTTAATTAGATGTTGGAGATGCATTTATAAAAACCAAGGGACCTTCATATTCATTAACCATTCAACAAACTTCACACTTTCTTCTTCCTTTACCCACTCACGGCCTCCCCTCCATCTCCATACACTTTCATTTTCATTCCTACTACAACCAATCCAAGCTTAAACAAGGGTGAAGGAAGGTGATCTAAGGAAGCTTCAAGCACTAGAAGTGGAAGAACCTCTCTCATGTGCTTTTAACCACCACTTTTCTACACTTGAACTTCCCTAGCCTTGAGCTAGTGGTAAGAACTTAGATCCATTCATTCTTCATGTTATTTAAGTGGTTAATAGGTGATTTTATGATTAAAGTTAAGAACACTAAAGATCACAAACTAAAAGTCTTGTAATGAAGATCTATATGTTGGATAAAGAGAAAATAATGGTGTAAAACTTATGAGACTTGCTTTGTTATGATTCTTGTTGATTACTTGATGATTTACTAATTAATATTGATGATTGATGATTGTTGTGGTCACTAAACTTGTTAACGGAATCAATCGAACACGATTTAGAAGGTTAAACACAAAAGAATCAGAATCTGTCTAACTTTTACAGCCCACTTCTGTTGGCTGTAAACAGGTCTTAACCTCAACGAAAAATCGATATTTTGAATCTAAAATATGTTATTATGAAATACGGTTCTAATGGCACCGGAATCGTAATTTTTGGACTCCGTTTACTATTTTTAAAGTGTTAATTTGTAACAGCTACTTAAGCTGAATTTTGACAGCAATAAATGGGTGTCGTACTTTCGGTCATAACCTGAGTTTTGTGATGAATCGGACCATGAAAATTTTACTGTAGATGATAACTGAAGTATTTGTAATTACCCCACTGGAATTTCGCAAATCGGACTTACGATGAATTTTTAATAAATTGTTTCGTGGACTGTGGTCAGAAATACATAAATCTGAGTTCAGTCCCGAATATGAATTTTTATAAAATATTGGTGATGAACCGGACCCCGATATTTTTACACAATAAAATATGGAACGTTTAAGACATTCTGTAAAAATTTGGGAATTTTTGGAACATGTTAACTATTTTATTAAAATCCCCGAAAACAGCCCAGTTTCGAGTATAAAAGCTGAAACGACATAAGTAGTGATCTGCGTGTCTAAATGTCGAGTATGCTATCTGTGAATGATCTAACATGTTATATGTGTTATATGCATTATTGTATGTTTGCTTATGAGTGGGGAATGGATGGGAAGTATATATGGGCGTAAATCGTTAAAGTGTGTGCCTGTTATGTGGTAGAAGTAATGTGCAAATAAACCGTACGTAGGATACGTGTTATGCATGAGAAACTGATTGTTATCCGTACCTTATTAGGACGCGATTGACCGACCTTGACTGTTAACTATATTGAGAATCTAACCGAGCAAACCGAGGTGAGTTCACACACTTTCTAAGGCATGGGATTCCCGGTGGTTTGGGAATGGGTTAAAGAATTAAAACTAAATCTACATATCCTCCTTGGGTAGGATATGTACGGCCATCCTCCAAAGATTGGATGCCATTATTAATCCTACGAATTCTCCTGGTGCAGAATACGTACGTTGTAGTCCTCCTGGTGCAGGACAACAACCTTAAAACTAGCTAGACAAAACTCTATCATGAAGTCCCTCAATTTATATCGACTTAATCGCCGAGGCCAATGGCGAGCGGGTCATTAGTTAATAGCGCTATTAGGTTTAACAAACCTCACACCGTGCCAGTCGGACGGGCGTGTACTAATGGACTATGGCAGATTGTCAGTGATGATAGACACTGATATAGGGCACAACTTATTTGCGTAGCAGTCGATATCATTCCGTCTAGTAGTTCACACGGGGAAAGCCCCCACTGATTATGAATATGGTTTGGGTAAAGAAAAGGAACTGGTTAAACATACTTTCAACTACGGGGTAACCCCCACGGCAAATAAGCCAACGAAAGTCAAACCACGTTTTCAGAAACAACTTAAAACTAAACAACCAAACGTGAACTCACTCAACTTTGTTGTTGACTAGTTGTTACATGCCTTACAGGTCGCTAGATGCTTTTGGGAGCTTGCACGAGGAGGAGGTTGTTGTGGAACATGGGTTGTTATATCCCATACTTAATAATTGAACTTTATAAACCTATGGAACTTATGTTTGAGACTTTAAACTTATGAACTGTGAACTTATGTTTTGAACTTACGTTTTATGCTTCCGCTGTTAACCTAAAATCGGTTTACTTCCTTTTGGTCACCAATCGTATTGTGTTTGGTTTTATTTACTTAATTATGTTGTTCAATATGATTGGTGGCTCGATCCTGGTCACGTCACGCCTCCAAGCGGTGATACCCCGCTTGGTGGATTTTGGGGGTGTGACAGATTGGTATCAGAGCCATTGGTTATAGTGAACTTGGTTTTAAAAAGGGAAAAGCTTTTTGATAAAACCAGACTATAACCTGTACAGTGTTCAACGATCCACAACGACGCTTCGCTCCACGTGCAAGGCTCAAAACACTAGGTGGTATGATTTGAGTTTATATTATCTACTTGCTAGATTACTTTTGCATGGTGTGATGTTATAGTATGTTAAATTAGGAAAGCAGCATGTTGTCTATTAGCCCTATGGTGTTCTTTATGACACATAATTGTTTACTTGAAATTTGACAAACGGTGGTCAATTTCTTTCTTGATTTCTTGTCACCCCGCTACAACGGCTGTTTATGCATTCTATCTACTCGCATGTTTACCTCGACATGAAGTCGCCATCTGACCCTCCGTACAGCCGGTTCGTACGTCAACATCCGCGAAGACCAGACTTGGCTTGCACGAACTCAGGCTTAGGAGAACAAAACCCACGCATACCGGTTGACGAACTTTATCACCTTCACCTGTCATCATCGCCAGAAGCGAAGCAGTCACAGTTACACGCGTTTGTCGTTATGCAACACGAAACCTTACACTGTTTTGGACAAGTGATACACTCGCGCGACCGCGATGCAACGAACTTCCCTTTTTGTGCCATGCCGCCCCGCACCACTACTGGAGATTACTTCTAGACAACAAATTAGCTGGTCAAATCCTTCGATTATTCTTGGACCCTTGCTTTCACTCGGTTATTCGCATGAACCTCATTAATTCCCTATCGCTTCGATTGACAACCGAATTAATGAAACGCCAACAACCATACCACGATTTACACCAATCACAAGACTACCTTATTACCCTGTTAAATGGTTTATTCTTATTCTACTTGATTAGCTCTCTCGTATACCCCACTTAACGAATGGATGCTTTTACTGATGGGAATGTCTTCAGGACATTCGAGGACGGAGTTATGGATCACACAACCTACAGGCGAACACGATGATCTATACATCTACCTTACCCTTCCTACACTACAAGAGTCGTATTTTAAATTCCATGATAGTCTTCTTTAATAGGCAGAATCCTTGCGCTAGCTTTTGCACCGACACATGATTGTTGATTAATGATAAGTCTAGTTTCCACCATTGGCTTAGACCAAACCATCACTCTCTTACCACAGTGACGTTACGTTCTCGCTTCTCCATGCTGAGGCACCGAAACGAACACCCTCTGGTTTAGAAAAGTTGGAAGGCTCGACTCCCGATCATTGGTGACCCCTCCTCGAAACCTTGAGAATGGTGATGTATTATTGATACGATCATAATCTCTTGAACACGTTTTCGAGTCTTTTCTTTGGAACCTCACGACTACGCAGACGTATTTTGGATTCATTCGCCCGACCTAAGTAAACTCCTCTAAATTTGGTTGCTTACCAACTCGATAAACTGCAAACTTATCTAGGTTCATCGATCAAGGTGAATTATTCCCCCTTCGCATGAGGGGAGCCTAACAACTTCAATGGAAATTTCAGTGAACCTTAACACTACAAACCTGTGCGACGGTCATCCTCCTTCAGCTAGTTCTGGTTGTGCCAACCATATAGATGTAACACTCCTATCGGTGAACGACGATGTTATTGGGATGGATTGGCTATCTCATCATCAAGCGGAGATTGTTTGCAAGGAGAAAATCGTCCGCATTCCTCGTTCTGGTGAAGAACCTCTCATGATTCGTGGCGACAAGAGTGGTGCTGTCGAAGGCATCATCTCTTTCCTTAAGGCCCAGAAGTGTTTGCGAAAGGGCCACACTGCCATTCTAGCACTCGTTACTGACACATCAACGGAAGAGAAGAGAATTGAAGACATTCCTATAGTGCGCAACTTTCCCGAGGTATTTCCTGAGGAATTACCTGGTCTTCCGCCTCATCGCCAAGTTGAGTTTCAAATTGAGCTAGCTTCTAGAGCAGCGCCAGTAGCTCGAGCACCATATCGTCTAGCTCCATCAGAACTTGAAGAACTGTCCACACAACTACAAGAACTCTTGGAAAAGGGTTTCATACGTCCTAGCTCTTCGCCCTGGGGAGCTCCAGTACCATTCGTGAAGAAGAAAGACGGTACCTTCAGGATGTGCATTGACTATCGCGAACTTAACAAGGTGACTGTGAAGAATCGTTATCCTCTTCCACGTATTGACGACTTGTTCGACCAGCTGCAAGGGTCGAGCTATTACTCTAAGATTGATTTGAGATCGGGATACCATCAGCTGAGAGTCCGAGATGAGGACGTCTCCAAAACAGCATTCAGAACTCGCTACGGCCATTACGAGTTTCTGGTTATGCCATTCGGGCTGACGAATGCACCAGCGGTCTTCATGGATCTCATGAACCGAGTATGCAAGCCTTACCTGGATAAGTTCGTTATTGTGTTCATCGACGATATCCTGATCTATTCCAAGAGTCAGGAAGAACACGAGCAGCATCTACGACTTATGCTAGAACTTCTTCGAAAGGAACAGTTGTATGCCAAGTTTTCGAAATGTGACTTCTGGCTTCGCGAAGTCCACTTTCTAGGCCACGTGGTAAACAAGGATGGAATTCATGTGGATCCATCTAAGGTTGAATCAATCAAGAACTGGCCTGCACCCCGCACACCAACAGAAATCCGCCAATTCTTGGGTTTGGCCGGATATTACAGAAGGTTTATAAAAGATTTCTCCAAGATTGCGCAACCTCTCACTTCACTGACTCAGAAGGGCGTCATCTATCGTTGGGGTGATGCACAGGAGTCCGCGTTTCAACATCTAAAGGATAGACTTTGTAGCGCGCCTATCCTCTCATTGCCAGAAGGCACCGATGATTTCGTGGTTTATTGCGACGCTTCCATCCAAGGACTTGGTTGCGTATTGATGCAACGTGACAAGGTCATTGCCTATGCATCGCGCCAACTTAAAGTTCACGAAAGAAACTACACTACTCATGATCTGGAGCTGGGAGCAGTTGTATTCGCACTTAAGATATGGAGACATTACCTGTACGGTACAAAGTGCACCATTTACACCGACCACAGGAGTCTCGAGCATATCTTCAAGCAAAAAGAGTTAAACATGCGACAACGCCGATGGGTCGAACTCTTGAATGATTACGAATGCGCTATCAAGTATCATCCGGGCAAAGCCAATGTTGTGGCTGACGCCCTCAGTCGAAAGGATACTTTACCTAAGCGTGTACGAGTATTACAGCTTACCATCCAGTCTAACCTTCCGGCTCAGATTCGAGATGCCCAGGTCGAAGCATTGAAAGCAGAAAACATCAGGGCTGAGTCCCTACGAGGATCGAGGCAGCGGCTAGAACAAAAGGAAGACGGCGCTTACTATGTAAACGGACGCATCTGGGTTCCATTTTATGGAAACTTACGCGAGCTTGTGATGGACGAAGCGCACAAGTCTCGTTATTCGGTACATCCTGGTTCGGATAAAATGTACCACGACCTCAAGACTACGTATTGGTGGCCTGGCATGAAAGCCCACATAGCAACCTACGTCAGCAAGTGCTTGACTTGTGCGAGGGTCAAGTCTGAATATCAGAAACCATCAGGCCTACTTCAACAACCGGAGATCCCGAAATGGAAATGGGAGCAAATTTCCATGGATTTCGTTACCGGCCTGCCCAGATCTCAACGCGGAAACGATACCATTTGGGTGATCGTAGATCGATTAACCAAGTCTGCACATTTTCTGGCCATCAAAGAAACGGATAAGTTTTCTACTTTAGCAGACATCTATCTAAAGGAAGTGGTATCAAGGCACGGAATGCCAACCTCCATCATTTCTGATCGTGACGCACGTTTTACGTCTGAACTGTGGCAAGCAATGCACAAGTCTTTTGGCTCACGTTTAGATATGAGCACCGCTTATCACCCACAGACGGATGGGCAATCTGAACGCACCATCCAAACCTTGGAAGACATGCTTAGGGCATGCGTAATCGACTTCGGCAATGGCTGGGAAAAACACCTCCCGTTAGTGGAGTTCTCGTATAACAACAGCCACCACACCAGCATTCAGGCCGCTCCATTCGAGGCATTGTACGGACGCAAATGCCGATCACCTCTCTGTTGGGCGGAAGTTGGTGACAGCCAAATCACTAGCCCAGAACTCGTAGTAGATACAACAGAAAGGATTGCTCAGATACGACAGCGAATGGCGGCAGCTCGTGACCGTCAGAAAAGCTATGCTGATAAGGGAAGAAAACCACTCGAGCTCCAGGTTGGGGATCGAGTGTTACTCAAAGTATCACCTTGGAAAGGTGTAGTCCGCTTTGGCAAACGAGGCAAACTCAATCCGCACTATGTCGGACGATTCGAAGTCACCGAGAAAAATGGCAAAGTCGCCTACAGGTTGAATCTACCTGAAGAACTCAGCGGAGTTCACAATGTTTTCCATGTGTCAAATCTGAAGAAGTGTCTGTCAGATGAGACCCTCATAGTTCCTCTTAAGGAACTCACAATCGACGACCAGCTGCGATTCGTCGAGGAACCAGTAGAAATTACGGATCGAGATGTTAAGATCCTCAAGCATACCAGGATACCTCTGGTCTGAGTTCGTTGGAATGCTCGTCGTGGCCCAGAGTATACCTGGGAACGAGAAGATCAAATGAAACTCAAGTATCCCCAACTGTTTAAGAAAAACGCAACCACTACTGAGGCTGAAGCTACTGCAGAATTTCGGGACGAAATTCCAAATCAACGGGGGGATGATGTGACACCCCAGGAAAATCAGGAAAACAACGCAACTTAACTAGCTTCCTCAGTAACCACGCGCTAAATTTCGGGACGAAATTCTCTTAACAGGGGGAGAATGTGACAACCCTCAAATTTACATGTAACCGTACAGTTTATTAATGATAATTAAAGTGCTTGACGACTGTGTGGAATTACTTAACTGCTCTCTGATTACTGTGTTATACTTACATGTGCTTGTTAACATACTAGTAGTATACAGAAAAGTTACTAAATAGTCCGGTATACTTTCCTGAGTGTTAAAAATTAAAAATGTTACAAAAATATATATATATAGGACACGTTACGGATTAATTAAGCACTTTAACGGAACAGTATCAACCGAACAACCGGACCTTACCCGGAACACAAAAACATTGTCAGACATTATTTTTTTTATTTGTCTGAGCTAGTTAGGGTCCCCGAACACCCTAACACACTATTTATATTATATAACACATATAAGCACACACAAAAAAAAAAATAATAAAATTAACACTTAGATGTTAACTAACTAATGTAACTAAACAATTGAGATCCAACTAACATTTCCCCCTAAGCTATTCACGATTACATATGGACCATCACTAGAGATTTTATTTGATTATATTTAAAGATATTGTCTAATCTTTTGGGAACATATTGCCCAATAGTTAATTAGATGTTGGAGATGCATTTATAAAAACCAAGGGACCTTCATATTCATTAACCATTCAACAAACTTCACACTTTCTTCTTCCTTTACCCACTCACGGCCTCCCCTCCATCTCCATACACTTTCATTTTCATTCCTACTACAACCAATCCAAGCTTAAACAAGGGTGAAGGAAGGTGATCTAAGGAAGCTTCAAGCACTAGAAGTGGAAGAACCTCTCTCATGTGCTTTTAACCACCACTTTTCTACACTTGAACTTCCCTAGCCTTGAGCTAGTGGTAAGAACTTAGATCCATTCATTCTTCATGTTATTTAAGTGGTTAATAGGTGATTTTATGATTAAAGTTAAGAACACTAAAGATCACAAACTAAAAGTCTTGTAATGAAGATCTATATGTTGGATAAAGAGAAAATAATGGTGTAAAACTTATGAGACTTGCTTTGTTATGATTCTTGTTGATTACTTGATGATTTACTAATTAATATTGATGATTGATGATTGTTGTGGTCACTAAACTTGTTAACGGAATCAATCGAACACGATTTAGAAGGTTAAACACAAAAGAATCAGAATCTGTCTAACTTTTACAGCCCACTTCTGTTGGCTGTAAACAGGTCTTAACCTCAACGAAAAATCGATATTTTGAATCAAAAATATGTTATTATGAAATACGGTTCTAATGGCACCGGAATCGTAATTTTTGGACTCCGTTTACTATTTTTAAAGTGTTAATTTGTAACAGCTACTTAAGCTGAATTTTGACAGCAATAAATGGGTGTCGTACTTTCGGTCATAACCTGAGTTTTGTGATGAATCGGACCATGAAAATTTTACTGTAGATGATAACTGAAGTATTTGTAATTACCCCACTGGAATTTCGCAAATCGGACTTACGATGAATTTTTAATAAATTGTTTCGTGGACTGTGGTCAGAAATACATAAATCTGAGTTCAGTCCCGAATATGAATTTTTATAAAATATTGGTGATGAACCGGACCCCGATATTTTTACACAATAAAATATGGAACGTTTAAGACATTCTGTAAAAATTTGGGAATTTTTGGAACATGTTAACTATTTTATTAAAATCCCCGAAAACAGCCCAGTTTCGAGTATAAAAGCTGAAACGACATAAGTAGTGATCTGCGTGTCTAAATGTCGAGTATGCTATCTGTGAATGATCTAACATGTTATATGTGTTATATGCATTATTGTATGTTTGCTTATGAGTGGGGAATGGATGGGAAGTATATATGGGCGTAAATCGTTAAAGTGTGTGCCTGTTATGTGGTAGAAGTAATGTGCAAATAAACCGTACGCAGGATACGTGTTATGCATGAGAAACTGATTGTTATCCGTACCTTATTAGGACGCGATTGACCGACCTTGACTGTTAACTATATTGAGAATCTAACCGAGCAAACCGAGGTGAGTTCACACACTTTCTAAGGCATGGGATTCCCGGTGGTTTGGGAATGAGTTAAAGAATTAAAACTAAATCTACATATCCTCATTGGGTAGGATATGTACGGCCATCCTCCAAAGATTGGATGCCATTATTAATCCTACGAATTCTCCTGGTGCAGAATACGTACGTTGTAGTCCTCCTGGTGCAGGACAACAACCTTAAAACTAGCTAGACAAAACTCTATCATGAAGTCCCTCAATTTATATCGACTTAATCGCCGAGGCCAATGGCGAGCGGGTCATTAGTTAATAGCGCTATTAGGTTTAACAAACCTCACACCGTGCCAGTCGGACGGGCGTGTACTAATGGACTATGGCAGATTGTCAGTGATGATAGACACTAATATAGGGCACAACTTATTTGCGTAGCAGTCGATATCATTCCGTCTAGTAGTTCACACGGGGAAAGCCCCCACTGATTATGAATATGGTTTGGGTAAAGAAAAGGAACTGGTTAAACATACTTTCAACTACGGGGTAACCCCCACGGCAAATAAGCCAACGAAAGTCAAACCACGTTTTCAGAAACAACTTAAAACTAAACAACCAAACGTGAACTCACTCAACTTTGTTGTTGACTAGTTGTTACATGCCTTACAGGTCGCTAGATGCTTTTGGGAGCTTGCACGAGGAGGAGGTTGTTGTGGAACATGGGTTGTTATATCCCATACTTAATAATTGAACTTTATAAACCTATGGAACTTATGTTTGAGACTTTAAACTTATGAACTGTGAACTTATGTTTTGAACTTACGTTTTATGCTTCCGCTGTTAACCTAAAATCGGTTTACTTCCTTTTGGTCACCAATCGTATTGTGTTTGGTTTTATTTACTTAATTATGTTGTTCAATATGATTGGTGGCTCCATCCTGGTCACGTCATGCCTCCAAGCGGTGATACCCCGCATGGTGGATTTTGGGGGTGTGACATGAAAGCCATAATACAAAATAACATGATTAAAATCAAGATGGCATCATTGGGCATTCAATTACATATCTTGAATTATGACACGTGGCACATCCCCGTGTATTACACGGATTGAGACGAATCCTCATAGTTATGCACACTGGATGTATTCAGTATCCAATAAAACCATTAAAGGTCAAAACTTGCTAGTTTTGATATATAAAAGTAATCACAAAATAGGAAGCATGTTGGTGTAGTACAATACCTCTAACAAAAAAAATTCCTTGTCTCTCTTTTGATCACCATGAGGAATGAATGACTCCTCTCAGCTTTGCTGGTTTTGATATACAACAACAATCACAAAATATGAAATATTTTTATCACATATAACAATAAACAAAGAATTAAAATTTCAATTCACATACATCTTACATAATTCTTTGGAATTTAATCTGATACTCTAATGGAGAGAGGTCCACAATGAAGGAAGAATAAACACATTGTTAAGAGATGTTTCTTTGAACCAAAAGAATGAACTGAAAGAACAACTCCCCCATATAAATAAAAAAAGATGGAACCAAAAGAACAACTCCCCCATATAAAAAAAAGATAGAACCAAAAGAACAACTCCCCCCCACCCCATATAAATAAAAGAACTAAAAATAATTCGATTGTACCCGTTGACATACCTACTAAAAGGGCAAAAACCACAATTGTGAAAAATGCGAAGGATCCGACTGGAATTTGGAAGCTTCATCCCATGTGTCTATCCATGGTGCTTGCTTGGTTTACTGGAAACGAAGATTGACTAACGTTTATAGACATCATTAGACCATAATGCTATAACTCTAATTAGTGCTTTAAGTTCTTCGACTTGTTCGAGTGTGCAAAAACCCCATGGGTCTAAAGCAATCCCAAATGATGTTAAGTCTTTTGGGTTTTGAATGATGCAAGCTTTGTTCAAGAACCTACATACAGAACTAAATTTAATATCTTTTTTCAAAACTTGTATAATTTTAAATATTAAAAGTTTCAACCCATACCAAAGAATGACCCGTTTTGACCTAAATCCAGTTTAAACTGTTAACCAACAACCTCGAGCCGCCCATATTTACCATCTTAAACTAGTCACTTACCCGCGCGATGCGGCGGGAGTGGCAATTTACAATAGTATAATTGTTTACCGTTAGTTTATCCGACGTCTCATGAAATATTGTATAGTACTTAAGTTAGTTTTCTTATTCGTGATATAATGGCACTGGTTTTTCTGTTAGTTTATCGATTATTTGGTGATCTTCTACAAGAATAGTACAAAACAAGGAAGTAGATGTAATTAAAAACAAGAAGAGTTCAAAACAGTCAAGTAGCTGGACAAAACAATAAAAACACCATGCGGGGAGTCTCTTGTATCTCTTCCTGTTTTACCAATACATCCGTTCGCTTATGACTTTCTTGTATCTTCTCCTCTACTGTACCAGATTTCGACACATAAAAAAATGTTAGACGCCTACAGGTGGTTTAAAATAGTAATTAAAAGGTAATTTCTGGAAGCAAATAAGGCACACAATCTACTAATTTACCTTCTTTTTTATACGGATGCGATTAATTAATCACGCAACACTTCCTGGTAGACAACATTTGATGTGTAAACTCCGCGTTGTTTGAATTCTTTGGCGAGATGTACCAACACCTTCGTACTTTGTCTTGAAATCCCTCTTGATAACGCGACATAAAGTTGTCCATGTGAAAATACAGAATCCGGTAGATAAATACCAACGTTCGAAATTGTTTGACCTTGAGCTTTATTAATCGTCATGGAAAAGCTAAGTCGAATTGGAAATTGTTTTCTTTTCAGCTTGAATGGGAACATGTCATCTTCAGAAAGGGTTAGAGGGATTCTTGGCAAAAAAAACTCTTTTTCCGGCATGTTGACCGACTGCAATTTCCGCATCAATAACATTTCGCATGAAACCCTTACATATCAACCGCGTGCCATTACACAGGCCATGTGATGGATCGATATTACGTAACAATATTATTGGGCATCCAATTTTTAAACGAAGCTTATGAGGCGGCAAACCACTAACATTTAGCGAGTTTAAGAACTCGACCGGATAGAAGTTGCGCTGATCGTCTTCAGCTTCATCAAAACTGTAATAAACTTTTTCCACCCCTTGAAAAATTTCAATCATTTGATTATTAATCTCGTCAACACTATCATTTTTAGTGGACAATATTGCTCTAGAGATTATATAATATGAAGAATATACATTATCTTCAATTGATGGAAAGATGGCATGGATCAATACTTTTATAGCGTTTTCTCTGTTGTTGCACTGAATTGTCATGTCATCGGGTATGCGGATATAGTTTCCTTCGATTGGTTCTTCAGTTCCATCGCCGACTCTTAAAAGAAATTTAGAAAACCATGGATCTTTTAGCGCTCTCATATTTATGGTCAACCGCATCTTCTTAGTCAAAGACCAAAGAGGTGACATTCGTACGCTGGAGTCTACAATCTGTGCTCGAGTGCCACGTTTAATAACCGGCAACACCTGTCTGAAGTCACCTCCCATAACCATTATCTTTCCACCAAATGGGAGACTAACACCTATAATGTCTTGGAATGTACGATCGACTGCCTCTGTCGCCTGTCGTTTAGCCATCGACGCTTCATCCCATATGATTATTTTGGCAGACCGAATCAGTTTAGCGGCCCCACTCTGTTTTTTGATATTGCACATTGAATTATTTTCAAGATTAAGAGGAATCTTGAATCTCGAGTGAGCCGTTCTACCTCCTGGCATATTATTAGCCGCTGCACCTGATGAAGCTGTTGCGAGAGCAATAAGACCACGTGACCGAATTTCAGCAAGCAAGGCAATGTACAAAAATGTTTTTCCAGTTCCACCTGGACCATCAATAAAGAACACGCCTGGACGATCATTATCAACATGCATCATGATCTCATCAAACACGTTTTTTTGGTCCGGATTAAGTGAATCTTTGGCACTCAAGTGTTCAGGTTCCAAAACAATCCCATATTCTTCTTGTAACTCACAATAACCTGCATCTTGTAAGTTAACATCGTCTGTTATCTTAGGAAGGTCGAACTCATTGAAATTTTTACCCATGGATTGTACCAAGACACTAATTTCGGTAAGAACCATATTTTGAACTCGTTCTATACTTTGACAGTGTAACCGATGATCTTCAGACAGTGAATCAAAGTGGTCATTCCATAACTTTCGAATATCTCCAGGTTGGCAAAAAATCATTATGGTCGCAAATAACCTTCTAAGAGCATTGGGAAACTGAAACGTAGAGGCTTCTTCGAGACATTGTGATAGATATTCATCGTCTTCTATTAAGCCTAACTCAAGAGCTGCTTTCCGAAATGTCGCACACCGTTGACCATTAACTGTGCAAAGATGTTCAAAAGAAGTAGGCCCTCTGACATTTGACAAAAGTAGGCGTAAGTAGTACTTTTCTTCTTCGGCTGGATTAGCGGAAACGATACGACCTCTTTGTTTTTTACCGAAACGACGACTCCAACGGCGTGTGCTTCCATTCCACGTAAAGTGTTTTGGAAAATCTTTATACAAATGTACCCTTGCCGTTTCATCGTTTCTATTTATCTCAAAAAATGATGTTAGCATGGTTCTCTTATCCCTTTCCCTATCAACAATATTAGGTATCAAGTCATCATCTCTAAATCTAACCATCTGATTATTTGGGAGATGAAGTTGTAAGGCTAGAACAGCAGGAAAGATTTGAGAAAGAGAGAAGGAAAAAATGCGCCACATAGCCTCTGGGGGCGATATGTAGCGTGCATCTTGAAATCTTTTTATCTCATTAATAACAACCCCTGGCTCACTTTGATCGACTTGAAAAATATAATGATAACATTAAGTGAAAGCCAATCTAAATACTTGGTGAAACAATGGTCTCCACAAACACCGCACCCTTAAAACCTCGAAACCAAGAAACGGGATAAAAACATTCGAAGGGCTTCATATCCATTTCAATTGTAAACAACTTCCCTAATTTTGTCATCACAAACCAATTACCATTTGTCACATAATGTGTTATATCGCACCACAATGACAATGATATCGGGGGGATCGGAGGACATGATAAGACCTTAATCCAGTAATCCCCTTGTAGCGTCCATAGGTCAATTGTCATCTCAAACATGCCAGTGCTAGCAAACATGTGAAGCTCATTTTTTCCATTCACTAAAACACCTTGAACCATTCCTATAGAAGGAACGGGTGGAAAGCTTATCTCCTTGAACTGCTCCGAATTAACATCAAAACAAATCACCCTTTTCGTACCTCCAAGCCAACATTCGCAAACAGTGAAATATAGAGTACCACCACAAAATGTGCCAGCTGACCAATTGAAATGAGGGCTTAGGTACTCTTGTCTTGTTATGAAAGGAATATTTCTCCAAGAGTCTACTTCCCTAGAATAAACATAGACACCAAGTACACCACTCCTACGCTTTATATGCAAGACCTTGTAATCATCGTCAGCGTCAACGTACAAACCAACGACATCAAGGTTATTTATATAGAATCCATGAGAATCAGGAGTTGACACAGATAATGATTATTTAGTTGTCCAATCTAAGAAGATTATAGTTTGGTGAAACATAGGTGTAACCATTACATGTAAATCAAGTAATATAACATACTTGTAATAACAAAGTAAAGCATACTTCTACAATTACTTCAATATGAGGGAAACAAAAAGCAAAACACGAAACACCAAGAGAGACTTTAATATTCAATAACTAAACATAAAACAGCACCAAATGTTTCTAACTTAAACACAAACTTGGATAACGATCCATAATTTAAATATCCCGTGCCTCGACCATATCTGGTTCGTACGTAATCGTACTCAACTCCGTAGACTTCAAAATATTAACTGAAATAACAAATAAAATATAATTTTTATTAAATTACATGAGCCATTAAATCTAACTAATTTTTAGAATGTTCATGTGTAAAGCATAACATACTATCTGGTAGATGAACCAACTTGACACGTGATACATATATGATAGACCTTTGTTGCACGGCTCGAATGGAACGTATAACATCCGAAGGCTTCAGGGCAGACAAAAACAATTGTATTGTGTGACCACTGTATATTACCATTTTGGGTTAAATTTCTTCTAATAATAATATTTTCTTACATATAATGTAAATATTATGTTTGTAATGTGTTGATAATAAATAATAACTTACATCTTGTCTTGAAGAGAAAATTCAAAACAACATCGATCACGTTTGCCTTCTATTATTCTCCCAACCACATCTATAACAAAATCAGCCAAATCGTATACACCATATATTATACATACATATATAAAGTTTTATATATTTAATAAAAAATATAGATAGAGAATTTATATGTACCAACAATATCCATTTGAGGTCTCCTGTCATGCTTCAATTCTATAATGGAAGGGACCAATGGATATAAAGAAGCACCCCTTGGAATCGTAAGCATAAGTGAAGAAAGCTTTGTATATTCGTTGATGACAATTTTTTTCTCGGACCAAACTAACACGTAATTCTGGTATTTTGGGCACTCATGATAGTTGAGATTCTCAATTTGGAAATGATTCAAGGAAAAAAACCACCCATCAATGCCGCGTCATTATATATGTGTATCAAATGTTGTGGGACGAACGCAACAATTTTTTGTCTCTAAAAAGAAAAGAAATTTAGTGGTGGAAAAACGCTTACTCGTACAACACAAAGTAAATTAAAATAATGTTCTTACGTGTTGATCAAGAAAAATAACCACTAATCTCTTTTCATCGACGTCATGCCAAATAAACTCCACCTTAACAAAGATTATATTATACCATGCTCTATCATTTCTCAATGATGAAAATTCTTCAACGGAAAAATGATCAGACATATCCTATTAAGTGTTCAATGTTAGTTAACTAAAAAAATAAAAACTCCAGAAACTTAAACTTAAACTAAAACATGATTAAAATTAAACAACAAATTTAAAATTAAACTAATACATAATTAAAATTTACATAATTAAGATTCAAACTAATTCGAGAAAAAAAAACTACAGTCATCATCAAAGTTGTTCTAAGGTTCCCAAACCATTTCTTCATCCAATGGTGGTTCGTAAACCGCCCCAGGGTCAGTTTCGTACCCTTCAGCCCAGCTCGGTAGTTCTTGTGTTTGACTGTGGTTTTCCACATAAGGGGTGGTTTAAAGGTGGAGGATGCATAGGCAGTATAGGAGTGTTTGCCACCGCACGATGATGCCCCTCCTCAATTTGTAGTCCACCAAATTGTAGTTGAGCGAATGTATAGTCATACGCCCAATTCAACTCTTCATCCGTCCAACCAAATGGATCATCATGTTCAGGGTTTGTCACCGGATGAGGGTTTGCCACCGGAGGTGGGTTTGACACCGGAGGTGGGTTTGCCATCGGACGAAAAGGGTTTCTAACTTCAGGGTTTGAAGTTAGAGGGTTTGAATCAGGAAGGTTTAAATGGAGACGGGATGATCGTCCATGGTTTGTTGACCCTTGTGGTTCAACGGGAATTGGATAACCACCACCCATACCTCTCAATTGATATTTGTTTGGAGTGATTTTTAAACTGAAAAATACAATTTTGATTGGATATAAAGATCAATTTTAAAGCAAATAAAAATAGTTTGGTTAAATATAAAAAAAAGGATTGTGTAAACTGAAACATACAATTTTATAATTCTATTTATCTCCAAACAACTACTCTTTATATTTTATTTACTTTTTAACTAACCAAAATATAATTCTTTTTTTCTTAACGCCTTTTTCTTTTATTTGTTTTTACATTTATATAAGCTAAATCACTCTAATATAAAGTTTACTTCTATAATTTTAGAGATGCAAACGCATACTAAAGTAACACCTTCATATTCATTTATTTAACTTTAATCGAACCAATCAATCTTCGTAAATATTTTGCCCATTGGTTGTTAATAAAATTTATGTAACTTTAGGAAACACTGTATTATGGGTTTTCTTGAATTGGTAATAAACCACGCAGACAATAGTAAATGAAAAATTACCCAGAAAACATATGAAATTAAAACAGTAAATAAGAGGTATTAGTATTTAAAAATTAATGTGCAACTTGAGGAACATTATACGCACACAATGTAACAGATTTTTATCAAATTGTTAATGGTAATTTTGTTATGTAAATTATCAGTTTAGTTATTTCTAATCGTTTGAATTTTATTTTTGTATTTTATGAAAATACTGGGTCAATCGAACTCGCTCTATGAATGGATGCAGTTCTAGTTCTAATTGTATATTACATGATGCTAATCATATTTTTTTTAAATGAAGTGATGGTGGAACTGTTTTTGATATCAAAGGCCAACAATTTAATATGTAATCCATCAAACTAATATGTACAAACTGGAATGAAAGGTGTTGTCTATAACACTATAACCAACTTGATAAATGTATATGTAGTATAATAAATATAATATAAGAGGTATTAGTATTTAAAAATTAACGTGCAAATCGAAAAATATTAACACTAATTTGAGTGAATATTTGCATACTAAATTTAATGTTAACATCGGAAAAAATCTGGAAAGCCACAAACCAAATCAGTTGCCGACCTATAGTTTACATGTATGGTAATTTAAGGGTTATGTTTTCTTAGTTTAAACTGATTTTTATAAATATCTTTTAAATCATTAGTTCGTATAAAAAAATTAATGATAAAAAGATCAAACAATCGGTTCATCTTAGATGATCAGTTTTAAGTTTCAACCCGAATCGACCCTAATCGTTAAATGGTAAAAACCGAATGGTTATATCAAACAGTTATATCAAACAATCAGGAAACAGTTATATCAAACAATCAACCTTCAACCGATAAAATTTTGACAGGATTTCAACAACAAAAACTAATTAATAAAAAGAGACAGTTAAACAATACATCTGGATTCAACAACAAAAACTAATTAATAAAAAAAACAAAGAGGCAGTTAAACAATACAGATCCAAAAACCACAGTTATTTCAACATTTACAACCTTCTAAAGTTTAAAGACACAGTTAAAAGTTACAAAAAAAACCAAGAAATTTGGAAGAACTTACAACAATGCAAGAGGCAGATGTAAAAAGCCGACAAAAAATGTGAAACCTTGATGTGAGAGCCGAGAAACAACGTAAGATCCAGATGCAAAGAGTCAATATATTCTGAAATCGAAGTAAAGTAGAAGTTGTTAGGTTGATGTTTTGAAGGTTTAATTGATGCAAGATTTAAAAGTAGGATTTAGTTGAACTGAGATAAACTTACAATTTGAAAGTTCAATTCGTCTCAGTTGAGTGTAGTTGAATGTTTGTAGAGTGTTGAGCTTGATGAAGTATTTATAGAGACTGAAGCAAGCATGCTCTATTTCAGACAACAGTAAAATCTTGCTTTACAGCTGTAGATGTAAAAGCAGTACGTCAGTTGAGTGTAGTTGAGTGTAGAGTGTTGAGCTTGATGAAGTATTTATAGAGACTGAAGCAAGCAAGCTCTTTTTCAGACAACAGTAAAATAGTAAAATCTTGCTTTACAGATGACATGACTATTTCTGATAAGTAGTAAAAAAAAACAAAAGGACAAAAGTCAAACAGACATTCCTGACATGACTTGGTTTCTAAAAAGGTTGAGATATATTAGAAGATATTAATCTAACTAAAGACTTATTAAGAATATGAAAGGGGTAATAGTTGACTGATAACTAAAAAGGGTTATATGATTTAAGAAATAATCCTTTTAGGACACGATAACTAAAAAGGTGAAACCAGTTATATGATTTAAGAAAGGGTTATATGATTTAAGTTCTTTTAGGACATGATTTAAGAAAGGGTTATATGATTTAAGAAATAATCCTTTTAGGACATGATTTAAGGGTTTTAGGACACGATAACTAAAAAGGGTTATATGATTTAATCTAACTAAAGACTTATTAAGAATATGAAAGGGGTAATAGTTGACTGGTTTTAATTGTTTTCATAAAAAAACTTCTCTATTTGTAAATTATTGTTTTAGTAATAAAAACAATATTGTTAATCTTGCTTTAGAAACATGCTCTCTTTCAGACTAATAGTAAAATATTGCTTTACAGATGACATGACTATTTCTGATCTAATCTGTCAAACAATAAGTTTATTCAAAAAGTTTATTAAAAAGAGTTATCATTTGATGCAAGTGCAAAGCTGTTTAGAGTTTTTACCTGATTCATTGTCGGTTTCGACTTGCGGCGGGTTGAATCGCCAAAGGTTTTCTATGCTTTTTAGGGGGAAAATGGGTGCTTCTCTCCACAGGGCATACAAAACACAGATTATTGGCGGAAGCCCGCCAAATTTAACATATAAAGTTTTTTTATATGTTAAATATGGCGAGCTGCCGCCAATAACCTGTGTTTTGTATGCCCTGGGAGAGAAGCACCCATGTTCCCCCTAAAATGCAAAGAAAACATCAGGGTCAACCCCAGTGGATCTTGTGTCGAATAGAGAGAAATTCATCGATTCGGTGTCATTGAACCCTATCCAAACACTGTATAAATATTAAACAGATCAGACTCAAATAGCGAACAAAAACGTATGAAAATACAGATTTAGACTTCATATACCATTTCATAAAAAAAACTTCTCTATTTGTAAATTATTGTTTTAGTAATAAAAACAATATTGTTAATGATAATTTTAGTACAAAAATTGAGTTTAAGAACAAGAAATGAATTCAAGAACAAAAATTGAATCTAAGAACGTCTTCTATCTATGAATCTAAGAACAAAAACTGAATTTCACAGTTCATACCTTCTGCTGCGTTTGCAGGCTTCTGCTACAGCTTCGACTTCTACTATGGCTCTTGCTTCTGCTGCAACTCCTGCTCGCCTGCGTTTGTACATCCATCAGTTGCTGATCTAATCTGTCAAACAATAAGTTTATTCAAAAGAGTTATCATTTGATGCAAGTGCAAAGCTGTTTAGAGTTTTTACTTGATTCATTGTCGGTTTCGACTTGCGGCAGGTTGAATCGCCTAAGGTTTTCTATGCTTTTTAGGGGGGAAATGGGCGCATCTCTCCACAGGGCATACAGAACACAGGTTATTGGCGGCAGCCCGCCAAATTTAACATATAAAGTTTTTTTATATGTTAAATATGGCGAGCTGTCGCCAATTAACCTGTGTTTTGTATGCCCTGGGAGAGAAGCACCCATGTTCCCCCTAAAATGCAAAGAAAAACTGATGAATTCAAGTACAAAAACTGATCAGACTCAAATAACAAACAAAAAACATTAGATGTGGTTTATAACGATACCTAGAGGTCAACCCCAGTGGATCTTGTGTCGAATAGAGAGAAAATCATCGATTCGGTGCCATTGAACCCTATCCAAACACTGTATAAATATTAAACAGATCATACTCAAATAGCGAACAAAAACGTATGAAAATACAGATTTAGACTTCATATACCGTTCAGCTCGTCGACGTTGTTAGGGTTTCGCTCCACGACCTCTTGCTTCTGCTGCAACTCCTGCTCGCCTGCTCGGATAAGGTAAATCTTGAATGTCTTATATTTACACATTGGTCAATATATGATTAGTGATTACAAAATCTCAATAAAATATTTTACTGAATCTTTTTAGTTGGTAATGAACTAATAATATTTATTTTCTATTAAAAAACCATTAATATGATTGCTCAAGTCAATAAACATAACTCTTGTCGCAAACATAAAGTTAACCAAATCCAAACACATATGTAGAAGTTATAAACAGATCAGACTCAAATAATAACTTTCTCTCTCTCTCTCTCTCACACATATATATAGTTTCACAGTTTAAGTCATTCAGACACCTATAGATAAAGAGTAAACCCATAACCACCTATAGCAAGCTATCCAACAGATTTATTCCACTTTTCATGGCATGCAGTCAACATTGATTAGTCCATCCGAATAAGCATACAAAACTTTTCTTAATTCATAATGTGAGCAAAGCAAACACTCATTCTGTCACGACTTCCGAGATGTAACACATATACAAATCACTCAATCTTCATATCTCAAATATGCCCTATGTTGATAATAATTTTGAATCTACACAAATCAAGCCAAACAGACCTCCATTTCTAAACAGATGCACCAAAACAACACATAATAGAGCAAATATTCATAACCAAAACCTAACAAAATCAAACACGTTCAAAATGAATTAAGGAACTCGAATCAATCAGTATACATTGACTAACACTTGATCTGATCAGATCAGATCAAAACAACACGTAAACGAAAAATACAACTATTCATTACCAAATTTGTTTTGACCCAAATTTGTTTTCACATGTTTCTCAACCCGCCCATTTTGCCACTACTAATCTCAAGGAAAGTCTGTATTGAGAAAAACTGCAGTACCTGTTGGACGAAATATAACAGGACAACCAGGGGTATTTGTGAAAACAAATGTATCATTTGATCCCTGTATAGTATTCACCAACCAGTGAAAGAATGATTAAAAAATAAAAAATAAATTAATCAATATATATTTCATATCTTTTCTTGGTTGGAGGTCTCAAATAAGCATACCTAATATCTTTTCTTAGTTGACGGTTTCAAGGGTGCCTCAACTAAACCACCAAACACCGCCTCTTTATGATCTCCGACAACCTGAAATTTGTTAATCAAGTTTCAGTTTAAAGATAATTTAGAAGGTTTTATGTCTAAAATATACACTTTGGACGCCTTGCGACCAGTTTGACCCAAAGATATAAACAGGTTGAATTCGGACTTACCAGCAGACTTAGCCCGGGGGAAAGATTACTTCTTCTATACAAAGTTGACAAAGATATACCATGCCTCCATGTACTGCATATGAAAACCAAATACAAAATAAAAATAACATAACACTACAAATTCTTCCACACAACACAATCAAAATCAAATGCAATACCTGTACAGCAGGACCCATTTCTTTCCTCGACTAAGAACCGGGAGTGCAACATAAAGAGCAGCCCGTGTGTCTTTAGTCATAAGCTGCGATGGTTCCGACATATTCGGTAGTTTAGGCCCGCTCAGTTTATCCAGATTTGTCATACACAAGAGCCCAACCCTCCTCTTCTAGAACCTCAATGGGCATATCCCTTAGTTTTGGCTGCAGCCACCAAATCACCAAGCCAAAAAATTAGGTTAATACAAATAAAGATAGCAAAGTTGTTATAATTATGCATGAGCAACTCCTGATCCGTTTCCTTTTTTAGCTAATTTCTTTTAAAATTCTTAACAATTTAACACATTAGCATGACCTGGAGCGAGAAGCAACCAACACACAAGTGAATGGGTCAAAATTGTTATTGTTAACTATATTAAAAACATATTTAAGGAGCTGAGAAGGCTAGCCGGTTATACCAAGCTGCAAATCAAAAGTTAAAACATCAGCTTCCACATATTTAGACATAAAAACCCTAGAAACCATGAAAATCTCACCAATATCCGAGTAGCCAATGTATTCGACAGACCACGATTCACGAGTGCATCCAGCAAACAGCCAACATGATGCTCACAAAAGAATGAAGACCCCACGGTCTTCATCTTCAACTGTATTCACATTTCTAGAAAACAAAAACCGTAATCAATACAAAAATATATACTCTCTCCGTAGATCCATTCACAAAACATTAAAAAAAAACACAAAACCAGCACAGATCTGAAAGTATTATAACAGATCGGACAAAGATGTTTATAAAAAACTTAAATGATATAAAATTTAACAAACAAAACTATAGATAGGGTAAAAAACGGTACCACTAAGGCTGAATTTGAAGGTTCTTGAACCAAGCCGCAGTGTTCTCTCTTTCACCTGTTCATCGGTCTTCGTCTTCAACTATATTCAAATTTCCAGAAAACAAAAACCCTAATCAATACAAAAATATATACTCTCTATGTTGATCCATTCACAGAACATTAAAAAAATCACAAAACCAACACATATCTAAAAGTATTATCACAGATTTGAGTCTTCGTCTTCAACTATATTCAAATTTCCAGAAAACAAAAACCCTAATCAATACAAAAATATATACTCTCTATGTTGATCCATTCACAGAACATTAAAAAAATCACAAAACCAACACAGATCTAAAAGTATTATCACAGATCTGAGTCTTCGTCTTCAACTATATTCAAATTTCCAGAAAACAAAAACCCTAATCAATACAAAAATATATACTCTCTATGTTGATCCATTCACAGAACATTAAAAAAATCACAAAACCAACACAGATCTAAAAGTATTATCACAGATCTGACAAAGATTTAAAAAAAACGTAAAAGATAGGGTAAAAAACGGTACCGGTTCCATGGATGAAAGGGGAGAAGACGGTGAAGGCGTCGAGCGGTTCCATGGATGAAAGGTGGAGGTGCGGTGGAGGATCTAGGGTTTGTAGAGAAAGGTGGAGCGGCGGATGAAACAATTGTGGTTTAGAGAGTGATAGAAAGAATATATTGGATCCATCAAACTTAAAACGGGTCAAGTTGATCCGGTAAGATCCGCGTGGGTATCATCAGGTGTTGAAAACAAGTTTTCAACACTTTGTGCTTAACAGGTTTGTACAATGGGCTTTAAAGACTTGTAAAGTGGCAAATGACCATTTCTATCCTTCCTATATGCTTTATAAAGTAGTATAGATGTAATCGAATTATGCTTAATATGACCATAATCTAGAGAAAAAATTTCATAGTTTTAAATAATAGAGGGTTCGACCTCTTCCAAAGAATGACCCGTGTTGACTTGAATCAAGTTTAAACAGTTATCCAACACACTTGACCAGCCCATTTCAACACCTTAATTGTAATCGAATTATGATTAGGGTGACCAAAGTCTATAAAAAACCTTGAATAATTGTAAATATTAGAGGTTTCAATCCGTACTAAAAAATGACCCGTTTTGACCTTTGACCTGGATCCATTTTAAACTGTTAACCAACACACTCAACCTGCCCATTTTAACACCTTAATTGTAATCAAATTATGATTTAAATGACCAAAATTCAAATAAAAACTTGCATAATTGTATGTATAGCAAGCAACACCTTGGCAACTGTATGTATAGCAAGCAACATATCAACCATTACCATTCCTAAAATCAGCTCCAGTAACACTTCTAAAGCACCGACAACAGCACCCGCTCCTGATCCATGGATAAATGTGCATTTCCACCAGATATTGTCACCGCATCACTGTTTATGAGCAGGATTTTGTAATCGGTAACCTCCCCTACAACCTACACTGAGAAGCCCATGGTTTTTTAAGACTTCAATCAGTGAAATGCCTACTAAGTCAGTTTGCTAGTATACCTTAAGTACGAAAACCTGTGAGCATGAATAATGGCCCTAACATGTATGGTTGTATCATGAGCTATCAACAGACTAATAAATCTTGTATACTTTCATTCTATACGTGACTCTAAACATGATATGTTGGCACATATCATATTAGTTTAGGTCATTACTTGTGAGAAGAATCTCATTAGCGACTCTATGGCTGAACGATTAATTTGTGTCTCGTAACTATGTATTTTGACAAAGGAACCCTAAATCCCCAATTATCTTGCCTCTGAAACCATAAGTGGCTTCACCTCTTAACTATTCTCTTTGCATCTGATCACATCAGAGTTTCTTATCAGTTTGATTTTAGCCTCACACAGCTAGCATGCTGTTTTATTCCATCAATTGAAACTATCAACCATTACTTAATTATTTTATCACGAATTCAACAATTAACAGAAAATTGTAAGAATATACAGTAATAATCGACCACATATCCTAATTATATTAACCAAAATAGAAAAAAAAACAGATGAAAAGGTTAAACGGAGCATCTTACTTGAGCATAGATCGTTGATTCACAACAAAAAAAGGTTAAATTGGAGATTGAATTTGTTCAGATGGTAGGAACAGTGGCTCCAACATTTAACGAAACCCTACTTCGCGGTTGGAGTTCACAATTAAAATAATGAAAGCATAAATTAACAGTCCTTTATGAAAGCAATACCTGCCGAGCAGCACCATGATGCTTAAAACCCCCATTCAAGTTCCTCGCCCTGCTCTGCTCATCTAGCTTTACTCCGACCACCACCGTCTGTCCTCCGGCCAACTCTCCAGCGAGATCCGTTTGAAGTTTTCTGTAATTTCAACCAATCGAAATCAAAATTAATCAAAGAGGATGATGTAAACTTACCGAAAATCTATTGTTTTTGATCGAATGAAGAAAAAAGAATCATCTATCGAGCCCTAGATTAAGCCTCAACAAAAAACAATCAATTCCAACCAAGTTGCACCGTATGGAACCCCATACGGCCAAAAATTATATGAATCAGGTTACAGATTACAAATCAAAACAAACTTACCAGGTTACTTTTGATTGTAAAGAGATGAGATCTAGGGTTTTTCAAAGAGAGAAAACTGTAAGGAGGCAAAGGATGAAAAGAAATGTGTGTGTTAATTCTGGATTTAGGGTTCGTGATTGTAACAACTTTCAATAATGGGATAATAAAAAAGGAAACTCCAAATCAATGTGATTGATTGTGCAGCTGGCGAAGAAAAAGAGCGGAGGCCACTTATAGTTTTAGCGCTCAATTCTTTTCATTAGGCACTATTAGGATGCCACGTGGCATCAAGTGGTTTAAGCAAATGCCATGTGGCATAAGTTGGTTTTGCTTTGTTAGAAGTAGTAGATGAAGATCCTTGTTACTTTCATGTGGGCTGTTAGTTTTTTTGAATTATATTTGTATCATTCACACCTTCCCAACAAGTCAACAACAACATACACAAACTAAAAAAAAATAAAAAAATAAAAATTAAAAAACGGTTATTTAACCATAACCGAACATTAACCGAATTATCCGAAACCGAAATAACCGAACCGATCGGTTAAGGATATGTAATGACCGATCATATCGGTTTGGGTTATGGTTACGGCTCAAAACCGAACCGAACTGAACTGAACCGTGCACACCCCTAGCGTCTAAAAATGGAATCAGATCTATTATGGGTCCAAGTGGTACAACTGTATAAGCAATACATTAAAACCGGAAAACGGGGCAATTCCAGTCAAAAAGGCATACCCAAGGGTGTGGAAAACTATTGGGGTCATTGACAAGGAATTTAGGAAATACAATGTTGTTGCCAGTGGTGAAGCTTGAGATTTCCGGCCGGTGGGACGAAAGTCACCGAACCTAAAAATTTCTATAAAACCAGGGGTCGAAAACGTATATATCCAAAAATTTCTATACGAAAACTACATACTCTCCACTACTGAGCGAAAAGTTCGGGGGTCGACCGCCCCCTCCCGCCCCTTAAAATCTTCGCCCATGGTTGTTGCTGCTTGACAATTGAAGTGCAATGCAGGGCTGGGTAATAAAACCTTATTCTAGGCAGATTTTTGGACAGGGGACGGTTTAGGGAATATACTAGTTAGCGAAGAATTAACGGGCAAAGATCTCAGAATGCTACACGATAAACAACGGGGAGAAGATATGGAATTGGGCATGAGCGAGGGTTCCGAGTAATATCACAGAAAGGCAGAGATGGAAGAACTGAGAAACATTTTGCTGCAGCAAAATCTATTATATATAATAAATGAAAGTTATTTGGGCCACGTGTCACTTAATTAGGGCATCCTCAGTTCTGTTTTCCCGCCCAACAGTACCACTGCCCTCTTCTATTTATATCCTCCCTCATTTACTAATTTAGGGCCTCCTACTTTCTCTATCCCTCTGCTCTGCTCTATTCAGATCCTCTTTCTCTCTGATCTTCATCCTTCTCCTTCTTCACATTTTCATTTGCGTTTGAAACCCTAAATCTGCGTTTGAAACACATCCTTCAATTATTGAGATCATTGTCTCCATTCAAACCCTAATCTTCTTCCAGAAGCCACTATAAAATCATCTTTTGTTCATCGATTATCTTCATTCAAAAGGTTTGTTCTTCTTTTTTATTGAAATACTTTCATGATTTCCTGTTATTTATACTAATCCTTTGTGTTTTGGGTCTTTTCATGTAACCATTGCTAGGGTTTCATTCGAGAGTTAGATCAAGAGATGGGGCGCCGGCTAATGGTTCTGCGGTGTTTCTCTTACAAGATTCTTTCATCTTGAGGTTTGATTTTTATGTTTATAGATCTGTGTTGATTTTTCATAACGGTTATGATATGAGTACAACATCTGTTGATTATTGATATGTGAATATGTTCACCGATTATTCTTTTTGAAATTAGGGTTTTATTTGCTTGAGATTTGAATCTTCCGATTGTTTGGTTAATTTTTGGTGATATGTGGTTTGCCATGATCATGGTATGTGTTTTTGTTTTTTATTTTTACTACAGTTTTGTTATCTGAGTTGTGACTAAATGATGATTATTAATGATCTGGTGCAGATGATGATGATGATTGTTCTATGGTTGTTTCCAGTATCATTGTTCCAACATCGTTTAAAGTATGTGTTTTTTGCTACTCCAATTTTGAAATTTTGAGTTTTTAATTTTGAAGTGATATACTCTAATTCTCGCTTTATATTTCAGTCTAATCACAGTTGTTTGAAATTCATACAATCTGATGCGGGTTATTATAGGTTTGTATTAAAAGAAGCATAAAGTTAAATTAAACACAAAGAAAGATTATTAAATTTACAGTTAAAATAATTTTTGCGTATGACTAAATGATGATTATAATTGACTTGGGCAGAAGATGATGATGTAGAACCCACAATAGTTCCTACTAAACGCAAGAAAGGATTTGCTACTGTTGTAAGATAAGATTTTATCTTACTAGAGCAATGGTCTTTCCTGCCTTTTTTGTATTAAAATAAGCATAAAGTTTGGTTTAAAGCAGTTCTTTATGAACAAAGTTATTCATTAAGTATATGAGGACAGGGCTACTCTTCAACAGCTGAAGAAGTGTTTTCATGTACTGCATCTTGGTCTGTTCACTAGAGATCAGGTTTCTATAAATCCTGATGTTGATGCATTTAGTACTTCTGTGGAGTTCATGGCGATTGTCGGAGATATCCATTGATGGAGTTTAAATCTAAAAGCACTAAATTTTAAGCTAAAAGCACTAAATTTTTGCTGTTAGGTTCGTAAATTTCTTGGTGTTGTTCTTAGATTTTAAATTTCATTGTAATTTTAAGCTGAATAAGTATTATTATGTATATTTAATATCATCTGATTATTGCAGATGATGATGTTGTGTTTCATGTTGTAAAAACCAGGGAATTGTCAGTTAATAGATTGCTTTGCCCGATTAGATTATGTGTTAAATTATAGTTCTTTAAGTCATTGTTTCGTTTTCTTGAATTCTATGTAATTTTGTAAAGAAGTACAATAACAAACAATGGTTTTAACATTTGTTTGCATTTTGGTCAATAGTTAATGGAAACACATGTTAGGTTGAACAATGTTTTTAAGAGGAAAACAGTGTGAGAAGACAGTAGATCTTATTAACTTAAACATCTGTTCAGGGTTAAACTGATGTTTGGCCTTTAACAGATGTTTGGCATTTTATATCAGAGGTTTGGTCTTAAACAGTTGTTTGACCTTAAACAGATGTTTGACCTTAAACATATGTTTTGCCTTAAACAGATGTTTTGCCTTATATATCAGATGTTTTTGCTTAAACAGATGTTTGACCTTAAACAGATGTTTGGCCGTAAACAGATGTTTGGCCATAAAGAGATGTTTGTCTGGAATTGATTTTTATTTATTAGTATAAAGATGAAACAACAATGTCTTCAAATCACCGGATTAGATCATGAACCCATATTAGAGGTCAAACAAAAGCACAACAGGACCAATAGTCAAATAGATGTTGACCTTAAACCGATGTTTGGTTTAAAGCCAAACATCTGTTTATGGGCAAACATCTGTTTATGGGCAAACTTCTGTTTAAGCTCAAACTTCTGTTTAAGTCCAAACAACTGATATATAAGGTGAAACATATGTTTCTTCAATCTTCGTGTTAACCACTGACTGACCAAACATCAGTGTTTAAAAAATTGTTGGGTATCCACTGATAGGGAAAAATAGTCACTGCTCACTTTTTTATTGTTGACATCTATTGATATTGACTATCAGCGGTTTTCTTAAAATACAGCCACTGCTCATATTTTTATTATTGATGGTGTTAATTAGTGATAGATTGAAATTATCAAATAAAAACTAGAATTACAATGAAATTACCATTTTACCTAATCGTTACATTCCAATGAGGTAAGATTTCCTCCAACATTGTTTTCATCATAAAATTTAAAGTTAAATTAAAAAATAAAAAAATTCTTGATGACTATTTGTTGCAAATCAAATCAGTAATTAATGCTAATTTCTTGAGCTTTGGACATTAAAAATATGCGAAATGTGAATTTCAAACTGACGGTTATTGTGGTACCCGCGAAAAATCCACAGTCATCCTGAGTTAACATCTTGTTGTTTTGGATTACTTGCCAAATTTCGGGACGAAATTTCTTTCAAGTTGGGGATGATGTGACAACTCGTAATTTCAAAAGCCTTTTTTTTGTTCAAGTCCCCTGTCACGCTTTGCGTTCTGATATAACTTACGTGTACGTTACCTGAGTGATAGCTAGTCTTGATTGTAAGTTAATGGTTGTGAATATAATTAGTGGATGGATGTGTACTAAAACCTTAAACGTAATTGGGTGTCTTAGAGTTAATGGTTTGAACGATCATAAGCTTAATAATTTAAAGTGGCCAAGCAATCTTTCCTTGTTATTGGGTGTCTTCGGCCCAACTGAATATAAGTCCATTTATTTTAATAGTTAACATATTATATGCAATTACACGTAACCCCTTGTGAATCTCAAAATCAAAAATAACAAACCCTACCTATTCCCTGATTACGTGCGGCCGTGGATCCCTTCCCCCCTTCGAAGCAATCTGCAAGTATTGGTTAGTGTGATATCTTTATGTTTTGAATTAAATTCTTGTGTCATGCATGTCTAGTGTGCCAATACATGTTTGTAATAATTGCTTAGGTTCGTTCTTGAGGATGTGTGTGTTAGTGATTTTCACATGATAATAAGACTTGATGAATGCAAGAAACTGACAATTGTTTCAAATACATGTTGGTCATGATCATCGGCTGTGATTACAAAAAGTATAGGATGGGATTGTGTGGATAATAAACCTGAAACCTAATGAACTAAAGAACTAGGATTGGTATGATAAATATATATTACTTAGGAGGTTAATTAGGTTATAAAAGGGTAAGGTGTTAAACAATGTTTGCTTCGGTTCCATGGATAGTTACTGATTGATTATGTTAATGTTGCATATTAGATTACTTGTGGTGTGAACATAAAGTTTATGGATTAGCGATTTGTGGGGAGGGCATTGTTTTGGCAATTATATGTAAATCGGACTACATTAGCGATTAGAGCCCAACTGATGGGACTGGGCCGCATAACAGCCGAACAACACAAGTAAGATGGGCCAGCCAGCTCATTAAAGTATGCGGAGTGGGCTGCTACTTGGGATAGATGTGTTGGTTGGGCCTGTAAGGATTTGTAACCCAAACAAACACCTTGTGTGCGTTCATGAGTGGGCTGGATATCGGCTGGGCCGATGCTGGGCAGGGTCTAAAAGCAGATTACACTTTGGGTTAACTCTAGTCGGGTCTTATGTAAATAACTAGGTTGCACAAACAACGGTCCGCGTATTGGATTGACGCCCTAGTGGGCTGTACACTTCATCGGGCTTGAACCATATGGGCTGCACATGTATAATAATTGGGCTTGAAATGTATGCAAATAACCTATGTACGTATGTATGATATATGTTTAAGTTATTCGACGGCACTATGTGAGAGGCTTTACTATCATGACTTAAATTACATGCGTGCGCTACATGTACAATAAATGTGTTTTATGTGGACGATGAATACGTGAATTAATGGTATATGTGATATGCAATCTATGTGCACATAAAACTGACCGTTACCGGTAACCATGATAGGACGCGGTTGATCAATTGGTAATTAAGTAATTAATCTTTCCGAGCAAACCAAAGGTGAGTTCATCTTTCTTGAGCATGCGTCCCGGTGGCTGGGACAGTCAGTGGGTATCCCGGGGAGGGATAAGTCTTTTGGGTAAAAACGGGAATGTTGGATAATATACTCTTCCTATCACCATTAAAGTCCCTCCGTGTTGTTTGGTTACCGGGGAGGTAACATGGTATTAGTTGGTAGCGCTACTTAGGTTTGGCAACCTCACCCCGTACCTGGGAGGACGGGTGTTGAACTAATGTCCTAGTCATGACCAATGCTTTGATAGGAGCATTGGAGAAAGGGCAATGTAAATCAGAAGCCGTCTTGTATTCGGGGTATTATCAACATTACTTTCGGAATTAAATTCAATGGATTAACTAATCACTTGGTAACTAACGTTTTCGTAAAACTATGAACTCACCAGCGTTGTCTGATACACTTGTTGCATGCTCGCAGGTCGTTAGATGTTTTGGATTGGGACTTGCTGACTGGAGTAGCTGGAGTGGTCATGGGTCGAACTGGATGGACACATGTGATGGAATGACTGATATTATACATTGATTTTGAAACAGTTAAACTATGATTTCTTTTATTTGCTTCCGCTGAACATGTTGGGTTTTAATTAAACTTATTGTTGAAACTTTTATTTAATAAGTGATGATTTCATTTGGAAACCTGTATGGGTTCAATGTAATTAGTGGCTCGTTATTGGTATGTCACACGCCTAGCAGGGACATTTCCCTAGGTGGTATTTTGGGGGTGTGACAATTATTATCTCTTAAAAATTAGAAAAGTTATCATGACAATTGCTTTCAAATCAGATCGGTAATTACTGATAATATCAGTAATTTTATGCAAAATGGTAATTTAAAATTGACATTCTCTTTTTTTTTCCTACTTTGCATATCAATTCAAATATTTAATATTTAATAGTTTAATAAAGCAGGATATAAGGATATACACTACTGTCGATTACCAATAAACATCAGTTCCCAATAAACATCAGTTCCCAATAAACATCAGTTCCCAATAAATAAGATATAATTATCAGTTCTCACATTCAAAGTTCAAAATTCAAACCGTATATTTTAATCCTATAAATAAGATATAATTATCTGCTATCACATTCAAATTTCGCCCGCTCATATATGTGAGCGTATCTCTCTCTCTCTCAAATGCATCTTTCTCGTGATTCAGCCGCTAATCTCCGATTACACATCTTTGTTCGAATGTTTGTTGATTATGTTTACATGTTATCGTTCCAGTATCATTGTTCCAACATCGTAGTTTCAATGAAGCTTCCCATCACACATTAACATTTCAATATCGATGTTGCAGTATCATTGTTGCAACATCGTGAAAACTTGCGTTGTTCGATTTTCGTAAAATCGAAAGTCAGGTTTTCTTGCATCAGGTTTGTCATTGGGATTTCTTCTTTTATAGAAAGTATGGATAGATTCGTGCAATTTCGTGAAAACTCAGATGTGCTACAACAGTTGAGAAGAGACCTTTGCATTTTAGGTTTGTTTCTTATTTGTGTTGTCAGTAATATAGAGTGCAGTGATAGAGACGTACAGTTCATGGCGATGCTGAATGACATACATCGAGAGGTTCAGCAATCGATGGAGTTAAAACTAAAGTTTCTTATCTTGCTGTTATTCTTAGATTTGAACTTTAATATTGTTCAATATGTCATGTAATTATTGGACTTTTAGTTTTAAGGTCATGAATAAATGAATAAATTTAATTTTATGAATCTATGTTGTATTTTATTTTTATTTTTTATTTAGTGTTTGAGAAAGATTTAGATTATGTTGATGTTGATGTTGATGTTGAATTGTATCTGAACATCTGTTTGGTAAGTCAACAGAGGTTTAATAGTGTCAATGAGTCCTCTCAAATGAATACACGGACGCTTGCTTCCTCTCAAAGGGTTATGTTGTGGTTATAACAGCTGATCATGCTAAGGACTGTTATAATAACCACTGCTCCTTAAGGACTGATATATTTAACCACTGCTCCTTTTGTAACAGTGTTTAGTGTAGCAGTGGCTCGCTATAATTAACCACTACTCCTTTTGTAACAGTGTTTAGTGTAGTAGTGGTTCGCTATATTTTAACAGTATTTATATGTAACAGTATTTATCACATCAGTGTTTTATACTATGTTAGATTTCATATCACTGAGCTGTTTATATGTAACGGTATTTATCACATCACCCCAGTGCTCCTTATAAAGACTGATGTACTTAAACACTGATGAGGGCGATCCACTGTTGAGGACAAAGCCCTGTTAAAGACAAGCACTTACGTACCTAAAGGCTGATCAACGAAAGGAAAGCCACTGCTCAGTAGCAGCAGTGCTTCAGCAACTACAGCGGATTGAACTTTAGTATTTATGTATCAGTGTTTCTTATGTAACGGTGTTTAGTGTAGCAGTGGTTCATATAGTTTATCTCTCGAGACAACCCCTATACAAACTCAAAGACGAACAACTGCCCAACAACAAAAGTGGTTCAGCATCAACAGTAGATATTCTACCTTTGTTTATGTTAACAGTTTTTATATGTAACAGTATTTATCACATCAGTGTTTTATACTCTGTTAGATTGTTAGATTTCATATCACTGAGATGTTTATATGTAACGGTATTTATCACATCACCCCAGCATGCTAACTGATTATATGTAATACTTTATTTTAATAATCTCAATATGCATCTTAAAAATAGTTAAAATGAAAAATTTTCATGAATTATAAGCATTAAAATATTTTCAGGTTATCCACTGATAACTTAAAGTCTCCTACTGTTTTCAATGTAATCATTGCAACCACTGATATTATTCCATCAGTGACTTCATAAAACAACTGTGTTGCATTACTCATCAGGGGTTGGCTCGTGGACAGTTCATAGCCGTCAGATCTTTTGTAACCGCTGCCACGTCAGCATTCACTTTTTCCCCTAAAAAACCCTGATCAAAACCCCCAAACAGGGTTTTAACTGTCGAATCGAATTCAAAATTCTTTTTTCAAAGCAGTTATCCTCCATTTCTCTCAAAATTCCTCATCGTCCTTCTTCCTCAAATGGCAAAATCACGGTCTTCATCAGTTAAAAGGAAATCCAGTCAAAAGGCCATAGAAATTCGATACAAAGCTCCCCATAACTACTTGGGTTTGTTGACAAAACCAAGTAACACTGAAACGTTCAATTCCGTCATAGATGCCCTTTCGTCTTCAAAGTACAAAACTTTGTTGACTTCTGATGCTCCGATTTACTTGGCAACCCAGAGGGAATTTTGGAAAAATGCAAAACTTGAATCTCAAGATGAAATACCCATAGCCATCAATTCCTCGATAAAGGGTGTTGATGTTAAAATCACACCACAAACCATCTCTGAAGTGTTTGAACTCAATGATCTTCAAGGTAAAACTTCTTTCCCTAAAATAGAGTATCAAACAGATTTTTTTAGAAAGAGGGTATGCAAAGCAAATGAAAAAAAGACACTTTGCAAAAAGGCAGTTTTCCCCCTGCCCCAAGGTTTTTGTTTCATACCCTCTTAATGTGTGTTTCTAATAAGTCCACTGCTTTCAATGAAATTCCATTAAAGATCCAATACCTGGCATATGCTATCTTGCATGGGGAAAACTTTAACTATTCACATGAGATCTTTGATGACTTGGTAAAAAATGTTAATAGCAAATCATTTTTACTATTTCCAAGGTTCCTAAGCTTTTATTTTCAAAAGAAATTTGGAAAGGATGATGCTCATGTACTCATCCAAGGTGAACCTTTTCAAATAAATGGCCTTACACCTGAAACATTTAAAAGGGGGTAAATTACTTTTTGAGTCCATGTGTTTTGTTGGTTTTAACTAGTTGAGTCCAAAAGCAAAAAGTTTAACGACCTGAGTCCCTATAAGCATTTTCTTTAACCATTTGAGTCCAAATTTCTAACACTGTTAGAATTTTTTGGTTAAATATTGTTAAATGACCAAAATACCCTTATAATTAAAAAAAAATTTCTTTGTCTCTGTTATATATCTTTGTCTCTGTATATTCTCACTTTCATCTCTCCCTCTCATCTTTTTCTCTCTCTCTAGACCACCATCAACACAACCGCCGTCACCACCACAGCCACAACCACAACCACCTCCGTCTCCAACCACCTCCGTCTCCAACCACCACCTCAACCACCACCTTCGCACAGCCACCATCCCCACCACTCAAAACAATAAACCAAAAAGCAGCTCAACTCTTGAACACAAATTTCAACAACCAAATTCATCTTCAATTCAAATTTGAATTGCATCAAATTCCAAATGTCTTCGTCAAATCAAAAACCCATATCAGATTCAAGCTCAAAACCCCATCAAATCAAAACCCCCTTCATCAAATCAAAAACCCAAATCAGATTCACACTCAAACTCCTCATGACATGACAACAGCCGGTCACCATCCAGATAACTTTGCTTTTCCTGCACTTTTAAAAGCAGTTACTGAAATTCAAGACTTCAATTTGGGTGAACAGATTCATGGAGCTGTTGTTAAACATGGGTGTGATGCATCTTCTGTAACGGTTGCGAATACGGTGCCAGGACAGCCGGAGAATGCCTCTCCCTCTGAAAACATCCTGCCCGGAGTAGCTTGATTTTCTTCATCATCAGTCGGGGCTTTACAAACCCTAAGCCTGTTGATTTGTAGTTAACAATTTGGGGAAAATAAAAAATTAGGGTTTCTTTTTCTAGAGTTTCGTTGAAATTTTGTTGGATAGGTGGAGAGGGAGAGGCGACGGAGATATGGTGGTCTCGTATGCAGACGGTGGTTGATGGTGGTAAGGGTCTAGATGAGAGAGAGAGAAGGGATGACAGGTCTGAGTTTGTGCGATGGTGGGGATGGTCGTGCGATGGTAAGGATGATGGTGGTGTGGTGGTGCGGTAGAGATGATGGTGGTGTAATGGTGGTTCGGTGGTGGAGGTGGGGGTGGTGCGGCGAGAGTGGTAGAGAGAGATTACAGTGTGTGTGTGAGAGAGGTTGCAGAGGGGTTTGTATCCCTTTCTACATATATATAATTTATTTTTATATAGATATATTATATATTAAAAATTTATGCATTAAACACTTGTTCCTTAATACTCTTGTGCATATAAGACTTGTGCTTATGTGTAAATGACCAAATTGCCCTTGTAGTTAACAGACTTGGTGGATGGAGTTAGAAATTTAGACTCAAATGGTTAAAGAAAATGCTTATAGGGACTCAGGTCGTTAAACTTTTTGCTTTTGGACTCAACTAGTTAAAACCCATAAAACACAGGGACTCAAAAAGTAATTTACCCTTTAAAAGGCTATCAAAAGTGTCGAAAACACAAGCAGAGGCTCCTGAGAAGACTTTAGCAGCTACCACTGCTCCTTAGGTACCTGCACCTGAGCCCACTGCTCAAGGTGATCACAGCAGCAAAACAACTACTGTGAAACCCACACCTATTTCCACCAAAAGACCAAGACAAAAGAAAACACAAAAGCCCCTCAAACCTAAAACAAAGGCAACTCTGGAAGATGAGATCCCAGAGCAACTGCCAGTGAAAACACAAAAGTCACCAGAAACCACTGTTGCTACTTCCTCACAGCAGATAGTAGAAATATCTGAACCTGAGCGTCAAACTCCTCCTGCTTCTTTTCAAAAAGAACAGGTTGTAAGAATAGGGACATCAAATTATGTTGCTCTGGACTCACTTGAATCCATCATCCCCAGCCCACTGCCTGGGGCAAATTCTCTTTCCACTCCCATACTCACTGCTACAATTCCACCACAAACAAAACTTTTGTTTGATGCACTTGATATAACTCAGATAGCAATCAGTTCCTCTCGACCACCTATCACTGAGAGCATGCCACAGAAAGTGACTGAGTCTGAGCTCCCTATCATTGCTAACCCACCAACAACACCTGAGGAGGTTACACTGCAGGATGTACAAGTACTTTCTGTCAGTAGTTCAACTGAAGCAACTACTACAAGTGTTGAACCCACTGGTTTACACTTGGATAGTAGTTTCATTAATCAGACTTCCTTGAAGGCAATTTCTTCTATGGGAACCTTTCTAAACACTGGTGTGTATCCTGTATTGACTGGTGAGCTTAGATTGGTAACCTCTGCTGAGGAAAGAAGTCCCCAGTTCCAAGAAAAAGGGGCAACAGGGGATGACTTTTGGGAAAGTCTCCCTCAGTCAACCACTGTTACAACCACCTCTGGTGGGAAATCAGATGATCCCATTAAATTGGGTGATGGTTTAATTTACCGAGAATTGACGAAGAGGGTTAATAAACTGGATACATCTGTTGCAGAAATCAAAACCATACTGCAACAGTTGTTACAAACACAACAGGCACCACCTGCTCCCACTGACCTTTGGGCATTATTTCAACCTCTGCTTCACCAACAAAGAGCAAATGCTAATCAGCAACATGAAATTCAGCTTCAAAAGATCAGAAATATCATGGAAGCCAGGTTCAAAGACACCCAGGAAGATATAAAAGCCATGAAGGCTCACTTGCTGAACACCACTGGCACTGCTCATCCCTCTATCATCTTTGTGGACAACCCACCACCAAATGATGCCAAAAAGGCGGAGAAAATGAGGCAGTTGAAGAAAAAGGGATATGAAGATGGTATGTACATTGCACCAGATAATTCAAGTATGCTTGCACACATCCCTTTGCCAGATGGTTCCAAAAAGGTTGATGTAACCTTAAATGCCATTGCTGATGCAAAAGCAAGGGTGAAAAAGGATATGGAGGCAAAGGATAAAGGAAGGTTTGAACAGGAGAAGAGAGTTTTTATGGAGATGAATGAGCAGGGTATTTCTGAGCCAAAGGATCAAGAAAATCCTCAGCCCATAAGAAAGTCTACTAGAAAAGTCATACAACCCAAAACCACACTTCCCAAATCCACAAAACAAACTCCCAAACCTTCCAAAAGCTCCACACATCAATCTTCCAAACCAACAGATGTTAAAACACCTGTTGTATCAACAGTTGTTGCTACTTCAGTGGTTTCAACATCTGTTATCCAAACAACTGCCACCACTACCACTTCAACACACACTACATCCACTGCCTTATCACCATTACCAAAAATCACTTCACCACCACCAATATCACCTGCCAAAAGGCAGAAGACAACAGTTGACATATCATCTGTGGTAATGGCAACAGTGGTTGAAACACCAGTTGTTTCAACAGCTGTTAGTCAGACACACAACATCACTACTCAAACATCACAAACAAAACCATCATCACAAAACTCACCACCTTCCTTAAAGCAAAAGACAACTGTTGATACATCAACAGTTGTAGTGACAACAGTGGTTGAGACACCAGTTGTTTCGATAACTGTTAGTCAATTACCTACCACTTCTAACAATCCTTCCCAAGCCATAATTCTTTTTGCTCCAAAACCTCAAACAGAAACACCTCCTCCTGAAAATGTGTATACTAGAAGAAAAAAGTTTCAAGTGCATGATGATGACATACCAGCACCTGATCCTGTTTCATCTGTACCTTATCAAACCTGAATCTTTCATTTCTCCAAAATTGGTCAATCCAATCAAAGATCCAATAGCTCTTCAAGGATATGACTCTGCAGATACTACCCCAGCAGCTGCTAGTTATCCACTGGAACTCCATGCAGTAAAGAATGAAATGAGGCAGTTCTACACAGTGGATGATCCTTCAAAAAGGAAATTCCCTTCTCTGCTTGGTTTTAGAAATCCAAAAAACATGGATAGATATCTAAAACTAAAAGCTAGACAAGCTGAAATAAGAGCTAGGCTTGAATGCCAAGGAGAAAATGACAATGTGGTTTCAAGTAATTATCAGTTTTTACTCACCAAAGTCAAGCTCATGGAAGACTATGCTAGAGATTTGAGTAAAGAAATGTCAAATTTACCACCAGAACCTGGCCTGCAAAAAGATCTGAGAAAAGACTTTCTGGCACTAATCATGAGTGAGAAGTTCTACCCTGCCAAGGAAGAACAATTCCAAGATTGGCCACTTGTTGGTCTCAAGATAGAACTCAATAGAATTGAAAGAGTAAAAAGAGATCCAAGCATGAAAAGGTCAGCACCAAACTGGCGTAAATACAAAAAGTCTATTGATGATCTTAGCTTGGAGTATAAAAGAAAGAAACAAGAGTTGGTTGATGCAAAGGTTGGAACTGCCAAGGCCATAGCAAAATGGACAAAGCAGTACACTGATGAAGCTTATGAAAGGCTGAGAAAAAGGAGAGAAACAGATCCTAGCCTTCCAAAGAAACCTGATTACAAAACTATTGACATGTCAAAGAAGCAGGTCCACAATTCTGAACCACTGTTCACTTCATCAGATACCTCTGTCATTATGTTAAACCAAAGAAAGAGGCAAAAGCTGACTGATGCAGTAGAGAAAGAGCAAGAAGCTGTATATTTTAAAGAGGCTATCAAGAGAATGGCACTTGAAGATGACAGCTCAGCAAAGCTTCAACATACATTGGAATCCAAGCACTGATGAAGCATAAAAATTGAAGCTCAAACTACTGATGGGATCCAAGCATTGTTGAAGATCAAAGCATTGTCCATTCAAGGTCTGATCACCCTTTGAAGATAGCACTGATGCTCAACATCAGTGCTTAGATTACAATAGTGGAATGAACAATCAGTGTTTATGTATCAGTAGTTTGAATATAATCAGTGTCTGTAGTGTCTGTTGTTATAGATTCAGTGTTTATGTTCAACATCTGATTTACTTTTGGTCAACATCTGTTTGAATTTTGGTCAACATCTTATTTTGTAAAGAAGTATAAAAACAAACATTTTTACAAAATCCCAAATCAACCTAACATGTAAGTGCATTGAAGTAAAAGTGGAAATGATATTATTCATGTGGTCATGTTGTGCTTTTGTTTGACCTCTAATATGCGTTCATGATGTAATCCGGTGATTTGAAGACAATTTTTGTTGAATCGAATGAGATGGTTGATGTAATGTGGTCGTATTAGTAACAAATAGTAATTAATATAACTAACTTTCCCGAGCCCGGGAAGCAATCCCGGGTAAAAACCTAGTATATCATAAAAGAAGGACCAATGGATATGGAAAAATGAAGACAATATGGGCTTTTGGTTAAAAGTGTGAAGCAGCAGCTTTCAAGACAATTGAATCTGACAGGCAAGTGACTTTATTTGGAATAAGTGGGCGATCCCGAAGCACAATTTAATTGTCTGGAGGGCAGTCAACAACGAGAGGATTGCGACTGCATCGGCGCTAGCCTCAAGGGGAGTGGGTATATCTTCCTCAGTTTGCAAAATGTGTGATGATGAAGAATCTGCAGCCCATGTTTTGCTGAATTGTAGATTTGCGAATGCAGTTTGGCTGCAGATTTTCGGGTGGATGGGCAAGGTTTGGGGCGACCGACACAATAAAAAGACTACTGCAGGATGTCAATGACATGCCCGTCTCCAGAATCAAAAGAGAAGCGGGTAATGCAATATGCCCATGCATGTTGTGGAGTATTTGGCAAGCATGAAACGAGAAAATATTTAAAGGCAAAACAGGCGAGATAAGAAGAATACTGGAGGAGAGCAAAGAAACAACTTTCTCATGGTTAGATCATAGATCAAAAATTCAGATGCCATCTTTGGAGGAATGGAGAAGGCTTAGTATAAATGCTTTACCAAAGCTCTGATGCATAATTTTAAAAATTTGTTTCCATGTAATATGGCTTCCTAGCATCTAGCTGGGAAGTTGCCGTTTGTGGTTGTGATCAATAAAATCCCGTCTGCCATTAAACAAAATTAACATATTGAATCAATCCAAAAAATTTCAAGCTAAATTGCCAATAGCTAAAATAAAAACAAATGACCAAAAAAATTAAAAAATGTCGGGTCTCAAGCATAAACAATTAAACATAGAAGTGCGCTACCATTTGCACTACATTAACATTGTTTCTCTATTTGGGTTTATATATATATATATTATATAAACAAATACAAATATAACAGAGGAAATATCTTTTTGGGCTCATAAAAGTTATGGCCCATCACACATCCTCTGAGCCAGCCCTGCATATAGTCAGTCACATAACAGTGGGCTTTTAGTCTAGTGACGTCAAGTGTTTATTCCCAGCAAATAGCGTAAGTTCAAGTATAACAAAGTAAAACACTAGGTAGATTTTAGGCGAGTACTTATTTTAGTAGCGTACGTGTTCACTATTAAAAAAACAAAAGTATTACATATGTACCAAGTATACTAAGATTCTTTTTATGGTTGCTCACAAGTTCCTGTCAATATGTCGCCTTTGGTTTTTGTCAAATACACAATATTAAATAATTAGCATCTTATCACGCCTGCTAAAGTCCATAATGGCCTAATTAATTACATATTAAGTATACTAAGAATTCCTAACATTTTTGCCTTTCTTTTTTGTCAAATACACAATTAGAATCTAATGACATGCACTAAAGTCCATAATGGCCTAATCATTTACATAAGAGTAAGAATTCTTTATAGATCGGTTTCTTTCCTACAAGAAACCCATCCTGTTTTGATTTGTTGTTTTACTAATTTTTAAAGATAACGACTTCACCAGCTAATTGTATTGTGGTCACCAAAAGGTCTTTTGTCTAGCGGTACAACGGTGTTAAAAAAATGCTTTCCTTTTCAAGTGATGGTGAGAGTTCAAATCTTGTGAGAGTAGCTTTAGAGGGTGTGTGACTCAGTCATTATAAAAAATCGTATTATACTCATGTGTATTTTAGAAGTTGTAAAATAAGTTAATAAAATTACCAACAAATAAATTTATAAGGATGGATGTTAATCTTTTCTATTATGTTCGTGTGAAATGACCAAGATAGCCCTTAATTAAAACGCGTGTCTATATATACAATACTAGGCTAGAATCCCATGTATATACGGGTTTGAATATATGATAAATTGTGAAAAGGGAAAAAATGTTTATAATTATGCAACTTATACAGATAATTACGCAAGCCATATTATAATTACACACATGTATAGTTTACACAACTTATAAGATAATACCACAACCTATTCATAACTACACATATACATAACTAAGCATTATATACGCACATGAACCTATTTATAGTTAGACATATAAATAATTAAGCATGATACACGCACAGGAAGTCGTCTTTAAAACATTGATTTTTAAGGTATAGCAAAAGTACTAGACTCAAATTACAGAGAATAAAATACTTGATTTTTTGGTTACGTGTTTTTTACGTAATACTTCATATATTATTAATAACTAGTGGGGACCCCGCGCGTTGCAGCAGAGTCGACAATATAGGCCGAGAACATAATTCAAACCTAAAAACGTTAAAAAATGGTATATACGTTGTGTGTGTATATATGTAAAAGCACTCGCGCTTCACAACTGCAATGCACAGGAAACCCTTATGATAAACAGGGGAACCCTTATGATAGACATTTTATAGTATACTGCAACATTTTTTATCTAGTAGGAAACCCACGTGTTGCGAGGGAGTCGACAATTTACATCTAAATTTTTAACTAACTTCTCTAAAATTACAAAAGATATTTTATGTTAAATTTGATCAATTTTGGTTCACTGATTAGTCCTTTAGTCCAAATATACAAATACAATATAATGTAGTTTTTAATATATGTTCTTGATGAATGTGATGAGTTTATATCCATAAGCTTATTTTTTATCATTTAAAAATAGTCTAATATATAGTATAGATTTATTAAATATAAATGCCATTGATCAAGGGAAAAATGTATGAATGGAAGAAAATGGCAAAACGTTAGGCATTTTAATTTGATAATTCATATGTCATCTTAAAATTTGATGAGAATTTACCATTTTTTATATAGAAAATGCTTTATATACTAATATAGATTGTAAAAGAAATATAAAAGATACCATAAAATAACTGAACAATTGTAAAGATTTAAAAGATACCATAAATAATTGAAAAAGATAAGAGTAAATATGAAGGTGACACATAATATTCCTTGAAATCATTTATTAGAATGACGATTAGTTAGGCTGGACGGTATGGGGACCGTCCAGCTCCGTCCTCATCTCGTCGCCATCCCCCTCTCCATGCCCCCCCCCCTCCCCCGTCTTGATCCAGTCATCGTCCTCTCCGTCGGAATTTCGACGTCCAGGACGGAGCAAAACATGTGGGCCCCCCTCTTTCTTCTCGGCGCCGCTCCGTCACCCCATCCCGCCACCCCCGTCTTCTTTCTTCCCTCCATCACCATACCGTTCAGCCTTATAATCCTCCACCGTCAGCACCAAACCAGCCCATAGCCATCTTCTGCCTTGATTCTAGCCACCACCAACGTAATTCCTACAAGCCTACCTGCAACAAATGACGGATTCAGAAACTTTTTTTAGAGGGTTTGTTTAGATAGATTCTTACTAATTTTCCAACTCATACAAGTTTCTCACTATATTATTTAATTTTTTCCTATATCAAGTGGGGTCATGTAAACCCACAAAATAAGGCCGGATCCGCCATTACCGGCAACCTCACCCGTCCTTAGAACCTACACCACCTCCTCTCTATGATCATAATAGCTGCCCCACTAGATCTGAAAATAAAGAGAGAGGGAGAGAGAGAGAGAGTGTTTGCACGTCGGCAACCACCTCCGACACCCCTTAGATCTGAAAACGATTTGCAACCATCCTCCTATCTAAAAAAAACATGGTGATTGCAGGCTAGTTTCAGGCGATTAAAGATGGTGGGAGAGTAGGTAGAGGAGTGAGAGAGAGAGAGGAAACTAAATTATTTATTATTAGTTTTAGATTTTTTTATCTTCAATTTTTAATAATACGATGCATTTTGGTCATTTCAAACGTATTTAACATATACATGTTACGTTTATACATAGTTTTGGACCAATAATGTACTTTCTGATAGTTATGGACCAAATCTAAAATTTTAACATATATCAGTAACCATACATGTGCTTTACTCCAATTATAAATATCCATCCCCAACCAACCTTGTTCCATACTACTTATTCCAAACAGATTACAAAAGTTAGCAACGAGGTGCAGTGCCAAGAAGTCAAGAAAGAAATAAAATTCACAGGACTCAACTACATACTCTACTTAAGGTAATTCCCCTGACCTTGAGCTTTGTTGTGTAGTAAAAAAACCACCAAATTTATTAGATTTTACTCGTACAAAAAGACCATAAAACTTTCTCTTTTAGCTTGCCATCTTCTTTTCATCTAGACTTTAACTTGCAAATTTCGGTATAATATTATGTATTCGTCCTATTTTTCTTTTTTATTTGCTATCTATTTTGATTCAATTCAAGCAATTGGTAGACACGCTTTGGCCGGCAATAGCTCATACCTTTTTTTTGGTTTGAGTACAATTTTACATTTTTTTAATGGGAAACTAATTAACGTACTTTTGCAAGATTTGAACACTCTACCTCATTAATAGAGTATAAGACACCTAACCATCACACTATGTCCCTTGAGACATTCAACTTGACTTTTTAAATAAGCTATTTGGCTATAATTAAACTAGTCTAAGCACAAACACAAATCTAGCACCCGTGTAATTATTCGGTTTTAAACTGAATAGACTGAAAACCAAACCGTAACCAAAATTGAAAAATAGCCAACCGAATTCATATTCAGCTATTGCGGTTTGGTTTGAAGATGAAACTGAATAACCAAATCGGTTTTCGGTTATGCAATTTTAGGATAATTTTTTTAACGAAAAAAGCCAATTCGGTTAAATTTTATTTATTCAGTTAAAATTGGTTTACTTGGTTTTTAAACGAAACGAAATCGAATTCTTATTCGGCTATACACTTATCTTATTTTGCTTGTTTTCGGTTATGGCCTTAATTTACATTATATTCTATATAAAGTATTCCACCAATTAGTGTGGTACATGCATATAGACAATATATAACCTTAATTATATAAAGGTATTCCACCAATTAGTGGTTTTAGAGTAAGTCTTAAAGGAAACAAACGAGAATGATGATATCATGCATTCCTGTTGCAAGGGACTCGTTAAAAAAAATCTATATTTAAAACTAAAAAATAGACCACACTTAGAGCAAAGGTTCATATATATATATATATATATATATATATATATATATATATATATATATATATATATATATGGGGTCAGGATTTAGAGAAAACGGTAATAAGTGTAAGAACGGAGAGAACGGAGAAAACGACGGGACTTAATTACTAGCATTTATTATAATAAAATCCCGCCTAAAACAACCACCAAAAAACATCCTATATATACAACATCTCGGAGCTTCCATTAAACACACAAAACCCAAAACGTCATATTTAATACATACCATTCGTCTTAGAAACGCCAAAAAACCCAAACATCAAATATCCCCTAAAACAAAACGTTTCTTTGAAATTTAGTTTGGTTGTTGGTAAGGTTTCACTCAATGTAATGGACAAAAACCTTAAGTGAAGATATTGTCCATTTCATTGAGTAAAATCTTATTGACTTTATCCTCAACTTCCATCCAATTTATAACGCCAAAACATACAAAAACATTATTGCCTGTCACATTATAGGCATGCATCCTACATGGCACAACACTTGATAGAAAAAAAAAATAAACATCAAGAAAATTACTGATGTTTTTTACATTATAGGCCTGCATCCTACTTGGCACAACAATCAAAGCCATACTTAGTTAAAACGCCAAAATATTTACTACGATCCTGATCTAAAAAGAAAAAAAACGCCGCGTATTTGTTAAACGCCAAAAAACGGAAAGGTGATGTGACACGCATTTGAAAAGAGAATATGAAAGGACAAAAAAAGCTCATCCGCCCTTCTATATGTCGCGTGACACGTGTTGAGCCAGGATCCGTTCTCACCGTGCTCGCACTTTTGGGCGTTTTCTCCTGATCCCGTCTCTCTCTCTCTCTCTCTCTCTCTATATATATATATATATATATATATATATATAGGGGAAGGTTCAAATGAAAACCACTAGTTAACGCGAAAACTCGAAAACTAACTAAAAAAAACCTAAAAAACACACAAAATTTTTTTTTTTTTTTTTTTTTTGCAAAACCAAATTTCGCAGGTTTTTTTATATAAAAAAAAAATTTCAAAAAAAAAAAAAAAAAAAAATTTTGTGTAGTGCACATGTGTATCTGTACTACACATGTGTATTATTACACATGTGCACTACACAAAAAAAATATTTTTTTTTTTTTTGAAATTTTTTTTTTATATATAAAAACTAGCGATTTTTATTAAAAAAATAAAAAAAAAAAAAAAAAATTTGTGTGTTTTTTAGGCTTTTTTTAGTTAGTTTTCGAGTTTTCGCGTTAAAAGTGGTTTTCATTTGAACCATCCCCTATATATATATATATATATATATATATAGGGAGGAGATCATGCGAGAACCACCCTTTTTAATATTTTTTTATGCTCAAATCGCTACTTTTAGTGGCAAAAAAAAAAATTAAAAAAAAATTAAATTTTTTTTTTGCTTCGAAAAGTAGCGATTTTTATATAAAAAATATTAAAAAAAAATTTGTGTGATTTTTAGCTATTTTTGGTTTTGTTCACATTGGTTCTCGCGGTTCTCGCAATAAGAGGTGGTTCTCGCATGATCTTCTTCCTATATATATATATATATAAGGGGGTCGTTAAAATGAAAACCACCGCAGTTGCGAGAACCACTCTCCACCAGTCAGATAATGACAACCAAAAGGGTAATATAGTCATTTAATCAAAACCATCAAATCATCTCTCTCTCCTCTTTTTTTTTTGAACGGCAAATTTGGATCACTGACGGACCACTGGAGTATCATCGTGCCACCAGAGGAACCACCCGATCATATCCATCTCCACTAGGCATAATGCCACACCAATTCAGGAGGAAACCCAATAAATATGGGAAAACCCCCCTTGTGGGAATCGAACCCAGGACCTATTGGTCCCAAAGCCTTATCCCACCACCAAGATGCCACTAGGCTATAAAGCCATGGGCAATCTCTCTCTCCTGTTTAAAGTCACTTTTTAAAGTTATTTCAATTTCTCTCTATTCAAAACCATCAAATCATCTTTTTCTTCTCTTTAAAGTCTCTTTTTAATCAGACCATCAAATCATCTCTCTCTACTCTTTAAAGTGTCTTTGGAAAAAAAGTTCTTATAAAAACAAAAATTTTTGTAAAATTTTTTTGGTAAAAAAGTATTTGTAAAAAAAAGTTTAAAACCGTAAAAAAAAGTAAAAAAGATTAAAAAAAACGTGTGTAAAAAAGTTTTTGTAAAAAACAGGTTAAAACCATAAAAAAAATTTAGTATAAATTTTTGTTTTTTGTTAAAAAGTTTTTGTAAAAAAAAATTTGTAAAAAAGTTTTTTTGTAAAAAAAAAAGTTAAAACCGTAAAAAAAGTTTTCGTAAAAAAAAGTTAAAAAACGTGTGTGTAAAAAAAACGGCGCGTAAAAAACAGCTCGTAAAACCTGGGCGTAAAAAACGGCTCGTAAAAAAACCGAGTGATAAAACGGCGCGTAAATACGGGGCGTAAAAACGACGCATTAAAACGGGGCGTAAAAAACGGCGTGTAACACCGGGCGTAAAAAACGGCGCGTAAAAAACCAGGCGTAAGAACGACGCGCAAAAAACGGAGCGTAAAAAAACGACGCGTAAATACAAATCTTAAAAAACGACGCATAAAAAACGGGGTCTAAAAAGCGGCGCGTAAACGGGGCGTAGATACGGCGCGTAAAAAACCGGGCGTAAAACGGCGAGTAAAAACGGGGCGTAAAAAACTGGGCGAAAAAACGACTCGTAAAAATCCGAGCGTAAAAAACGGCTCGTAAAAACGTTTTTTTTTGTAAAAAAAAATCCTGAAAAAAATTGTTTTTGTTGTAAAAAAATCAGATTTTAAAATGTTTTTATAATAAAGCTCGTAAAAACGATTTTTGTAAAAAAATCCTGAAAAAAATTGTTTTTGTTGTAAAAAATCAGATTTTAAAATGTTTTTATATTAAAAAATCTGATTTTATTAAAAAACAATTAATTTAATAAGACAAAAAAGTAATTAAAAACAATAAATACAATAAAGACAAAACAAGCAAATTTACTAAACTATCCTTTTGACATTAAATTATTAAAAACATAATAAGAAAAAAAGAATTTAATATTTTTTATTACTTTTAATCTTATCCATCCATCTCCCAAGATCAATGGTTGGAGTTGGAATGTGGTTCTCGTGGTTCTCTTAACTGGGGGTGGTTTTCATTTTAGCGTCCCCTATATATATATATATAAAGGACTCTGTTAAAAAAATTTGTATCTGAAATCAAATCTAAAATATCCGAAATATCCAAATATTTTGGATATCCTAAAATTTGATAATCCGAATTTTGGATTCGAATCGGAGGTTGATTTCTAAAAAGTTCCGATATCCAAAAGCTAAAAAATAGTATATATATTGTGTGGGTAATATCTATAGTTTAAATATAACCAGTGGATGCTCCGTCCGCGTTGCGGGGCGATGGCCGAATAATGAGCGAGTGTTAGGCAGCTCATTGATACGAAAAACAATTAAATCGAGTCAACCAATTAAAACAAAACACTTTTATAGTTTTGCTTAAAAGAAAAAAAACTAAAACAATGGCAATATTGTAATTTTTAACTGAGTGAAAGTTGTATTTTTTGACTGCGGTAAAATCGTAATTTGCCAAAAGCTAAAGTGATGGCAGTACTGTAAATTTGAACCAGGGGCAAAATCGTAAATTTTCACATGGGCAAATTCATAATTTTGAACTTGGGGTAACAGCGTAAAATAAAAGTGTCTTAGTTCTAAAACGCAATGACCTAAAAACACCAAAGAAAGTGTTCTATCTAAAACGCATTGACTAAATCAAAAACCTAGATCGTGAAAATGAAATTAAAGAATTTCTTACATGGATCGAAGCCGATTTCTTTAACGATTGATGAAATTTGAATGATTGAAACACTTATCAGCGATTGAATCGAACGGATCGAGTGATTATCTTCAAAATCACGGGAAAAACGAGATTTTGAATGAAATTAAACTGGGTTTTCTTAAAAAAAAAAAAGCTGAAAAACACGTTGATCGGGTGTTTGAATCATTGATTGATGACGAAAATCGCACTATAATGTAGTGATTATTGAGATAGTAAGTGAAGAAAAGGTTGAAGATGGTGGGTTTTGAAAATGGTGGGTTTTGAAGTTAATGGGGAGAGAAGAAGGAAAAAGAAATGATTAGATTGACTAAAATATTTTTTCTCTTTATTTTAAATTTTGCCACATGTCATAATTCTATTGTTTTATATTCTTTCTAGCCAAAATAAACTTTCTATTTGATCGCACCCTCTAAAAGTATACTAAGGAGTTAGAGCTAATGATAGAGATGAGTTGGTAATAAAAGTATACTAAGGTTTTACAATTAAATAAAGTACGAGATATAATAAAAAGTTTAGAACTCTATAAATCAATTATTTTTTAAATCATATAACACTAAATTGTCCGTTAAAAAGGTAAAAAAAATTGAATTTTTATTAAAATTTAAACTTAAACTTCTCTCTTTCTTTAATTTGATTAATGTAAATTTATGTGTGTCCCTGCTAGTACATATTCTCTCACATTAAAACTTCTAACATCCATTTTTTTTGTTTAGTGTCGGCTTAGTCATCATCTCCGGTCAATCTTCAACTCAAACAGATTAAATATACTTCGAAATCAAAGAGGACAACAGGTTCTTCAAATCGAACAGAGGCCATCACTTCTTTGATTTTATTCTTCACTTAGATATCATTTTTTTTTCTTCAAACCTGTCATGAAAACCTTGCTTTTATGTAAAAAAAATTATATACATATTTAAAATATACAAATATCTTTAGAAAAAATTCAGACCCTTGGGGAAAGCGGTCCCTAGGCGGTCGGCAACCCTGTCCCTTCTACGGGCCAGCCCTCTCACACAAAGAACAGACACATATATTTGTTGGACAGTCATGATATAAGTGTCATCCTAATTGTTTTTTTTCCTTCAGCATATGTATTCTTCCAGGTTAATACCTCGGCCAATAAAAACTTGGGCTAACAAGGTAGGTGACTTTCATGAAATGTTAAAGAGACCTAAAAATGATACAATATTCTCTGGTGATAAATTATTTTAAACCCTTTGATGAACAGTTGAGGACCCTAAACGAAGACGAAGACGATAGAAAGAACATGTGTATGCTTTCAGCAATGGAGGTTTTGTATGACACCTCTAATGTGAAGCGCTTTTGTTTGCAACTCTCGACGAAGTCCAGGTTTGCTTTTTGAACAAACTTAATTGTGTCTTCTAATCACAAATTGTTCATATGCATACTCCAGTTATGTAACTTCACTATGTGCTTTTCTATGTTATGTACATGTATATATGTAAGAAGTTATGTTGTATCATCGTTCATGCAGATTTCAAGAGGTGATTGAGCTACTAAGACAACACGTATTTCGTATCAAATGCAAAATCATAAGTCAAATGTGGTTACAAGATACAGAATATTTGTGTTACCTTGTTTTCAAGCTTTCAGAAAAATGTGTCGGGTTGCATTGTCCGGTGATAGTGAGAGATCTAGTTCACCGAAACAAGAATGAGGCTGAAGTTATTTATTTTAGAATCCCAAGCCCATGGAATATACATGAAAACAATAGTATTCCAGAACAAAGAGAAGATGGATGGATGGAGGTTAAAGTGTGGAAATTCAACTCAAAGACGATTGTATTCCAGTGAATCTGAAATTTGTAACTTATGAGGGGACTATGTCCGGCCTTATTATAGGTGGCATTGAGTTTCGGCCTAAGAATATAATGGGATCTTCATAGATTGTCTAAAAATGTGATCTACGAATGTCAATTCTATCATTCTCGTATATTTTTAATGGTCTGTTTACATTCGCATTTGTTCAATTCCATGGCCACCAATGCTCTCAAATTGCAACTTCAAAACATGTGCAAGACAAGACCCTCGCGAAGTAGCCAAACGAAAATAAAATAGTTCTCATATGATAATTCGAAAGATGTTATGAGCATATCTTAACACCCCTACTCATACTCAAAAAGCTATAATATATCACATGATTTACAGAATTAAAGACTAACAAATAGCTTATTTCAACCCAAGAGTTCACGAGATTTTGGCTTGTCATTATGTAATTAGTAATCTTACCTAATACAGACCGATAGTTATTTATTGGCCTTGGTACAAATTGGTAGATACCAAGGTCTTAGTATCGAACATGTCAACTGTTACTCTTATTAATTACGTACATATATGTATTTTAAACCTTCTGGGGTAGCCCAGTTGGCCAGCCTCACCCAGGCCTCTACTTGAGGTCACCGGTTCGATTCCCGGCAATGCTCTTATGGGGTGTTGGGGCTCTTCACCGTGGGTAATCACCGCCAGGCAGCTATGGGGCTAAGCTAGCTTGCGGAGTTGCAATACTCCGGCGGATGGGAGGTCCGTGCAACTACCCCCCCCCCCCCCCCTACATATATGTATTTTATTTATGCTTTAAATTCATACTAGTGGGTTGGCTCGCATTATCTGGCGGATGTAGGAATATATATATAGTGGAAAATGCAAATGAGGGTATTGATAATTATGCTTTAATATTTATATTTAATGTTATTATAAGGGTATATTGGTAAAGTTACGTATAGCTCATTAATTTGTAGTCTTCATCTTTAATAGCTAGTTACATAAAATTTATAACTTATTTTCAATACATACATATATAGAAAAAGTATATCGTACAATTGGCCTTAACGTGCATTACGTACGCGATTTGAAATCGCACATTATAAAAAAAGCGCACTCATAAAATCTGGAAATCGCATGTTGTGTATTTTGGGGATGAAATCGTATGGGCTATATACAAATTGCATGGGGGTGTTCAAATCACAAATCGCATGGTTGAAACATAAAATCGCACGTTGGTAAACAATAGCGTATGCAATATACGTTAAGCCATTTTGTACGTTAACTGGCCTCCATATATATATATATATATAAAATAATTTAGAGTGTAAGATAAATTATGAGGTATGTAGGATAAATTACGAGTTGTGTAGCATAAAATGTAAGATAAATTTTGATATGTGTACAATAAATTTTGAAATATGCAGGATAAATTTTGATGAGTGTAAGTTAACCACTACTAGAAATTTGGTCTTTTTGTGACAGCCATATTTGTAGAAAATCTGTGGGAAAATGGTGATTGCTACAATTTTGCTACAAATTTTTTGGTGTGAAATAAACTTGTCGGAAATCAGTTTAGTGACAAAATTCCCACAAAATTTTCGACAAAATTCTCACAAAAAAATGTCGCTAATTTTGCGACAATTTTGCCACAAAATCTATTTTTCAGTTTTTTTTTTTTTTTATAAATTAGCTACAAATTTCCCACAAAACTATGTTTTTAATATTATTCTATATTTATTATTAATGATAATAATAATATTATTAATAATAAAGATAATAAAATTTTATTATTTATTTTTCTGTTTTCCGACAATTTTCCTAAGTATTTTTACGGCAAATTTCCTACAAAATACTTATTTTAAGTTTCTTATTTTTCGACGAATTTCCTTAACTTCTTCCTACAAATTTCCGACAAAAAAGGTTTATCTTTTAACTACAAATTTCCTACAAAATTATAAAACTTTCTCTTAACAATTTGCTACAAATTTCCTACGAATAAAAAATATATTTTTTAATGTTGCTATAAATTTCCTACAACTTTTAAAATAAGTTTTGTGACAAAATTCCTATAAACCAAAAATTATTTTTTTATAAATTATTTTTTTATAGGTTACGACAAAATTCCTAAAAACCAAAAAAAAAAATTTTTTTTGAAGTTTAGGACAAAATACAAACCAAATTTGAAGGTTGCGACAAATTTCCTACAACCCAGATAATCTTGTTTGCTACAAATTTCCGACAGATTTAACACTTTATTTTATTTAATTATTTATTTTACTGAAATTCAGACTCGAAAAATTAAATAAATTACAATTGTCGCAAATTTGTAGCTAGCTGCTACAAATTTCCGACACATTTAGAAATTTTATTTTTTAAATTATTTAGAGTTAATTACATAGTTAGTCCTTGTGGTTTGCACAAAATAACATACTTAGGTACTAATAGTTTAAAATCACTTTCTAGGGTATTAACTTTTCATTTTGTAACGTTTGAAGGCATTAACTTCTAGGATATTAACATAGTTAGTTCTTGTGGTTTGCACAAAATAACATACTTAGGTACTAATAGAATGTGATTTTAAACCTACAAATAACGTTAATACCTCCAAACGTTACAAAATGAAAAGTTAATACCCTATAATGTGATTTTAAACTATTAGTACCTAAGTATGTTACTTTGTGCAAACCACAGGGACTAGCTATGTAATTAACTCAATTATTTATTTTGCTATAGTAACAAATAATTTAAATTTCTTATTTATTTTGTAGGAGTTTTGTCACAAAGATAATATATTTTGCTGCAAAATTGCTACAAATGCTTGTTATGTGACAGTTTTGTCAGAAAATAGTGGATAAGTTTTTGGTTTTTCCGTTTTTTCAGAAAACGGTAGAAAACTTGTAGCAAAAATTGAGTTGTAGAAAATTTGTGGGAAACTTTTTGTGGGAACATGTAACATATGTTCAAAAAAAGTGTAATATACAAATATTGAACTATTTATAAAAAAAAAAACTTTTCCGTGTTTTATTTTATTTTTTGTAAAAACATGATTTACAAATTGCTCCAGTTACTGTACACCTAATAAAAACATGATTTACATCTGAGTACAAAGCGAACAAGAAACATGCCGAAGGTGGACGCCCCTTTTTGCCGGCGAATCCATAACTGGGATCCTATCCAAAGCAAGACGCCAAACAAAACATCTCACTTTAATCCACCCACGATAAACAGGAATCCAACTCACCCACGATCAAAAGGAGCCCGAACACTATTGATCCACCCTCTTTGAGAGACAACACACCTCTTATTTTTATCCAAGTTTTAAAGATCAGGAAATATAGTTTTTAGGGGCTGGAAACCAAACCACTTATGCGACCAGAACAAAGTAGATTGACCATCCCCCACCAACTGAAACTAACTACTCCACTACGTCACTAAGTTAAACTTAAACAAATGGACCCCTTAACAACTAAGACCCACAATTACTGATTTGCAAGAAAAACCCACGGTTCAATTTGAGATGTGACATCAATCCGGCCAGAGTGTAGGGGGTGATAGAATGTGTAGATTCGGTGACAACAACCTGGAGGGTATCTAGTTCGTATTTTGACGCATGTATGTTTGTCAGCGTGTTTGTGTTCAAGTGTAGTAGCACAAAGGGAGACTCGCGAAGATAGTCTCTACACTAGCCACCCTAGGCGCAGACAGCCTCTGCGCTTGTTGAGTAATAAAAGAAGAATGAAACCCAACGAGTTGCTTAATTCAATAGATTTATTAACATTTGTTAGTTTAGAAACACATTACTGAGACAAATGATGAAACCAAAGCCTTAGCTTACGAAAATTAACTAACATCAAATATTTTTCAAACTCAGCCCTTCAAATTATATCGTAAACTTGATAGATCAATATAAATCGTCTACAACCAAAGACAAAACTTAATTAGATTTAGAACACCAAACTCGTGCCTAGACCTCTGAATTTTAGGGATTCTCCGGGAAGTCCCTGCACAAAATATTTAATTTGAATTCCAAATAATAGGTTGCGAATTAAATGAAAAATTGGATCAGAACATGAATAGTAACTATATTTTTATAGTTATCACCATTTTGGTGGGGTGGTAAGGAGTTTTCCCTAAGGGGTTTCTTCTGTGAGAGATGCAGGGTTCGACTCCCACCCAGAATGATAAATCGTAATTTTAAAGTGGGACAAAATCGTAAATTGGTTTAGCCCAGAAAGACAAAAAGCAAAAAAAAAAAAAAAAAAAAAACAATATTTCACTGTTCATGGATTTTCGTAATTGTTATAGAGTTGATAACAATTACGATTTCATGATTCAGACCCCAAGCCCTAATAGTGACGTTAACAGTTTTCACAACATTCCAATACCATCACTGGTTATCTCAAGGCTTGGTATGCATTAATATAGCAACTAGACAACAATACATCAACATATGTAAAACGTTTGCACAACAAAAATCCAACTTCTTGTTCTCTAAGGTTTGTAGGAACTCAAAAGGATAAACTCAATAAAACGGCCGATCACTCTGCTTACCAAAAAGTCCTCGACCATAGGTACACGATATTAGCTCAGCAAGAAGCGGAAACTGTAATGTCACAAAACAGGTAATCGGTAAACATGATAACGCAGCTATCGGAATCAAAATCCAATCTTTCCCCTGCCCAAATAGAAGATACAATGATGCACCAAATGCAATCATCATCGAGGTTGTAGACAAGAACAGTGTAGCGAGACCCATTATCAACCTTGAAGGTAACGTGAAGAGGAAATCTTGTTCTGCATAACGAGCCGTTAAGATTGATAAAAATAGTAATAATGACGTTGTGAATGTGAACAACGAGATTGCATCTGCAACAGCAAATATTAGGAAAGATAATTCTTTTGCATAAAGCGGGTGGCCTGTATCGCCACTGTTGCCACCTGGCACCGTAATGGCAGCTGCAAAAACTATTGTGGTTATGAGACCTGCTGTTACTGTGTACGAATCGGCTGTTTTCTTCATCCATTCTTCACCATCTCTCACTAGTTTTTTGTGTTCTTTGCTGAATAACATCTCGGGTGTCTGTTCGAATGAGTTCTTCTCGGTTTTGTACTTTGGATGCACGAACGTCTCTACTTCCTGAATAAATTACATATGAATATATGATATGAGTAACGTTAAGTAAAATCATTAGATGTTGAGTTGGGAAAGTTTAAGTCGGGTTGACCGGACCCACAAACGCCTTTTGACCATCTCTTAATTTGTTTGTAAATAAATAACTATAGCTTTAAACATGATTAGAAAAATTACTAAATAAATTTTAAAAGGTGGGAAGTCCTGTGAACTTCACTACCGATTTTGTGACTTTCGTCCAAAGGTTTGATTTTCTGCATCTGGATCCAAAAGGTTTAAAATCTTGTCATTTTCATCTGACTCGTTAACTCCATCCATTTTTCTCCGTTAAGCCAGGGTTATTTTCGTCTTTTTGTTAACTTAAAGGGCAATTCAGTCTTTTTCAGGGATATTTGGTCTTTCTACATAAAGTGTCAAAATTGTATAAAAATTGCCAAACTGCTTTTTTACCTATTTCTTGTGATTGGAAATACCAAAAAAGGTAATTTTACCTTAAACCACTGCAACTCGCGTTGCATCTGTAATGCTGCACCAGACACGAGATTGAGTTTCTGTTGAGGTGCCAATTTTCCCGCCAAATGCAAGAGATTATTATTGTAAGTGTCCTTAAGAGTCTTGTGAAAATGCTTATGATCACTCATTTGATACGTCAAATTATAAACCTTTTCACATCGATGAAGAATTGCCAGCTGGATCATGAAATAGCCACTTTTATCACTGTACCAAATTGCTTGAGGAAATGTGTCAGCAATTTCTTGAACAACCTCATAAGCACCATTGCTTGCTGCCTCGATAATTGGACCGGAATAATGGATACTATTTGATTGAAGATTTAACGCACTGATTTCTTGGCATAAACATTTAACGAGTGCAAGAGCTTGATGATGAGCCAGCTTTAGCTTCTGAATGTGTGTAATATGTCGCACTATCAAGTCAAGATTCAAAAAAGTTAGCTTCTTTGACTTTCAAAGTTGACTTTTGTTCAGGAAGACATCAAAGATGCTCACCAATTCTACCCATGACTTTCCAGACCACAAAACTGATGTCTTGAAGAACTACACCAGTTCATCATAATGATTGTCGTATTGTTAGAAAAACATAAGAAATTAATCAATTCTGTATTTTGCAGATATGAAAATGAATAACTTTTATTGATGAAAAGTCGTAGCAAACCTGAAGTGAAGAAGTTTATCTTCCACTGCTTTTTGTTTGAGTGCGGTTTCTCGAACTTCAAAGGAACATCTGTAACATGGAACAAAACATACAAGATTCATTTGTATTACCATTTATAATTGTCGTTAAGTGGGACCTATTTTGATGTACTGGTTAAAGATATAACATAACCCGAACAAGCGATTCATAATAAACGGATAGAGATTGCCACCTCAAATCAGAATAGAACCTTACGTTTATAGATTAAACTATCAAAGAAATTGAGGCGACATCCACTCTCAAAGGCATCTGCTTTTCTTGCTATAGCCATTAAAGGAGCATCAACATTATCAGATGGTATAGTTGTCGCCAGATCAGGATACCGAGCGACTAAATCGAGTGCAATATCTGTCAAAAATATACAAAAAAATATCAAAAATAACATTTCAGTCATAGTTGTCTACTAATGCTTGTAACAGTAATAATTAAAAGAACATTAACTCACCAAAGTATCCTGCAAAAATGACATTAGACAGAAGTGTCACGCCCATGTTTCCAGTGAATGTACAAGGATACTGATTGCCTTTTGTGACACTCAATAAATACAAAAATGTATCTTTATGAGAATTAATAAGAGCTCGATGAATGGGCAGCAACCCATCCACATCTTCAGCATATAACAACTTTTGATATTTATTCACCAAGATTTTAACCGCTTCGGTGTTGCCCACAACCGCTGCAATATGAAGTGGTGTGTATTTTTCTGAAGACGTTAACATTTTTAAGAGAGATTTAGGTGGTAACTTTGCCACCAATTTCTCAACAAAATTAATTCCTTGTTTTCCAGTTCCAACTGCAATATGAAGAGCTGTAAAACCGTATTTGTTGATATTGGCGGTCACTGCTTCTTCGTCTTGATCTATAAAATCTTGTGCATCATCCCAATCCCCTCTTAGGGCAGCTTTATATAACGGGAGATAAGCACTTGTGTTCATATTTGGTTCTGTTAAACCGATGTTGAAAATGATATCACCAAAAATTATATATACACAGTACAAACTACAAACATTTACACACAAATATCAAAAGTTCAAAACTTGGATAACTAGAACAATTGGAACCCTAATCTTTACGAATGTGGTTGTGTTCTCCATGCAATCAAATTACACATCACAAAACTTCTTTTGCATCAGAATAAGGATAAAACCCAAAAAAAAAAAAAACAGATGTTATGTTTGGTTCTGTTAAAAAAATTTCAAAATGATATTAAGAATAATCTGTACACCTAGTACAATCATACACACACTCAAATACAAAAAACTAGGAAAATCATTAAATTTTATTTAGCATTTTCATTATGTAGGTTTAATTAACTTACCTCAAGTGTGGAGATAACTTTTTTTTTTTAAAATAAAACTTCATTAGACTGGAAGGTATGGTGAGCCTCATCCCCAAGGGGATGGGCCGCCACGTAGACCGCCACGTAAGCGGGTGTGAGGATGGGCCTAAAGGGTATGGACCTAAGGGGTGGGGGATGAGCCCCTTTATGTATATATATGTATGTATGTATGTATAGGTGTGTGTGTGGGAGTGAGGCCCGGCTTGGGCGGCTGATTGCAGACGAAGAGGATGCCACAGGGGCGGGGCGTCGGAGCAGGGGGGTGGCATTGCTGGGGCGGCGGCAAGGGGATGGGCCTGGGGCCGTCCCCCATACCGTCCGGTCTTAAAAAACCAACCTCCGACCCAAACGGGCAAAAGTCCAATACAAAGTACTGAAACCCTAACCTTTATGAATGCATTTATATGTTCTCCATACAATCATATTACACATCCACTAACAAACAAAAAACAGATATTTTGTTTGGCTCTGCACATGCCACTTAACTTTTTTTGTGATACCTAAGTTGAATACTACCAAATCAGAGAATCTCATTCACGAAAGTGCACTAAAAATAAGTCAACCACTAGATAAGTCAAAATACATAAATCAGTTGCAGATTTCAACTGCATAATATCTTCTCAAACACATTCTAGATCCAATCCAAACAAAATAAGTCAAAGCTAAGGTGCAAACAAGCCGAGCTACTCGAGCTTGGCTCGAATAAAAGCTCGAAATGAGTTGAGCTTAAAGGAGCCCGAGCCTAAAAACAAGCTCGTTTAGTAAATGAGCTTGAGCCCAAGCTTTGCTTATCGAGCACGAGCTGACTCGTGAGCCAAAACCAGCCCACGGTTTACATAATTTTTAATTATTATATTAAATATATATTTATAAAATAATTATTACTATTTATAAATTATGAAAAAATAACTTGTTTTTATATAAAATAATAATTATAATTAATATAAATTAATTAATAAATAATAAACGAGCCGAACTTGAGCTTAAAGAACTAGCTACGATCTGAGCTCGAGCTTTAGAAACAAAGCTCGAATCGAGCGCTGCTCGAGCTTTCATAAGTTAAATCCGCACAAGGCTCAGCTTGGCTCTGCTCCCCTAGTCAAAACTAGGGCTGTAAACGAACCGAACGTTCAGCGAACAGTTCATGAACCGTTCGGTGGGAAGTTCGTTTATGTTCGTTCGATTAGCTTAACGAACGAACACGAACAAAAAATTTCGTTCGGTTAGCTTAGCGAACGAACACGAACAGAGGTCTCGTTCGTTCGACTGCGTTCGTGAACGTTCGGTAATATGTTCGTTTGATTATATTAAAAAATAATAAATAATAAACCTTTTATCTAAACATATTGAAAACTTGAAACCCATTTTTTTTCTAAGCTAGCTAAAATTTGGACATTTTAAGACATTTTTTGGGATAATTATGTCTAAGTTAGTTAAACTTTATTCATGGTTTGGTGGTGTGGTTGACTTTTTGTGTTTTGATTTATCATTGATGGTTGTATTTAACTATTTATATCCAATGTTTAAGGATAACAATGTTTTCATTTTTATATTTTCAAGTTAAATGTTTGTTTGCGTTCATTTTTATTTGCTTGCGTTCGTTTGTGTTCGAGACCAGTGTTCACGAACTGATTGAATTTCCTTAACGAACGAACACGAACATAAACTTATGTTCGGTATGCGTTTCGCGAACACGTTAATTTCCTTAACGAACGAACACGAACACGAACATGGCCTTGTTCGTGTTCGTTCGGTTCGTTTGCAGCCCTAGTCAAAACAGATAAATCAGTTGCACATTTCAACTACATAATGTATCCTATCACATACACTTAAGATTCAATTCAATCAAAACAAGTCAACATAAATGAGAAATTAAACAACAAAACGTTTACCGTGTAAGTAATCATTGATTTCCGCTAGATCTAACGGAGAAACTGACGACGAAATCTCCGTCCAGCTCTCCTCCGGGAACACGGAGCTCTCTAACCCCCGAGCTCGAGTCTTAAACCGGTTATCACCGGCTGACGTCACCGAATCACCTTTCAGATCTATCTGTTGCGACACATGACGAAGCGGAACCGGCAGAGACCTCGAATGCGGAGTAGATCTAACCAAACCGGAACGAATCGCTTCTTTCACCACCGGAATTGATCCGGTTTGACTAGTCAACTCACCGTAAGAAGCTTCTAGATGCATCCAGATAGTTCTGGCGGTTTTGAAACCTATTGTTCGGGTGAGGATTTCTTCGGTGAGAAACCCTAGCATCCAGCCGCGGACTAACGCGTCGGACCTCCGCCACCAGTGGTACTTTTCCGGTGAGGTCTCCGGCGGTGGATCGAGTGTGCCGTCGATGAATCCGAGCAGGTCGTGGCCTTCGATGAGGCAGAGTATTTGTGTTCGCCATAGTGGATAGTTGGTGTGGCCGGAGAGCTTGACGGAGATGAAATTGGCGACGTTGACGGTGTATGGATAGGAGTATGCTGATGTAGGTTCGTCTAGAATGGTAGTTGGTGGTGGTGGTGGTGGTGGTGGTGAGTTGGTGGACGCCATTGTTAGTTCTGAAGGTTTTACTACAGTGGCAGTTGGTGTATCGTTTTAATCATTCGTGGGATACCAAAATTCAAAAGCTCTCATGTTAAACGTTTTTTTTTCTTTTTACGTACTTACAAGTTGTATTAATTTATACGAAAAGAATATAAATGACGTAAAAAGTAGAAAGTAAAATAGGGCCTGGTTACGGTAGTATTTTGAAGCTAGCGCTTTGGGCTGGGTTATAAACGAATCAAACATTCAGCAAATAGTTCGTAAACTGTTCTGTGGAAAGTTCGTTTATATTCATTCGTTTAATAAATGAATGAACATAAACAAAAAATTACGTTCGATTAGCTAAATGAACGAACATTAACAAAGATCTCGTTCGTTCAGTTGTGTTCTGAACATTCGGTAACGTTATCGTGAACATTCGTTCATCTGAGTTTGTTCATATTCATTCGTTTTTTATTTAATTAAAGATTTTTGTACTTTCATATATTTTATCTAAAATTTTTATATTTTTTAATTTTTATTTATTTTATTAACCTAACAATTAAACTAGGAAACTTATTTCCACCTTGTTTATGCACTTTTCCCCTTTACTTTCTTTTTATTCATATCAACGAATACGATCAACCTACGTTTGATGATTAGAGATTCAAGTTCTAGCACACTCTCTCCGCCATCCACCTTTAGCCTTTGTCATGTTCGCGAATTTATTTGTGTTTGTGAATCGTTCTTGAACACGCTCATTTGCTTAGTGAACGAACACGAATGTAAAATCTTGTTCGTTAAGTGTTCATGAACCGTCTTTGGTTGGGCTGGGGGGAAACATGCCTGTGTGGACCTCATGGGGGTTTCCCCTTTGGTTAGTGTAAGGGAAAACGAGCTTGTAGATGGACAACCAGCTAGATCGAAAGGTAGAATCAAAGAAAGTGGATAAGTACGCTAAAGCTTGCGCAGAAAACCAGCATGCCTTTCTCCCTTTTGCCTTTGATACATTTGTCTCCCTGGCGCCAGAAGCTATCCAGTTCTTGATTAAAGTCCAACGGGTCATCCACAACAATTGTTCAACCCCAGGGGGCAGGGGTTTGTCTTTGAAAGGTTAGGGTTTGCAATTCAGAAAGGGGTGGCGACGCAACTTGTTGCCCGTCTACCTTCTGTTTTGATGTAACTTGGCAAGTTTTTTGGTGAAATACATTTCTATTTGGATATTACTTAGAAAATGTTTACTTTTATGAAGAGGTGAGTCGTTTTTCTTACAAGGGATAAAAGTTAATTGAAAATTTGTGTTTTAAGTTTCTATATTTTTATAAATAGGCCAGGTGTATCCATTGTACTTGACCATAATAACTTTTTTTTTCTTTCTCTTTGTTAAGCAAGCACAGAAAACACACAATAACAAAATAATATAATTTAAAACTTTCATAACGTTAAAATAATCTGGAGGGTACATCTAATATCATGCCCGTTTCCGTTTCTCTACATTTAACTGAACAATAAACTAATATATGCATGTTTCAAATGTTTGATTCAGTTTGCAAGGTGAAAGTTTAATTAATTGAAAAGTTATATAGATTAGTTGTATAGGAGTTTTTGTCCGACACACGTGTCCGCTGTTGTTAGCCCGTATTTAATTTTTCCAAGTTATATCGATAGATTTAAAACTTATTAATAAAATAATGGAACCAATAAATAAATTATTAAAATGTGAACGGGACAAGAAGATGTTCACATTTACTGGATACGGAAGTCAGCGTGGATGCACAAGTTCATATTTATATTTATTGGGATGGCTGCTTTTGAGTTTTGTCCCATATTATCACTACAATGCACCAGGAGCACGTATTCTCGTTTTCAAAAATATAATTTTTTTATTTTTATTTTTATTTTTATTTTTATTTTTGATCATCTATTATTCTTTTCTAAACAGACGTGTTATATTTTTCAGTATATTAGGATCATGTTTAAATACCAGGAGATAACATCTGAAATCTGTATTTGAAATAAGTTTTGTAGAGCATATTAAGGCTATTTGCAGTATTAGATGCAGGTGAAAAAAGAGTGGCGAACTTAAGATCCTTAGTCAGTGGGTGAAAAAAGAGTTTGTGGTCGGTTAAAACAGGTTAAATGCTTCAGCTAAACCAAAGAAACTAATAGCCTACCGTAAATCAATTGATTTACGTATATAATTTGTAATTATTGTAGTTAATCTCTATTATTTAGTTTCCTAGTATAGGGATGTTTGTATGTCTGTATATTTTTTTTTTTTTTCTCCAATAATGTTTTTTTTTTTTATTAAGAATTCATCAGGGCAAATTACATAAGGATAGCAGGTAAACGAGCAACAAATTGCGCCGCCATCCCTTTTTGAATAGAAAACCCTAATCTACTAAAAACTCGATTGATTGAGTTCTAATATGGTATCAGCCAACTAAGGCGATCCTACCTCTTTCCTTTCTCTCATTCGATCTTCTTGTTTTTTTTCCTGCCCAACCCTAGCTGCCGCCATTCTTTCTGTTAAAAATAATATTGTTATAGAATCAGTTTTATATTTTATTAATATTTTTATATGTAATTTCTAATATTTGTGTTTGTTTTTTGTCATGGGCTCGAGATTGTCTAAAGTGCTGGGCTGAATGTTTGGGGAAGTTATTGGGCTTATCAGTTGCAAAAGGGAGCATATGTGGCCATCAAGTGGGCTTGTGGGACTCTCGCATACATGAAGTGGGCTTAGGGCTATCAGGTTCATTGTATATGAAGGAGCATGTCTTTTCACTGTTGAGATGAGATGCACGTATCAAGTTCCAGAATCATCTCTGGTTCCTTTCCTTCTCTCTCTTAGTTTGATAGATCCTACTGTTCTTGCTTGTCTTGTGTTGAGATCTTCATTCGTAGTATAGATCAAAGAGTGCAGATCATCTTGTTAGGGATCTGCTGGTGAGTTGAGAGGTTATTTTATTGCAATTCGTTAAATATGTTCTTGTTCTTGTATCAAACTTCTGATTAAGTGAAAGATAAAGTTTCTGGTTATGGATCTATGTTCTTTTGACATGGTATCAGAGCCAAAAGGGCTCTTTGGAGTTTTCGTTTCCGCTGCCGATTCTAGGGTTTAGATCTAACTCAGATCTGTGTGGATCTGCGTGTGACAAGGAGATTTAAGGGTTCGGTTAATCAGCTGGTTCGTGTTCTCCTATCTGGAGGTCTTGGAGTACAAGAAGATTGAAACCCTAATTTTAGGGTTTGGTTCTGGAAGGCTTGAACCTGTTGAAGACGATTTATGTTGGTCTCTGTAGTCTTTTCTGATTTATAGGGCAAACCAACCGGATCCGATTGCTGCTTCTTCGTGTCAGTCTTCTTTAGCCCTCAGTGAAGGCTACAGGACTAATAGCTTGGAGTTAAATGCCTCAGGTGTATTCTTTCCTTATTCTTTATGTTTTATAGAATTTATTTGCATTTTAGGCATTTATTGTCTAGGTTAGGGGGACTAGTAGTTTGTATACCGGAAGGACCAAACCCTGTTTTTCTTGGGATCTAGGTCTTACACTTGTTGTGTTGATCTTATATGTGACTGATTGTATTAGTCTTGTTAATTGTCTATTTTAATTTATTGACATGGTTTTATGGTATTTGATTTGTATACATAAAGTAAAAAAAAAAATCAGATCAGATTTTTCCATCTTTACTCTGTGTTTTCTTTATGAGGTTTAGGGTTTTCTCATGTCGAAATCTGTTAGGTCATATATATTTTGTTATCAAATTCTCATATTGTTGATCTGATCATTTAGATCTGTAGAGTTTTTGTAAAATTTATAAAAGCTTTAGTTTGTTAAATTCGTTTAAGTTTACAAATTTGACTATTGATGATTACTTATGCTTCCGTGTTGCATTCCATTGTTCTGATTGCATCGTTATGTTTCTAAATGATTTGTTCATACATGTTGGGCCATTTCTAAGAATGTGATTCTTGTTGATGGTTCTTGGTTGGTTTTGAAGTTGAGATATTTTTCTCAGATGTTCTAGAGTCTTCTCTCTTTAGATCTAGGGTTTGTTCATGTGCAAGTTTTTTGTTTGAGCGTAAACCTGTTAGATTTTTTAGAAAGAGTGAATACATGTCTTTGTTTTGATGATCTATCAGAGGTTTTATTTTGTTTGTAATTTGTTTGTTTCAGAGATTTGTTGAAAGTTGTTTGATCTCATTTGTTTATAATGTTTTTGACATGGCTCTTGGGGTTTAATCGGTGATTATTCTGTCTCTAATTCGTGTTCCGCTGCAGATTTGTGATCATATCTGTTTATATCTAGTGAGTTCTTGGTGGATATGGGTAGTGTTCTTGCTGCAGATTCCAGATTTTGAAGATCCGACTGTCTCGGAGTTTGTGTCGTTCAAGATATAGAAACCCTAGATCTAGGGTTTAGGATTTTTCTTGTCTGAGTCGTGGTGAACTATTGTTTGCCGACTTCAGATCTGTACACTTGGTACAAATCTGATCGGAGATCTTGGGAGGTGTGCTGGTTCTTGGTGATATATGTTGTCAGATTTTCTCTATCCCAGTGTTATATTTCAAGGTGCTATGTGGAATTCTATGGAAGTAATTTAGGAAGCTGTTGTTCAAAACAAGGGTTCAACCCTCGATGGCTGTAAAATCCTTGATTTGAACTGGAGAAACCCTAGCTAGGGTTTGCTATCTCGGTGAGATCTTTCCTGGTTTTACGTTTCTATTGTTTGTTTGCATTAGGCATCCTGTTGTCGGGGTAGTTGGACCGGTCTTGTGAATTTGGGACAGGAAGGGTACATCCTATTGCATTGTTGTTCGTTTTTTGTGACTACTTCTTGTTTCTCGTTCAAGTGTGGTCTTAGTTACTTGTTGTTTTGCCTATCTCTATTTTTGTTTAGTTTATGTCTAGGTCTAGAGGCTTCCTCGATAAGGCTTGCAGAGGCACCTTTGAGTGATGAACCTCTGATCTAGTCCCTGTCGTGGTTTCGCCATTAGTGAATACTGTTATATACTTGTTTTTTAATGTTGCGATTAAAGTGAGAATTCCGTGTTGGTTGACTCATGCATTTGTTGAAACTACTTGTTGATTGTTTCTTGACTGTTATTTGTTTCTGTGCTAAGATGGGTGATGGTCCGGGTGAAACACTTGTCAGCAAATTAGATGCAAGTGACCCTTTGTACTTGGTTGCATCTGATTCAAGTAGATTAACAATTGTTTCAGTCAAAGTTAAAGGAATAGAAAATTACACTATATGGTCTAACGCTTTGATATTGGCTTTAAAGTAAAAAAATAAGTGGGGTTTCGTTGATAAAACATGTAAGTCCGAGAGTAATGATGTTTTGGCTAAGCAATGGGATAGGTGTAACTTTGTAGTTATTTTTTGAACTAGTAAAAAATGGAACAGGTGCAACTCTGTTCTTCTGTCTTGGTTTTTTAAATTTCATTTCTAAAGAGTTCTATTTGTGTCTAAGTTTTTTTCTAAATATGCAGCAGAAGTTTGGTCTGATTCTGTTACATTTAGGTATTGTTCTTGATTTCATATTGATAGTTTAAAGTTGAGAATAAGTGTATCTAGTTTTTTGATGAGGTTTTTTTTTGCGAATGTTATTTGAAAGTATAGAATGCAATCTTGTAGAGTTTTTTATACTCATCCTATTCGTTTGTGTCTTGAACGTTTTTAAAATGTCTTTTGACTGTGGTCTGTATGTCTACTTGTCTATAATGTTGTTGAATGGTTAGCTTGACCTATTTGTCTTATTGTTTGGTTAGTCGAGCTGTGTGGCTCACGTATTTTGATCAGCTGTACTGTCAGGATTGTTTTGAATGTTTTTACAGCATTGTATTTGTTCTCGTGTGTTAGATGCATGTTCCTGTTGCAAATCGTGTGGTTTTGTATTTTTTTTGGAACTTGTTTTGCTGTATCTTGTAGTCTGATGTATACATTGTTATCAGTCTTGTTGCTTGAATCTTGTGATTCATTGTTTTTAAAAGTCATGTGACTTTTATGTGTTATCAGGTGTGTATCTGGTGATTCTTGAACAAACATGTATTCCTTTGGTTATTGGGATAGCCGTGTGTTTGTTTTCTTATAAAGGTTATGCTATCTTAAAGATGTAATCTTCCGTAGTGTTTGCCTTTATCTCACTGGTCTTGGAGTCTTCATGTTTTGAGTCCGACCGTAGTGAGGTTTGTGTAGGATCATCATGTTGGTGATCTTATTTGCCTCTTTGAGACTTCATCGCCGATCGTAGTGTTGTTAGTTCACTGATCTAGGTGATGCTTGTTTTTTCACACTAGTATAGGGTCATTTGTAGATTCTTCGTGTTGTTGAGTCTAGTCTCATTAGATCGTAGTGTTGTTTCTTGAATGGTGTTATAGCCTTGTGTTGTCTCTTGTGCAAGAGATATTTTCTGGTCTTAAAATCATGTGATTTTGTGGATTATCAGAATTTGTTTAGGCTATAATTTATAACAACCCTCGGTAAAACCGACACCCTCATAATGTCTCTAACACTCTAGTATATTTTAGAATGTTCCAATATGTCTTATATTACACCCCGTACGTGAAAACCAAGTCCGAAATACATTATAGTTTATAAAATAAATTAAAAACATGAAATAGTAAGTTGAGGCGGGCCGCGTAGACCCACCCCAACCATTCACGCGGGCGGTATCAGGGTAGAAACCTGATATCGTTGATTTTTTTAGTTCATACGGGCCGCGTAACACCCCGTTTAAGTTAACGCGGGCCGCGAGAGACCTACAACGCGGAGACATCCTGAGCTGACACGTGTCGACATCGTGGCGGATCTACACATCAAATCAGGTAAGCTAGTCAGTTGACCAGGGTTGACGCGGGCCGCGTAACCCTTGTCTGTTCTTTACGCGGGCCGCGTGAGGACCAGTTTCAGCACCTATATAAGAAGGCCATCAGTTTTCGTTTTCCGTCGGTCACAATTCATTCTCAATCTCAATTTCTGAAGTAGTAGAAGTTATAGTCGGGTATTATATCCCCTAATTAGCGAGGTTTTGCTCCGTTGTAAGTATTATAACCCCAATTTCGTAATAGTTATGCTGCCCAATTGATTTAGGGTTCCGTAACCACTGTCGTGGTTCTGCCTGACGTAGTTGTTGGAATGCCGTCTCGGGGAGGGTATCATCAAAATTTTCAAAGGGTTATAATACTAACCAATGTACATTTGTATAAATTATAGATTATATCCAGGAAACCCTTACAAGAAGTCTAAGATAGCAATGTGATTTTATCCTCTTTTTGTTAACCTTTTTGTAATATTTTACAAAACCTTAATTGTTTTACAATGCGATTAAGCGGTGATTGAGTCTTTGTAGTTCTTCAATTACTGCCGGTATGTTGGGGTTTTGTATACAAAATTTGTACTACACTGTGAGTAATAAGTCGGGATGACAATACGTTACCATTGGACAATGAGTTAGCCAATGTGTAATATGACCCACAAGTCAGGATTGACAGTACTAAATGGAGTAATTGTGTAGACATAAACAATGTGATTGCTCTCAATACTGTTTTAATTGATAAAATGTTTCTTGATTAAACTGGGATTCACTCACCAGTATTTCCGACTGACAAATGTTTTTAAAACGCGTTACAGGTAACACAATGTGACAGCCAATTAGTGAAAAGCCAGCTGGAGAGCACTGAAGGCTTGGAAAAAATGTGGCTATAAAAGTTACCTAATAAACGATGTTTTAAATTCAATAAAATAGGGTTTGTCCCTATAATTGTATTGCAATAAGAAACTTGGGTTTTGCCCATGTTATCATTAATATCAAATATGGTGGTTTTACTCTGATAAACATTTCCTAACTATGGTCCTGATTTAAATTCCGCTGCGAGATTAATCAACTGATACCACCAAACTCTGAGCTCGCGTCCGCCCGTTCCCGGGACAGATAAGGGATCGGGGGTTGCGACAGAAGGTGGTATCAGAGCCTAGCCACTGGTCTGAGCCAAAGAAGTGTTCTGCTGACACTTAAATTCTATATTTTGTGTTAGGAAATAAATTACGGAAATACGTGCATAACTATATTTATTTGTTATGTGTTATTTTACTATTTGTTAGTTTATAGTATGAGTGACCAAGGACCCATAGACATGAGTCGTCAGTTGTCTGATTCACCTAAGAGTGAAGGTACCTCTTCACAGCCTGCCCTTTCTGGATATTCTGCTGATCAGGAAGAAGGAGTGTTTGCATTTAAAGCTCAGTCAGAAGAGCCATTCCCTCATAAGAAACGAGGATGGTTCAGTAAGGAAGCCTTTGCTCGTAGGAAGAGAATGCGAAAGTTGCAACATCAAAGAGTTTTAGTAGCCGCTAAGCGAAAAACTGATGCCCATACACAGGATATGCTTAATAGAAGCCTAGCTAATTTCCATATCCTAGCTACAACTGCTGCTGACCCGAGTCTGGAACAACTAGTAGCCCCTCAACCACAAAACCCAGACCAACCCATGGAGATAGAAAACCCGGAAAACCAAGTGGAGATGCATGACTTTAACCCAGAAGAAATCCCTAGGGTACCTGCACCAAACCCCCTAGATCCAAATTACGACCCCTGGTGGGACAATAATAGGGACTTTGTGCAACGTTATCCTATCCATGAAGACACACCCATACAGAACATAGAAGCCTATCCAGGTATGGACCCTTTAGATCCCTATTACAATGATGAATATATTAGGGAGATTTTAGAAGATCCTTACCGATTTCAGGCACTTTCACCCCCATATCAGGAACCCGCACCCCAGATTCCAAACCCAGTCCTAGAACCTGCACCCCCAATGAGTGCAGAAAACGTACAAGAACTTAGGACTTTTGGGGAGGAAATTTTAGAAAGCAGTGAGAGAATGCGTCAGGTGGGAGAGCGTCTTGTATGGAAATACGATGAGCGCAATATAGATTTTTGGATAAATCCATATCCATGAATGTGAGAATGGAGGAACGGTAGTAGTAATAATAAAATATAATAAAATAAAAATAAAATTTTGTGTGTACGGATGCATAGTACTATTAGTGTAATTTTCTTTCTGTTGGTATTGTAATCTTTATTTCAGTACTAGTGTGTAATAGACGCATAGTATATGAAAATAGAGTACAAGTCGCAATGATCGACGTTTTTTGCAAGATTGCGTGTCATGTGAATTACGATATTATCTATTATCTTGTGATATTAATATGGGGTAAATGTTTAAAATTCAGATGGCCGATGAAGGAAATCAAGGAAATCTGAATAACGATAACCAGAGTAACATTAACGTGGTTAATGAGAATCCGAGCATCAATAACAATGGAAATCAAGTGAATAATAGTGCTATCCAACACATAGTGGCACAAGGAATTATAGATGCAATGCCATTTATTCTTCAAACTGTTAAGGATGCTGATAACAAAAGTAAACATAGTAGTAAGCGACCAAGTGAACCGGAACACAGCGTGAACAATGGACCAATACTTCAATTGCCTATTCCCAAAAGAAGAAGAACCGTGCCTTACGGTTGTTCTTACAAAGAATTCTGGTCTTGTAAACCAATAGAATTCTCGGGAAATGAAGAACCCATTGCAACTCTACGCTGGATAGAAAAGATTGAGGCTGTTTTGAGAATAAGTAAATGTGCGGAAGAGGACAAGATAATGTTTGCTTCCAATCTATTTAAGAATTCAGTCTTGGAATGGTGGAACACTATCCTTCAGTCTAGAGGAAGTGATAGGGTTTATTGTACGGATTGGGAAGAATTTAGGAATATGGTAGAAAGGAAATCCTGCCCTCCTAATGAAAAGGAACAGATAGCAAACAAATTCCTAAATCTTAGGATGACTGGTGTGGATAGTAAGGGGTACACGAAGTTATTATTTGAATATGCTAGAATAGTACCAACTCTTGCTTCACCAGAACCAGTGTTAATCTCCCGTTATATCTGGGGATTAATTGGAGAGATTAGACATGTAGTCAAGGCAGCTAGACCTTAAACTATAGAAGAAACTGTAGAACTAGCCAATACCTTGACAGATGAACTAATCCGTACTAGAGAAGAAGACCAGAGGAGGAACCTAACCCAAAGGCTTACTCAAGAATTCCGTTCTGGGAATTACAATCGTAGGAATATGGGTTCTACGTCTGCACCTTTCTGCAAGGTCTGCAAGAAAAAGCATTCGGGAAAATGCTCCACTCTTTGCAATTATTGCAAGATGCCAGGACACAAGGAAGAAAATTGCAGGAAGAAATCCAGTAATGGATTATGCTTCAACTGTGGAGAAAAAGGTCATATCAGGCCAAACTGTCCAAAATTAGCTCCAGCTACAAACAACAAGAATACTAAAAATGCTAGAGCATTTGTTCTGACTGCAGAGGAAGCCAAAATGATTCCAGATGTCATAGCTGGTACGTTTTTAGTTAATGATATCTTTGCTAAAGTATTATTTGACTCTGTTGCAACCCAAAGTTTTATTAATACATTGTTTTGCAAATTTTTAAATCAATCATTAACTAAACTACCACAAGAATGTCTAGTAGAGACTGCCAATGGAGAAACTGTTAGAATTTCTGAAATCTTGCAGGGAGCAAGAATAGAAATTTTAAATCAGAAATTTATTGCAAATCTTTATCCCATGAACCTGGTAGGATTTGATGTTGTTTTAGGAATGGATTGGTTAATAGCTAATAAAGCCAATATTTTATGTGATCAAAAGTCAATACAAGTAAATTCACCAAAAGGTAAAATGATCACAATTAAAGGAGATAAACCATCTAGATCCACAAAATTCATCTCTGTGATGAAAACTGCAAGTTCTATAAGAAAAGGTTCTATAGTGTATTTGATTTCTATAATCACTAACACTAAAGGAAAAGAACTACAAGACATTTCAGTAGTATCTCAGTTTTCAGATGTCTTTCCAGAAGAATTACCGGGATTACCACCCGAGAGAAAAGTTGAATTTAGGATTCATCTATTACCAGGAACAACACCAATTGCCAAAGCACCTTACCGTTTGGCACCTGCAGAAATGCAAGAATTAAAGAAACAATTAGACGAATTGTTAGAGAAAGGATTCATACAACCAAGTTCGTCGCCATGGGGAGCGCCGATACTATTTGTTAAAAAGAAGGACGGATCAATGCGTATGTACATTGACTACCGTGAATTAAACAAGGTCACGATTAAGAATCGGTATCCATTACCGAGAATCGATGATCTGTTTGATCAACTGCAAGGAGCTCGATTTTTCTCTAAAATCGATTTAAGGTCAGGATATCATCAATTAAAGGTACAGGAAGAGGACATTCCTAAAACCGCTTTCAGAACAAGGTATGGCCATTATGAATTTACTGTCATGCCATTTGGTTTAACCAATGCCCCAGCCGCATTTATGGACATGATGAACCGAATATGTAAGCCATATTTGGATAAATTCATAATCGTCTTCATAGATGATATTCTAATTTATTCTAAGAATAAAGAGGATCATGCAAAGCATTTGCACGCACTTTTAAGTTTGTTAAGAAAGGAAAATCTTTATGCTAAATTTTCAAAGTGCGAGTTTTGGTTAGAACAGGTACAATTTCTCGGGCATTTAGTTAATCATGAAGGAATTCATGTAGATCCAACAAAGATTGAGGCAATTACTAAATGGAAAATCCCTGAATAACCAACTGAGGTTTGAAGTTTCTTAGGATTGGCCGGTTATTATAGAAGATTTATTCGAAATTTCTCTAGAATAGCCATTCCCTTAACTAAGCTAACCTGTAAATCTGTTAAGTTTGAATGGGGAGTAAAACAAGAAGAAGCCTTTAGAATCCTTAAGCAAAGATTAACCCATACACCCATATTAGCGTTACCAGAAGGAACTGAAGACTTTGTAGTCTATTGTGACGCTTCCAAATTAGGTTATGGATGTGTATTAATGCAACGACAAAAGGTTATAGCTTACGCATCTAGACAACTTAAGAATCATGAAGAGAATTATTTAACCCATGATTTAGAATTAGGAGCTATAATCTTTGCTCTTAAAATTTGGAGACATTACCTTTATGGTAGTAAGTTTACCATATTCACTGATCATAAGAGTTTAAGGTATATCTTCAAACAAAAGGAATTGAATATGAGACAAAGACGCTGGATGGAGATGCTTAGTGATTATGATTGTGATATCCAGTATCATGAAGGAAAAGCAAATGTAGTGGCAGATGCTATAAGCCGAAAATATCATGAAAAGCCAAAAAGGGTACGTTCTCTTAAATTAAATCTGCAAGTAGATTTAAATGATCAGATAAGAGAAGCACAAGAATTAGTAATCAAGGATGATTCTGAAAAATTAAAAGGTATGCTAAAAGAATTGGAACAAGGAATAGATAGAATTTGGAGATTCCATAAAAAGAGAATGTGGATACCTAAATTAGGAAATCTACGTCATCGTATATTAGAAGAAGCCCATAAGTCTAAGTATACGATGCATCCAGGAAATGATAAAATGTACCAGGATTTAAGGAAAAATTTCTGGTGGATAGGAATGAAAAAGGACATAGCAGCCTATGTTTCTAAATGTTTAACTTGTTCACAAGTCAAAGCTGAACACCAAAAACCCTCAGGTTTGTTACAGCAATTAGAAATGCCGGTGTGGAAATGGGAATTGATAACAATGGATTTTGTTACTAAATTACCCAAAACAAAGAAAGGTAATGATACAATCTGGGTGATTGTAGATAGACTAACCAAGTCAGCTCATTTCCTACCAATGAGAGAAACTTTCAGTATGGAACAATTAGCTAAACTATATGTAAATGAAATTGTTTCTTTACATGGCATTCCTTTATCAATTGTTTCTGATAGAGATAGCCAATTTACCTCTCATTTTTGGTCAAGTTTCCAAAAGGCAATGGGAACCAAGTTAAAATTACGTACAGCTTATCATCCTCAAACAGACGGACAAAGCGAAAGGACAATTCAGACAATGGAAGACATGCTTAGAGCTTGTGTAATCGATTTCAGAGGTAATTGGGACGATCACTTACCTTTAATAGAATTTTCTTATAATAATAGTTATCACACAAGTATAAATGCTGCACCATTCGAAGCACTTTATGGACGACAGTGCCGAACCCCAGTCTGTTGGGCATAAATTGGGGAAAAACAACTATCTGGACCTAAGATAGTGCAGGAAACAACTGACAAGATTATTCAAGTCAAGGAACGACTGAAAGCAGCACGTGATCGACAGAAGAGTTATGCTGATAACCGACGCAAACCCTTGGAGTTTCAAGTAGGAGATAAAGTATTGTTAAAAGTCTCTCCTTGGAAAGGAATAGTAAGATTCATCAAACGGGGAAAGTTAAGTCCCAGGTATGTTGGACCTTTTGAGATTATTAGAAAAATAGGACCTGTAGCCTATCAGCTACAACTGCCAGAGGAAATGGCAGGAACACATGATGTGTTTCATGTATCTAATCTCAAAAAGTGTTTAGCTGGTGAATCACTGATAGTTCCTTTTAAGGATATAGAGGTAAATAAACAACTCAAGTTTGTAGAAAGACCTCTACAAATTGAAGACAGGAAAGTCAAGAATCTCAAACATAAGAGATTGTTAGTTGCATTTTTAGGCACGTTTTTATATCATATTTATATTAAATTTCACTACATATCATGCATATTTCATAGTCACACCTCATTATTTTGCGAAACACTTGTTTTTTTGGAATGGAATCTACTTTGGATGGTTTTAATGTTATTGTAGGTGCGGAGCGCTCGCTAAAGACGACATAGGAGTTGGAAGGTTTATTTATTTTTTTAAAGGCGAATGTTTCAAGATGAGAACGAAAACGAGCTGAAGGGATTATGGAAGTCTGATATTAATACATGGGTCAGATTAAAGTAATTGCAAAAATTATTATATGGGCTCATGTTTAATCAAGCCCTCCAAAATTTAAGAAGCCCAATGGTGAGAAATTTTTGAAAACGTAGAGATTTGGGAGTAAAAAAAAAAAGGAGATAATATATCATCATCACCAACAAACTGAAAGAAGAAAAAAGGGGATTCGTTTAGACGGCAGCTGGAGTTCGAAAAAACAAAAAGAATTTTTGTTTGTCTTTGGTGATTTCGAGAACAACAAACAATTTTGGTTGTTTTGTTTTGTAAGTTTCTTTTGATGTTTTGTTTTGAATTAAACTTGATTGTTCTAGCCATCATGTCCGGCTAGACCTTAATAGTTTCGACATCGGGGTTTATTTTCTTTGATTTGGTTCATAAACTTATGTGAAACGAGCACGTTCGATCCGATTATTTTAGTGGTTTGTTTGTGTGATTCTTGTTTTTAATACGGATTCAATCCGGAAAATATTAGATTGTTAATAAACCTGATCAATTTATTAATTTTTCTAATAAAGTTCATCAAGATTTTAGTCTCTAATCAGATTTTAAGTTTTGATAAAAGGAACAAATAATGGTTCAATTTTGTCTATGAATTTGAATTTATTATAGAATCATACAATCTAGTTAAACATACCGAACGGCGTGTGTGTTTGATTATAATCGATACTTCTATCCCGCAACCGCACGCTAAAATCCGAACGGCGTGAGTTTAGAGTAGCGGGTTGGCTCTAATCAACGAACGGCGTTTGGTTAGACAATAAATAGAGTGGAGGTCCGAACTGCGTGACGTCTAGTGTCGATACAAACTATTATTTTAAAAGGATCATTGCACCGTGACCGTTAATGATCGTAAGTCGAACCGAATCAAGAAATTGCCCTGGTGTTGAAATTAGTTTTTAACATCTGAATTTTCACAACCACTTTAATTAGCTTTTCTTTTTAATCTAAAAATTATAAATTGTTTTCTTGCATTTTAGTTAAACTAAAAACCCCCTTTCAAAACAACCGTATCTGTGTCTAAAACGTTTTTGGCATAATCAATTAATTAATCTGTATCCCTGAGGACACGAACCCTACTTCCATTTATACTATTTTTAGTGTGTTTAGTGGGTTTATATTATATTTATTTGCTGGATTCGACACCCAACAAATTGGCGCCGTTGCCGGGGATACGGCAAATTTAATCGTTTTATGCCAAGATCTTTGCGTACAGGTACACCTCTCGAGATTGACCCGGAGATCGAGAAAACAGCAAAGAGATTAAGGAAACAAGCAAAACAACGAAAGAAGTTAGCAAGCTCCTCATCCTCTATATCTTCACCCCCGGTCACCAACATTTGGCAAGACATACTCTTGTCAAGTGAATCTGAAACCGAAACAGAATCACAATCCCATCAAGAAACACCCATCACTCCACCACACTCACCTACCCATACCCACCAAGAACCAAACTCACCTAAACCGCAATTTCCCGCAGTTACAATGGCAAATGAACAAACCCTTAGACAGTGGGCAACTCGTGATGTCCCACAACAACCACTTTGCATTAACTACCCCGCCATGGAGAACTTTGAACTCAAGTCCGGTCTTATCCATTTGCTACCTAACTTCCGAGGTCTTGAGAATGAAGATCCTCACAAATTCCTAAAAGAATTTCACGTTGTTTGCTCTGGGATGAAGCCACACAATGTTACTGAAGATCAAATCAAGCTAAGGGCATTCCCCTTCGCTCTGCAAGATTTAGCAAAAGAATGGCTATATTACCTACCACCGGGGTCGGTAAACACTTGGAATGATCTAGCAAAGAAGTTCTTAGACAAATATTTTCCAGAAGTAAAAGCCTCCATTCTACGAAAGGAAATCATTGGGATTAAGCAAGCTAAAAGGGAAGCTTTACACACTTACTGGGAAAGGTTTAAGAAACTGTGTGTCCGTTGTCCACAACATGGAATATCTGAGCATCAACTCCTTCAATACTTTTGTGAAGGTTTGTCACCATTGGAGAGGCGTTTGATTAATGCCTCAAGTGGAGGAGCTTTAATTGATAAAACACCTACTCAAATTAGAGCTTTGATTACCTCCATAGCTGAAGACACCAAGCACTCAGCACAGGATGATGAGTGGTACACGGATGTTCCACGAACAGTCAAGGAAGTGAGCACTCCTCACATTGAAACTCAGCTAGCTGAGTTAACCAAAGCAGTCATGCAACTCACCAAGGATAAGAGTGCTGAGCCACAAGCCCGAGCTTGTGGAATTTGTCTACAATTTGGACACCCCACTGATATGTGTCCCACACTGCAAGATGATGTTGAACAAGCACAAGCACTTGGAGGTTACCCGGGACAAAACTCAAGACAATATGAACAACCCCGGGGCAATCAGAATTGGGGACCTCCTAACATGAGTTATCAGCAAAGGCCTCAACAATATCAACAACGCCCAACCTTCCAAGGTAATCAACAACCACCAAACTTTCAACCTCCACAACAGCAACCCGCCCAACAACAAGCGGGTAGCTCGGGAATGTCTTTGGAAGATATTGTGAAAAGTTTGGCAACCAGCACGCATACGTTCCAACAGGAGACAAAAGCTAGCATAAAGAATCTGGAACAACAAATGGCTCAACTCGCCACCTCGGTGAGTAAGATAGAGTCTCAAGGTAAACTGCCTCCACAAACCGAGACAAATCCTAAGCACAATGCTTGTGCTGTTACCTTGAGAAGTGGAAAGAGCTATAACGGTCCGAGTATGCAAGACAAAGAGGAAATTGTTGTTGAGAAGAAGGACCAAGATAAGGAAAAAGTACAAGAACCGGTTCGAAGTGAATTGAAATTCACTCCTATAGCTCCATTCCCATCAAGACTACGAAGCACAAAGAAGGAGAGGGAAGACCAAGAGATCATGGAGACATTTCGGAAGGTTGAGGTAAATATTCCACTCCTTGATGCCATTAAACAAGTCCCACGATATGCAAAGTTCCTAAAAGAGCTTTGCACTTCCAAAAAAAAAGCTAAAAGGTAATGAAACGGTAAAGGTAGGTGAGAATGTTTCAGCTGTTTTACAAAAGAGACTACCTCCAAAGTGCAAGGATCCAGGTGTTTTCACCATTCCTTGTAAATTGGGGAATATCACTGTGCCAAGAGCTATGTTGGACCTTGGAGCCTCTATTAACGTCCTACCATACTCGATTTTTAAAACACTTAACGTAGGACCGTTAAAGAGGACCGGGGTTGTCATTCAATTGGCTGATCGATCCATAGTACGCCCAAAAGGTGTATTAGAAGATATATTGGTACAAGTGAATGAATTAGTCTTTCCAGCTGATTTTTATGTGCTAGATATGGAGGGTGATGAAGCCCCAAATTCAAGTTCCATATTATTAGGGAGGCCATTTTTAAAAACCGCAAGGACTAAAATTGATGTTTATAATGGCACCCTTTCTATGGAATTTGATGGGGAGGTAATCAATTTCAACATAGATGATGCAATGCGTTATCCTAGTGATGTCTCATCTTTGAATTATATAGATGTCATTGAACCACTAACAAATGAATGTTTTGAGTTGTCTAACCATGATGTTCAAGCATTAGTGTCAAATAAAAGCATTGATGAAGCTGCGGCTAAAGAACTTACTAAAAAGTTCAAGCTTGGGGAGAAACTGATGGATGTCACGACCCTGATGGACCCACAGAAGAAAGCAAAGTACAAAGCACCAAAATTTAAATCACCAAGTATTATCCAGAAGCTTCTTCCGTGTATTGAGCAAGCACCAGATTAACGAAATAAGGTCCAAGTCTAGCCAAAGACAAGAAAGAAAGGCGCTTCGCGGGAGGCAACCCGTGATTTCGTATTGTTCTCTTTAATTTTAATTCTATTAAAAAACAAAAAAAAATATAAAAACCAAAAAAAAAAAAGATAAAAAAATTGTTTCTTTTTAGTCAAAAGTTTAACCTGGTGGCGTTGGATATTCTTAAAAAATGGTCCGGCTGTGTGAAAGTGAGTTTTTGTTTCAGAACTTTGCCCCGACCGTGTTGAAAATTCTATAAAAAGTGACCCGGCCGTGTTGAATTTTATAAAAAACATCCAGGTCCTTGACCCGGGCGTGTCAAACTTTCACCCGGCCGGGTGAGCATTCTGTGAAAAAAATGTGGGAGAGATGTTGATTGCTAATAATAAATACAGCAATAATAATAATAATTGATAATAGATAAACAAAGCATCGTCATCTCCAAAGTTCCTTTATTCTCTCAACCAAACATCACCGCCACATCAATACCCTCTTCGAACCGTCGTCTGATCTATTACACCACTAGCCGTCATCGTCGCCGACCACCGCCCTGAACCACCTTCTCCGTCATCTCCGCCTTGATACCACAACCCTACTTCTCCCCTGACCCGCTACTCGACGCCGTCGCTCACCTCCACTTCATCAATCGCCGGCCATCACCTACTCCTCCGGTCACACATTCAACCGCCGCCAGTCGCCGGTTCAGGTATGTCACTGTCCTTTCTTTTAATCTCCCTAGCGACATCCCGGAGAACCCGTCACTCTTGCTCCTGTGAAAGCACCCGAACCACTGTCTATTAACATTCTCAGTTGACCAAGCCCTTCATCTTCTTTCAACTTGAGTTAAAAAAAAAACTGTTATCAAATTGAACCCTACTCCACTGTTACCATATTGAGTCCTAATTCCATAATTTTGCTTGAATTAACCAAGAATAAAGTAGAATTTCATTACAACAAACATGGTTAATCACATGAAATTGGATTTGACTTGCTATGTGTGAAATTGCATTACACTGAGTTGGTTGTGAATTGGTAATTTGATTCTAATTGTTTGTGTATACCTTGAGATTATTGAATTCGCCTTGCATATCACGACTCGGTTAAGGTATACACTCAGTTTCACTTTGTTAACATGTATGCTCATCAGCGTGAGATGGGCCGCACCATCGTCTCTCTCCGTGACCACATAGAGCGACTTGGATCTCCGCCACCCCCGCCGCCTTTGTAGATTCCTTACACACTCATCTCCGAGCCTCGAGGACGATGCTATATCTTAAGCTTGGGGAGATTAGAGGTAATTTTTATGTTTACATCATAGCATGCATTACTTAGTTTGTAAATAGTTGCATATAGTTGCATTTTTCATGATCATTGCATTTAGGATGTATATACGTGCAAAAAAAAAAAAAAAAAAAAAAAAAAAAAAAAAAAAAAAAAAAAACAAACCGTTTCTGTTCTGCTGAAAATGATTTGTGAAAAATGAGAAATGATATGATTTCTAGCATGTCAAAGCTTATGCGTGAAATGGTAACTTTGGGGAAGAAAACATAGATAATTAGGGATGTGTTGATAGGCTCGGCCCTAGCTTAGGAACGCCAATGTTGTATGCAATAACCTTAATTGAATATATGTGTTTAGTTTCCCATCTTGATGCTTGTGGTCAAAGATTGATCCCGACCAAAAATCGGTTGAGTTGCATATCCTCTATCACACACCATGTTCCCCGTATCATGACACCTCCGTAATTTTATTGAAAAAAATAAAGAGGTGAAAAATTGACCTCAAAGAGGTGAAAAATTGACCTCATAGGTTATTATAGTTAAAAAAAAAAAGGAGAAAAAGGAAGGGGTAAAAGAGCACAATGTATGCCAAAAATTTGAAAAAAAAATCGAAATCGAAATAAAAAAAAATATTTGAGCAAATTAGGGAGAAAAGTCCCGACCCCTTGAAAAACGGAAAAAAATAATAACTATCGTGTCATGATTTGGGTGCATGGTCGCATCAAGTGTGGTTTTGGAAATCTTCAAAAAGTCGTGAGGTTGGGTAGATATTGCCATAGGTGTTGGGCGTGGGGACGATTAAACCATGTTGGTAAATTTGTATATTATTCAGCAGAAAGCATTTGGTTGTGATTAAGCGGGTTTGAGTTTAAAGGGACACAATATCAACAATCGCGGTTACACGTGTAAGTATTTCCCGGGTTCGAATGAATGTAATAGGAGTTGATATTGTTAGATATGATCTCATTACAAATTTATTTTCCGGAATAAAAGAAGCGGGTTGAAAAAAAAATATAAAAAAATAGTAATAAAGCATGCATATGTGTATTATTTTTCGTGTTTATTTCTCGGTTTATTCTTATTCTTGACTTCCTTGAGGACAAGGAAAGGTTTAAGCTTGGGGAGATTTGTTAGTTGCATTTTTAGGCACGTTTTTATATCATATTTATATTAAATTTCACTACATATCATGCATATTTCATAGTCACACCTCATTATTTTGCGAAACACTTGTTTTTTTGGAATGGAATCTACTTTGGATGGTTTTAATGTTATTGTAGGTGCGGAGCGCTCGCTAAAGACGACATAGGAGTTGGAAGGTTTATTTATTTTTTTAAAGGCGAATGTTTCAAGATGAGAACGAAAACGAGCTGAAGGGATTATGGAAGTCTGATATTAATACATGGGTCAGATTAAAGTAATTGCAAAAATTATTATATGGGCTCATGTTTAATCAAGCCCTCCAAAATTTAAGAAGCCCAATGGTGAGAAATTTTTGAAAACGTAGAGATTTGGGAGTAAAAAAAAAAAGGAGATAATATATCATCATCACCAACAAACTGAAAGAAGAAAAAAGGGGATTCGTTTAGACGGCAGCTGGAGTTCGAAAAAACAAAAAGAATTTTTGTTTGTCTTTGGTGATTTCGAGAACAACAAACAATTTTGGTTGTTTTGTTTTGTAAGTTTCTTTTGATGTTTTGTTTTGAATTAAACTTGATTGTTCTAGCCATCATGTCCGGCTAGACCTTAATAGTTTCGACATCGGGGTTTATTTTCTTTGATTTGGTTCATAAACTTATGTGAAACGAGCACGTTCGATCCGATTATTTTAGTGGTTTGTTTGTGTGATTCTTGTTTTTAATACGGATTCAATCCGGAAAATATTAGATTGTTAATAAACCTGATCAATTTATTAATTTTTCTAATAAAGTTCATCAAGATTTTAGTCTCTAATCAGATTTTAAGTTTTGATAAAAGGAACAAATAATGGTTCAATTTTGTCTATGAATTTGAATTTATTATAGAATCATACAATCTAGTTAAACATACCGAACGGCGTGTGTGTTTGATTATAATCGATACTTCTATCCCGCAACCCGCACGCTAAAATCCGAACGGCGTGAGTTTAGAGTAGCGGGTTGGCTCTAATCAACGAACGGCGTTTGGTTAGACATTAAATAGAGTGGAGGTCCGAACTGCGTGACGTCTAGTGTCGATACAAACTATTATTTTAAAAGGATCATTGCACCGTGACCGTTAATGATCGTAAGTCGAACCGAATCAAGAAATTGCCCTGGTGTTGAAATTAGTTTTTAACATCTGAATTTTCACAACCACTTTAATTAGCTTTTCTTTTTAATCTAAAAATTATAAATTGTTTTCTTGCATTTTAGTTAAACTAAAAACCCCCTTTCAAAACAACCGTATCTGTGTCTAAAACGTTTTTGGCATAATCAATTAATTAATCTGTATCCCTGAGGACACGAACCCTACTTCCATTTATACTATTTTTAGTGTGTTTAGTGGGTTTATATTATATTTATTTGCTGGATTCGACACCCAACAGAGATTAGTTCTGGTCAAAGTAAAGTGGGACTCCAAAAGAGGATCTGAGTACACATGGGAGCTTGAATCTGAAATGAAAAGAAAATATCCGCACTTATTCTAGTAGATCTCGAGGACGAGCTCTAAAACAAGGTAGGGAGAATATAACAACCCTCGGTAAAACCGACACCCTTATAATGTGTCTAACACTCTAGTATATTTTAGAATGTTCCAATATGTCTTATATTACACCCCGTACGTGAAAACCAAGTCTGAAATACATTATAGTTTATAAAATAAATTAAAAACATGAAATAGTAAGTTGAGGCGGGCCGCGTAGACCCACCCCAACAATTCACGCGGGCGGTATCAGGGTGGAAACCTGATATCGTTGATTTCTTTAGTTCATACGGGCCGCGTAAGACCACGTTTAAGTTAACGCGGGCCGCGAGAGACCTACAATGCGGAGACATCCTGAGCTGGCACGTGTCGACATTGTGGCGGATCTACACATCAAATCAGCTAAGCTAGTCAGTTGACCAGGGTTGACGCGGGCCGCGTAACCCTTGTCTGTTCTTTACGCGGGCCGCGTGAGGACCAGTTTCAACACCTATATAAGAAGGCCATCAGTTTTCGTTTTCCGTCGCTCACAATTCATTCTCAATCTCAAATTCTGAAGTAGTAGAAGTTATAGTCGGGTATTATATCCCCTAATTAGCGAGGTTCTGCTCCGTTGTAAGTATTATAACCCCAATTTCGTAATAGTTACGCTGCCCGATTGATTTAGGGTTCCGTAACCACTGTCGTGGTTCTGCCCGACGTAGTTGTTGGAATGCCGTCTCGGGGAGGGTATCGTCAATATTTTCAAAGGGTTATGATACTAACCAATGTACATTTGTATAAATTATAGATTATATCCAGGAAACCCTTACAAGAAGTCTAAGATAGCAATGTGAGTTTATCCTCTTTTTGTTAACCTTTTTGTAATATTTTACAAAACCTTAATTGTTTTACAATGCGATTAAGCGGTGATTGAGTCTTTGTAGTTCTTCAATTACTGCCGGTATGTTGGGGTTTTGTATACAAAATTTGTACTACACTGTGAGTAGTAAGTCGGGATGACAATACGTTACCATTGGACAATGAGTTAGCCAATGTGTAATATGACCCACAAGTCAGGATTGACAGTACTAAATGGAGTAATTTTGTAGACATAAACAATGTGATTGCTCTCAATACTGTTTTAATTGATAAAATGTTTCTTGATTAAACTAGGATTCACTCACCAGTATTTTCGACTGACAAATGTTTTTAAAACGCGTTACAGGTAACACAACGTGACAGCCAATTAGTGAAAAGCCAGTTGGAGAGCACTGAAGGCTTGGTAAAAATGTGGCTATAAAAGTTACCTAATAAACGATGTTTTAAATTCAATAAAATAGGGTTTGTCCCTATAATTGTATTGTAATAAGAAACTTGGGTTTTGCCCATGTTATCATTAATATCAAATATGGTGGTTTTACTCTGATAAACATTTCCTAACTACGGTCCTGATGTAAATTCCGCTGCGAGATTAATCAACTGATACCACCAAACTCTGAGCTCGCGTCCGCCCGTTCCCGGGACAGATAAGGGATCGGGGGTTGCGACATAATTGTTGTCTGGTATAGAAGTGTGTACTTCTTGTTATTTTTCAGACTTGTTTCTTGACTCTTGTTTCTCTCTACAACTTGTTAGCCTCTCGTGTACGCATCATGGATTTAGGGTTCTTAGTTAGAAATCTGTTAAATCTGAATGTTGATGGTCCAAGGTGAGATTGCTATGTATTATGTGAGAGATCCGTAAGATTTTTGTAGCTCTTGTACAGTTTGTTCCCAAGAGTATCTAGGGTTTCACAGATTGAATTGATCTGCTTGATTCTTGTAGATTTAGTATAGATTATCGTGTGGTAATCTGTAGGGTTGACTTGTGAGAGTTTCTTGTTATATTTGGCTAGAGATTTGGTGTATTTGAGTATCGTTTCTAGTTTCTACAAGGTTAAAGTTGGTTGTTGTTCGATACTCATGTTTACATGTCTTGTCTTAGTTCTTAAAAGTCATGTGTTTTTTATATGACATCAGATAGATAGTTCTGTTATGCAATCATATGATTCTTTGTTATTTGGATATGTTGTATTATTCTTTTTTCAAGGTTTTGACATGAATCCAATTCTTTTCAGATTTTTTTAATCACATGATTCAAAATTTTCAGATAAGTCTTTAAAGTTGTGTGATTCTTGTTTTTTATCGTATATGATTCGCATATTGTAATTGAATCGTGTGATTCATTGTTTTTATTAGAAAATTGTTGTTTCTAATTCTTTGTTGTTTTATGAGGCGTGTGTCTGATATGCTTGTTGAACCGTGTGATTCACTTTTTTGATTTGGTTTCATAAAATGTTGTAGAAAGTTGTTAAACTTGTCTATTGACGAATGATTTAGTGGTTTGAAGTGGATTATAAGTTCACTATTCAAAAAAAGGGGTAGTCTTGTGAGTTGTGATAATTGTTGTAAACACTTTGATTCTTGTTTTTTATCTCGCTGATCTTTTATAACTAAACATAGTTGGAGTTTAGTTGTTTCTTCTAAAGTGGAAATTTGTAATTCGGTTATTTTATTCATTTTGAGTGAACAAATGGTTAGTCATTTGTTTTCAAAGTTAAAAAAGTTGGGAGAAAAAAAAAACAAACAACAGTTTTGTGATCTACTACAGAAGTAGAGATCCTGATGTGTATGATGTTGTTTGTGAGGTTAAGTGGCTGGTAAATGTGCTTGGTGAACTGAACGTTGAATGTGCTTACAAAGTGTTTATTGCCACAATTTCATGATGATATGTGTTAGGTCCTAGACCTTATTAACATGGTCGAAATATAAAACTGAGGGCGGGTGTTAAAAATAATATTGTTATAGAATCAGTTTTATATTTTATTAATATTTTTATATGTAATTTCTAATATTTGTGTTTGTTTTTTGTCATGGGCTCGAGATTGTCTAAATTGCTGGGCTGAATGTTTGGGGCAGTTATTGGGCTTATCAGTTGCAAAAGGGAGCAGATGGGCTTGGAGCATATGTGGTCATCAAGTGGGCTTGTGGGACTCTCGCATACATGAAGTGGGCTTAGGGCTATCAGGTTCATTGTATATGAAGGAGCATGTCTGTTCACTGTTGAGATGAGATGCACGTATCAAGTTCCAGAATCATCCCTGGTTCCTTTCCTTCTCTCTCTTAGTTTGATAGATCCTACTGTTCTTGCTTGTCTTGTGTTGAGATCTTCATTCGTAGTATAGATCAAATAGTGCAGATCATCTTGTTAGGGATCAGCTGGTGAGTTGAGAGGTTATTTTATTGCAATTCATTAAATATGTTCTTGTTCTTGTATCAAACTTCTTATTAAGTGAAAGATAAAGTTTCTGGTTAGAGATCTTCATTCATAGTATAGATCAAAGAGTGCAGTCAACGTATAGCTTGTCCCGGTCACCAAGTAGATCCGCCACGATGTCGACACGTGTCGGCCTAGGATGTCTCCGCGTTTGATGATCTCTAGCGGCCCGCGTACGAGTTAAGGTGAGCTTACGCGGCCCGCCTGAACTAAAGAAATTAGTGAAGTCCGGTCTACACCTTCATACCGCCCTCGTGAGCATGAGGTGAGGTCCTACGCGGCCCACCTCAGCTTAATATTTCTTGTTTTTAATTTATTTTAAATACTATAACGTATTTCGGGCTCGGTTTTCACATACGGGGTGTATTATAAGACATATTAGGGTATTTTAGGATATAATAGGGTGGCGGAAATATTATTTAGAGTGTTGGTTTTACCGAGGTTTGGTAGGAAATGAGCTGACTTGGTTAGTCTATCTACAATCACCCAGATTGTATCATTTCCTTTCTTGGTTTTGGGTAATTTAGTAACAAAATCCATTGTTATCAATTCCCATTTCCATACCGGCATTTCTAATTGCTGTAACAAACCTGAGGGTTTCTGGTGTTTAGCTTTGACTTGTGAACAAGTTAAACATTTAGAAACATAGGCTGCTATGTCCTTTTTCATTCCTATCCACCAGAAATTTTTCCTTAAATCCTGGTACATTTTATCACTTCCTGGATGCATCGTATACTTAGACTTATGGGCTTCTTCTAATATACGATGACGTAGATTTCCTAATTTAGGTATCCACATTCTCTTTTTATGGAACCTCCAAATTCCATCTATTCCTTGTTCCAATTCTTTTAGCATACCTTTTAATTTTTCAGAATCATCCTTGATTACTGATTCTTGTGCTTCTCTTATCTGATCATTTAAATCTACTTGCAGATTTAATTTAAGAGAACGTACCCTTTTTGGCTTTTCATGATACTTTCGACTTAAAGCATCTGCCACTACATTTGCTTTTCCTTCATGATACTGGATATCACAATCATAGTCACTAAGCATTTCCATCCAGCGTCTTTGTCTCATATTCAATTCCTTTTGTTTGAAGATATACCTTAAACTCTTATGATCAGTGAATATGGTAAACTTACTACCATAAAGGTAATATCTCCAAATCTTAAGAGCAAAAATTATGGCCCCTAATTCTAAATCATGAGTTGAATAATTCTCTTCATGATTCTTAAGTTGTCTAGATGCGTAAGCTATAACCTTTTGTCGTTGCATTAATACACATCCATAACCTAATTTGGAAGCGACAGAATAGACTACTGTTACACCTCGAAAATTCACGTCCTATAATGTGTTGACACGTGTCATAGGTTTGAACGTGTGAAAGAATGTTATAGAAGGACTAAAGTTGACAATCATGGAAAGTATGTGAATATACGAGTTCTAAATGTCAACAGTGAATAAATATATTGTATAATAACCCTACATGATGTTTATAGCATCAAACGAATAAATCATGGATCATGCGAAGCTAAAAGTGAGAGATTACAAACTACAGGGGTTAAATGTGTCAACATGTTTAAGTTATACCTCTGAGTGACCTTTTGACAAACCCGAAGCTTTGTAACGATAAATTATGCTCACTAGAAGGCACGATAAAAATTTCATAAAGTTTCGTTATCGTATGAGAAAGTTATGATCAAATTCGTATGCGAGGGGTTAAAGCGTCAACGTTGAAAACTTTGACTTTTCGGGCAATAACCGAGTGGCCAAGGACTTAACAAAAAGGGGTACAAGTCTTGAGGCCCTTATGTGTCAATATGGAGGGCTCAAATTGCAATATATAAAGGTTAGTTGACCTTTCGAAAGGCCAAGAGCCATTTATGCAAAAACTAGAAAATTTGCACTTCTGATCAAAGGCTTACGGACCGTAAGCCTTACCCTTACGGTCCGTAAGGGGTCCCCAGCGACAGCAGAACCTTCTGTTTGCTGTTTAAACGCGTTTCTGACCTTTCAAACGATTTTCCTCATATGTGGACGACCCCTAAACAACCCTAAACATCTAGGGACATGTGTTGATCAATTGTGGTCACTAGTAGAATCATGTGTCAACAATTTGTGGTGAGAAATTCACTATAAAAGGACCAAGGTTGCAACCATTGTTCTTCACACCTTCTCTTGCATTCCTGATCAATTCTGGAGCTCCCAAGCAGGCTTAAGTGATCATAATTCGTGCATAGGACTCTTGTAAGTATACTTGACCTTTCTTAATTAAGTTCTAGCTTAGTATTAGCTTAAAAGTCAAACCGTCGTAATTAACGGTTGACTTTAAGATTAATCACTGATAGTCCAGTGATTAGTCGAATCAAAAGTAGTTATAAGTTGGTAATTATTTGGGTAATAAACCCTCAAAAGGGTTCCCCCTGATTCCCACTCTAACTAGGTCAAATGTCGGGTCAAACTTGTATTTAAAAAGTCAACAGAATGTGTAAATTGCAATTTATGCATGATTAGCAATGTAGAACACATACAACCTGTTTGATCATTAATATAACTTGGTAATTAGTGTAAGAACATGTCTAAACATGTTCAACCCGACAATTTCCTGTTTAGACCCGGTTCGGAACCGAAAGTCGCATAGTTTGACTCATACTTTGACTTTCAGTTCTGACCCGTTATGGCATGTTTTAGAAATGCCTTAGAGCTTTATTTGGACCAGGTTACATGCTAGTATAACCCTCTGTGATTATACACCTCGGATCATTAGTTATCCAATTAATATGCATGATTCCGTTAATGGCTCATATGTTGACCATTATGCCCTTTTCACCTTAAAACGTGATTTTTGAAAATGTAAAAGAGTATAAACTTTAATTACTGATATATAAACTTGTATGCAAAATTAGACATCAGTTTGAGGTGTAGATTAAGAGTTATGCTCGTTAGCGTAAAATTAAAGCTTTATGTTAATTAAACGGCGTATTTAGCGTATAGCCTACTTAAACATACTTTTTGATATCAAAATCTTTACCCACTGATGTAATATATTATTTTGGGATTTTTAAAGATTTTTAATAAATTTTAGGCTGAGCATAACTAATAGTCGTAGGCTTAATCCGGTAAATGTCGGTTTTGCCCTTACGGGCCATAAAATGAGTTTTACCTATCTAAACGACTCCAAACCTTTTGCTACTGATTAGATATGATAAATAAATTATTTTAAGCCTTCTGGAAATATAAAAATATCAGATTGAAGTATCAAACCCGGAAATGGCCTCTAATCGCCTTTTAAGCGTTTTTAACGCATAGTATGTGCTATAATTATTTTAAACATACAAGGGTTGATACCTACTGATATTTGAGGCAAATTATAATGTTTTAAGAATAAGCAAAGGTTGATAAACTCAGACTTCAGTTTTGAGCTTATCGGCTTATGTGAAATTACCAAAATACCCCTACGGGGCATAGTTTGGTTATACTTGATAAATTTCACATATATACTCTATCCTACTGTTATAACTTAGTAAAATAAGTATTTTTGCTGATTACATCAGACCTGTAACTCAGGTAAATACTTAAACTCTTTTATAACCTTTTAAATGACCAAACTACCCTTACGGGGCATAGTTTGTGTTTAAATAAGTTTCGGGCATAATAAAAGGCATCCTACTGATGTCACAACATACATGAAGCATATTAAGTTAGGAAACCTGTAAATGGCTCATATGTATACCCGTTACGCTTATTACGCGTTCGGTTCGGTTTATGTAACTAGTTTACATAAACTAGCCTAAATGGGTCAGACCTTATCGGTTTTATCTCAAAATCCAGAATGTGTATAATATACCCATATTAAACAAGTCTTCATACTTGTTGGGTCCAAATCACATTCTATCCGGTCATCGCTTAATCGTGCGTACGAACCGTATCTTTGAAAGTAACCGGTCTAAGCGTTAGCTTAATTAAAGACCCGTTAGGATTCTAATAGGTTATTATAAACCTTCGTTCCAGATTAGGAGCCCAGTAAAAGTACTTGCATTTACTGTATTGGATTTATACTTTGCTCAGGTAAATACTCTCAACTTATTTTCCCTATACGGGCTTGGGATACGGTACTATAAAAGTACCGCTTGGTCGGGTATGTAGTCATTTAAATCGGATTGTGATTAATGTATTTACACAACCCGATTTATTCTGTATTATTTGATGTATGGCCCTTGGGGGTTAAATGACCATGTCCCGGATATCCTTGGCATCATTTTACGAAATGGCCACGACCTAAGCACGGGGTGTAGGCGTACACCTGACAGATGCATTATGTAAAAACTGGTAATCCACTAAAGGAATCAACCTTGTGGGCATTATACCTGTGGTGTGTCAGTTAACTTAAACCTGCTCTTCTAACCGGTGCTAATGGACGGCAAATGAGTAAAACTGTAAACAAGATTATTTTAATAATTGTCCCAAGTTATAAAGATATATTTTTCCGAAGTGCATTCAAATCAATTTTCAAACTCTTTTCTAAATGAGTCAGTTGAGTTGTATTTACCAATGTAAACTGACGTATTTTCCAAAAAAAAGGTTAAGTGCAGGTGCTAGACGAAATAGGCTGGTTACTCCAGGCATCATTACTCAAGTCTCACAAGCTCTAGATGTCAAAGTCTGTTGAACAGTTTTCATTTTATTTTGATCCGCCTGTGGATCCTTTACTTTCCGTTGTAATACTTGGATATTACTTTTATTTGGAATGTAATATATTTACCTTTTGCTTCCGCTGTGCATTTATATAATTGTGTTGTTTGACTATTATGTTGTCAACCACGTCACGTTATTCCCCACCGGGCCCACCGGTGACACGTGGAAAGTCGGGGTGTGACAGGTTGGTATCAGAGCCAGCACTGAGTTAATTAAACACTAGCCTAGGTGTTTAATCTCAGTTACACAATTGCACATTCTTGAGTCTAGAGAAGAACACAGGACAAATTCCAATTCGTTTCATGGTCTTTTTAATTACTTCTTTGTTATTTTTCTGATTAGCCCTTGCATGGGCAAGTCATTTTCTTAAAGAAGTCCCGTTTAGGGCAAACATATATTTGTTTAAATTTTAAAGGAACGATTATGTTTAAAATATCATTCCTATATTATAAGATCTACCGTTATAATAAAATGGCAAAATCTAAAAAGGACAAGACCTAGCTCATGTGTCATTTTAAGGCAGGGCCAGGACGGTAGTTCCACAATTAGATTCAAATCCTTATTAACGTTTCAATTTAGAAATTGTTCTGCGTTAATCATTAAAAAGAATCTAGAGAGTAAAACCTAGCCTAAATGTCATTATAGACGTGGCCAAGATGGTAGAACCTATCTAAGAGATTCAAATTTTTGTTAAACATCTGAAGGCATATTAACATGCTTGACAAAGTGTGATACAATGAAAATCACATAAGTCATTTTTTAATTAGGCTATTCTAAATTCCCTTATTTATATAATCATCCTTTATGGATGAAGTGCCCACGGGCTATAATTAACGTCCTCTGAGACTAAAGACAGTAGTAGCTTATGACTCCCTGTCAAGAAAAGGTAATGAACTTTGATTCAAACCTTAAAGCCTCAATTCTCTGAGATCATGGCTTATAAATTAAACTTGTCTACACGACTAGGTCTTTTGTGCTATTATTAACTTATAATTTAGGATTATGATAAAGATCCTGAACAATTTTATATTTAACAAATTAACTGAAATGTGTATTAAAAGCATGGTTAATAAATAGTTTAAGAACGATAGTACTGTAAGGGCGTCTAAATAAACCTTGCCCTTATTTTTCTTTTGTAGCAACTAAGACTACATGGCTGACTCTGACGAGATAAACGGTCACCCTTTGGAAAACCGCGATGATAATGATAGGATTAATATAACCAAAGGAGAGCTTCGTTCACTGATTAACACAGCTGTATCTAAAGCTGTAGAAGAACAATTTAAGGATTATAGTGGGACGCATAGTCGAGCCTCATCTGTACCCCACACTAAGTCTGTCCCTAAGACTCATTCAGAGCCTCATAACAAGCCACCCTCTAAGAATGAAGGACCAAAGAAGGATGATGATCGTCATTCATCAAATGAACACAGTGTTCCATCCAAGAAGCTAGTGTTCGATAATGAACCACGTACCAAGTCTTGTACCTATAAGTACTTTGTTTCCTGTAAACCCCGAGATTTCACTGGGGAGAAAGGAGCAGTAGATTGTATGACCTGGTTGGATGAAATGGACACGGTGGTGGACATCAGCGGTTGTGCTGAAAGGGATGTAGTAAAGTATGTATCCCAATCGTTCAAAGGAGAGGCACTGCATGGTGGAGGTCTCTCATTCAAGCTGCTGGGAAGATCCCGCTTTACAACATGTCATGGGAGCAGTTTGTTACCCTTATTATGGAAAACTACTGCCCTCAACATGAGGTCGAAAGTATTGAATCTGATTTCTTATCATTGGTGATGACAAACTTAGATTGTCAAGCTTACCTCACCAGTTTCAATACCCTGTCCTGACTGGTTCCTTACCTAGTAACACCAGAGCCCAAGCGAATTGCTCGCTTCATTGGGGGTTTAGCCCCAGAAATCAAGGCCAATGTTAAGGCTTCAACACCTGCTACATTTAGGTCAGCAGCTGATCTCTCATTGTCCCTTACTTTAGATGCGGTCAGGTTGAGATCGCTAAAGAAATCTGAAGAAAGTAAGAGGAAGCGTGAGGATGATAACTCACGAGGGTCAGAGAAGAAGCACAAGGGAAACACTGATTCTAAGAAGTTTGGGTCTGGAAGGAACAGTCAGCGAACAGAGGAAAAACCAAAGTGCATGATTTGCCAGAAACGCCACTTTGGGAAGTGCAGACTTGAATCCAATTCTAATTCAGGAGCTCCTGCATGTGGGATATGCAAGTCTAAAGAGCACAAGTCGATAGAGTGCAAGAAGATAAAAGATGCCACATGCTACAACTGCAATGAGAAAGGGCATATCAAAACCAACTGCCCTAAGTATGCCAAGAAGCCTGAAGAGGTTAAGAAGACAAATGCTAGAGTCTTTCGATTGGATGCCAAAGAAGCGATTCTAGATGACAATGTGATTACAGGTACTTTCCTTGTAAATGATGTCTATGCAAGAGTACTTTTTGATTCAGGCGCTGATAAGTCTTTCGTAGATCATAAATTTTGCAAATTGCTGAATTTACCTATCAAAACCTTGAGTATAAACTATGAGGTAGAGTTAGCAGATGGCACCATAGAAACCGTCTCCACTGTGTTAGATGGATGTGTGATATCCATTAAGAACCACTCTTTTCCTCTATCTCTACTTCCTTTTAAATTGGCCGGTTTTGACATAGTATTGGGAATGGACTGGTTATCTCATAACCAGGCCCAAATCGTCTGCAACAGAAAGCAAGTGGTGATAAAGACTCTGTCTGGTGAATCGCTTACCATTCGGGGGGATACCCAGTATGGATTGCCTGAGCAGGTGACTATGCTTAAGGCTTCCAAGTGTTTAAAGAAGGGTTGTGTCATCTACATGGCGCAAGTGATTATCGATGAACCTAAACCGAAGATCGAAGACATCCCTGTCAATTCTGAATACCCTGAAGTTTTTCCGGAAGAACTACCTGGGTTACCACCAGATAGGCAAGTGGAATTCAGGATTGATATCATCCCTGGAGCAGCTCCAGTTGCTCGAGCACCCTATAGGTTGGCGCCAACGGAGATGAGGGAATTGAAGACACAGCTGGATGAACTGCTGGCTAAAGGTTTCATTAAACCTAGTTCGTCTCCTTGGGGAGCGCCAGTCCTGTTTGTCAAGACGAAGGACGGATCGATGCGTCTGTGCATCGATTATCGTGAGCTTAATAAGGTCACGATCAAGAATAGATATCCATTGCCCAGGATCGACGATTTGTTCGATCAATTTCAAGGGGCAAGTTATTTCTCGAAGATTGATTTGAGGTCAGGCTACCATCAACTGAAGGTTAGAGATGAAGACGTGCATAAAACTGCCTTTAGGACTCGTTATGGTCATTAAAAGTTCCTAGTGATGCCTTTTGGGCTCACTAATGCACAGGCCGTGTTCATGGACCTCATGAATCGCGTTTGCAAGCCATACTTAGATAAATTCGTCATCGTTTTCATCGACGACATTCTTATCTATTCGAAGAATCAAGCTGACCATGAGAAACACCTTCGATGTATTCTCAAACTCCTGCATCGGGAGAAACTCTACGCCAAATTTTCCAAGTGCGAGTTCTGGCTTTGAGAAGTCCAATTTCTTGGACATGTGGTCAGTGAGCGTGGTATCCAAGTGGATCCCACTAAAGTAGAAGCTGTTATGAATTGGCAAGAGCCAAAGACGCCTACGGAGATTCGTAGCTTCCTGGGATTGGCAGGATATTACAGGCGTTTCATTGAAATATTTTCAAGGATTGCTGCACCCCTAACTTCCTTGACTAAGAAGAAAGTAAAGTTCGTTTGGGGCCCTAAGCAACAAGAGTCCTTTGATATTTTGAAGCAAAAGCTGAGCAACGCCCCAGTACTGACATTGCCAGAGGGAATAGAAGATTTTGTGGTTTACTGCGATGCGTCCCATACTGGCATGGGGTGTGTGCTTATGCAGAAAGGCAAGGTTATTGCCTATGCATCGCGACAGTTAAAGGTGCACGAAAAGAATTACACCACCCACGACTTGGAGTTGGGTGCCGTTGTATTCGCACTAAAATTGTGGAGGCATTATCTTTATGGAATAAAGTGTGTGATCTATTCTGATCACAAGAGCCTCCAGCACCTGTTTAATCAGAAAGATTTAAACATGAGGCAACGCTAAAGAAATCTAAAGAAAGTAAGAGGAAGCGTGAGGATGATAACTCACGAGGGTCAGAGAAGAAGCACAAGGGAAACACTGATTCTAAGAAGTTTGGGTCTGGAAGGAACAGTCAGCGAACAGAGGAAAAACGAAAGTGCATGATTTGCCAGAAACGCCACTTTGGGAAGTGCAGACTTGAATCCAATTCTAATTCAGGAGCTCCTGCATGTGGGATATGCAAGTCTAAAGAGCACAAGTCGATAGAGTGCAAGAAGATAAAAGATGCCACATGCTACAACTGCAATGAGAAAGGGCATATCAAAACCAACTGCCCTAAGTATGCCAAGAAGCCTGAAGAGGTCAAGAAGACAAATGCTAGAGTCTTTCGATTGGATGCCAAAGAAGCGATTCTAGATGACAATGTGATTACAGGTACTTTCCTTGTAAATGATGTCTATGCAAGAGTACTTTTTGATTCAGGCGCTGATAAGTCTTTCGTAGATCATAAATTTTGCAAATTGCTGAATTTACCTGTCAAAACCTTGAGTATAAACTATGAGGTAGAGTTAGCAGATGGCACCATAGAAACCGTCTCCACTGTGTTAGATGGATGTGTGATATCCATTAAGAACCACTCTTTTCCTCTATCTCTACTTCCTTTTAAATTGGCCGGTTTTGACATAGTATTGGGAATGGACTGGTTATCTCATAACCAGGCCCAAATCGTCTTCAACAGAAAGCAAGTGGTGATAAAGACTCCGTCTGGTGAATCGCTTACCATTCGGGGGGATACCCAGTATGGATTGCCTGAGCAGGTGACTATGCTTAAGGCTTCCAAGTGTTTAAAGAAGGGTTGTGTCATCTACATGGCGCAAGTGATTATCGATGAACCTAAACCGAAGATCGAAGATATCCCTGTCATTTCTGAATACCCTGAAGTTTTTCCGGAAGAACTACCTGGGTTACCACCAGATAGGCAAGTGGAATTCAGGATTGATATCATCCCTGGAGCAGCTCCAGTTGCTCGAGCACCCTATAGGTTGGCGCCAACGGAGATGAGGGAATTGAAGACACAGCTGGATGAACTGCTGGCTAAAGGTTTCATTAAACCTAGTTCGTCTCCTTGGGGTGCGCCAATCCTGTTTGTCAAGAAGAAGGACGGATCGATGCGTCTGTGCATCGATTATCGTGAGCTTAATAAGGCCACGATCAAGAATAGATATCCATTGCCCAGGATCGACGATTTGTTTGATCAATTGCAAGGGGCAGGTTATTTCTCGAAGATTGATTTGAGGTCAGGCTACCATCAACTGAAGGTTAGAGATGAAGACGTGCATAAAACTGCCTTTAGGACTCGTTATGGTCATTACGAGTTCCTAGTGATGCCTTTTGGGCTCACTAATGCACCGGCCGCGTTCATGGACCTCATGAATCGCGTTTGCAAGCCATACTTAGATAAATTCGTCATCGTTTTCATCGACTACATTCTTATCTATTCGAAGAATCAAGCTGACCATGAGAAACACCTTCGATGTATTCTCAAACTCCTGCATCGGGAGAAACTCTACGCCAAATTTTCCAAGTGCGAGTTCTGGCTTTGAGAAGTCCAATTTCTTGGACATGTGGTCAGTGAGCGTGGTATCCAAGTGGATCCCACTAAAGTAGAAGCTGTTATGAATTTGTAAGAGCCAAAGACGCCTACGGAGATTCGTAGCTTCCTGGGATTGGCAGGATATTACAGGCGTTTCATTGAAAATTTTTCAAGGATTGCTGCACCCCTAACTTCCTTGACTAAGAAGAAAGTAAAGTTCGTTTGGGGCCCTAAGCAGCAAGAGTCCTTTGATATTTTGAAGCAAAAGCTGAGCAACGCCCCAGTACTGACATTGCCAGAGGGAATAGAAGATTTTGTGGTTTACTGCGATGCGTCCCATACTGGCATGGGGTGTGTGCTTATGCAGAAAGGCAAGGTTATTGCCTATGCATCGCGACAGTTAAAGGTGCACGAAAAGAATTACACCACCCACGACTTGGAGTTGGGTGCCGTTGTATTCGCACTAAAATTGTGGAGGCATTATCTTTATGGAATAAAGTGTGTGATCTATTCTGATCACAAGAGCCTCCAGCACCTGTTTAATCAGAAAGATTTAAACATGAGGCAACGCCGTTGGATGGAGACTTTGAACGATTATGATTGTGAAATCAAGTACCATCCCGGCAAGGCGAATGTAGTCGCTGATGCCTTGAGTCGAAAGGAAAGGGTGAAACCCATCCGAATCAATGCCAAGCGCATGGAGATAAAGAACAGTTTGATTGAAAGGTTGTTAGCTGCACAGAAGGAAGCTGTGTTGGAAGCGAACTATCCTAATGAAAAGCTAGGGGTAACCGAGGAGCAGTTAACCCTTAGCAAGGACGGAATTCTAAGATTGAATGGACGAATATGGGTTCCAATTTATGGAGGACTTCGAGATGTCATCCTCCAGGAAGCCCATAGTTCCAAATACTCCGTTCATCCTGGAGCTGATAAGATGTACCAGGATCTAAGGGCAAATTATTGGTGGATAGGCTTGAAGAAGTCTGTAGCCACCTATGTAGCTAAATGCTTGACATGTGCGCAAGTCAAAGCCGAGCATCAGAAACCGTCAGGTTTGCTTCAACAGCCTGAACTTCCTACGTGGAAGTGGGAAATGGTAACTATGGATTTTATCACCAAGTTACCTAAGACAAGGAAAGGAAATGATACAATATGGGTTATAGTTGACAGACTGACTAAGTCAGCACATTTCCTACCCATCAAGGAGACTTATAGCTCCGACATGTTAGCCCAGTTGTACGTTGATAAGATTGTAGCCTTACATGGCATACCTGTGTCTATTATCTCTGACCGAGATACTAGATACACGTCACATTTTTGGAAGAGTTTCCAGCAATCTTTGGGCACACGTTTGAATTTCAGTACGGCTTACCACCCTCAGACTGACGGACAGAGTGAGCGTACTATTCAAACGTTGGAAGACATGCTACGTGCATGTGCGATCGATTTGGGTGGTAGTTGGGATAAGAACCTACCGTTAATCGAATTCTCCTACAACAATAACTACCATACCAGCATTAAGGCTGCGCCTTTTGAGGCATTATACGGTAGAAAGTGTAGAACGCCCGTTTGTTGGGCGGAAGTTGGAGATGTCCAATTATCAGGACCAGAGATAGTCTTTGAAACGGCGGACAAGATTGTCCAGATTTGTGACCGTCTCATGGCTGCCCGAGATAGGCAGAAGAGTTACGCAGATCCAAAGCGTAAAGCTTTTCACTTCGAAGTAGGTGATAAAGTGATGCTCAAAGTATCACCCTGGAAAGGAGTGATGCGATTTGGTAAGAAAGGCAAGCTAAGCCTGAGATACATAGGACCTTTCGAGGTTATCGAACGTGTCGGGTCAGTTGTCTATAAGTTAAACTTACCTGAAGAGCTCAGTGGAATTCACAATGTGTTCCACATCTGCAATCTGAAAAAGTGCTTCGCTGATGAATCACTGGTTATACCACATACAGATGTGCATATAGATCAGAGCTTGAAGTTTGTGGAAAAACCATTGTCGATTGAGGATCGACAGGTTAAGAAGCCTCGAAGGAAGCATGTGCCTATTGTAAAGGTCAAATGGGATGCCCGTAGAGGTCCCGAATATACGTGGGAGGTTGAATCCACAATGAAAGAAAAATACCCTTATTTATTTCAGTAAATCTCGGGTCAAGATTTATTTTAAGGGGGTGAGGATGTAACACCTCGAAAATTCACGTCCTATAATGTGTTGACACGTGTCATAGGTTTGAACGTGTGAAAGAATGTTATAGAAGGACTAAAGTTGACAATCATGGAAAGTATGTGAATATACGAGTTCTAAATGTCAACAGTGAATAAATATATTGTATAATAACCCTACATAATGTTTATAGCATCAAACGAATAAATCATGGATCATGCGAAGCTAAAAGTGAGAGATTACAAACTACAGGGGTTAAATGTGTCAACATGTTTAAGTTATACCTCTGAGTGACCTTTTGACAAACTCGAAGCTTTGTAACGATAAATTATGCTCACTAGAAGGCACGATAAAAATTTCATAAAGTTTCGTTATCGTATGAGAAAGTTATGATCAAATTCGTATGCGAGGGGTTAAAGCATCAACGTTGAAAACTTTGACTTTTCGGGCAATAACCGAGTGGCCAAGGACTTAACAAAAAGGGGTACAAGTCTTGAGGCCCTTATGTGTCAATATGGAGGGCTCAAATTGCAATATATAAAGGTTAGTTGACCTTTCGAAAGGCCAAGAGCCATTTATGCAAAAACTAGAAAATTTGCACTTCTGATCAAAGGCTTACGGACCGTAAGCCTTACCCTTACGGTCCGTAAGGGGTCCCCAGCGACAGCAGAACCTTCTGTTTGCTGTTTAAACGCGTTTCTGACCTTTTAAACGATTTTCCTCATATGTGGGCGACCCCTAAACAACCCTAAACATCTAGGGACATGTGTTGATCAGTTGTGGTCACTAGTAGAACCATGTGTCAACAATTTGTGGTGAGAAATTCACTATAAAAGGACCAAGGTTGCAACCATTGTTCTTCACACCTTCTCTTGCATTCCTGATCAATTCTGGAGCTCCCAAGCAGGCTTAAGTGATCATAATTCGTGCATAGGACTCTTGTAAGTATACTTGACCTTTCTTAATTAAGTTCTAGCTTAGTATTAGCTTAAAAGTCAAACCGTCGTAATTAAAGGTTGACTTTAAGATTAATCACTGATAGTCCAGTGATTAGTCGAATCAAAAGTAGTTATAAGTTGGTAATTATTTGGGTAATAAACCCTCAAAAGGGTTCCCCCTGATTCCCACTCTAACTAGGTCAAATGTCGGGTCAAACTTGTATTTAAAAAGTCAACAGAATGTGTAAATTGCAATTTATGCATGATTAGCAATGTAGAACACATACAACCTGTTTGATCATTAATATAACTTGGTAATTAGTGTAAGAACATGTCTAAACATGTTCAACCCGACAATTTCCTGTTTAGACCCGGTTCGGAACCGAAAGTCGCATAGTTTGACTCATACTTTGACTTTCAGTTCTGACCCGTTATGGCATGTTTTAGAAATGCCTTAGAGCTTTATTTGGACTTACATGTTAGTGTAACCCTCTGTGATTATACACCTCGGATCATTAGTTATCCAATTTATATGCATGATTCCGTTAATGGCTCATATGTTGACCATTATGCCCTTTTCACCTTAAAACGTGATTTTTGAAAATGTAAAAGAGTAGAAACTTTAATTACTGATATATAAACTTGTATGCAAAATTTGACATCAGTTTGAGGTGTAGATTAAGAGTTATGCTCGTTAGCGGAAAATTAAAGCTTTATGTTAATTAAACGGCGTATTTAGCGTATAGCCTACTTAAACATACATTTTGATATCAAAATCTTTACCCACTGATGTAATATATTATTTTGGGATTTTTAAAGATTTTTAATAAATTTTAGGCTGAGCATAACTAATAGTCGTAGGCTTAATCCGGTAAATGTCGGTTTTGCCCTAACGGGCCATAAAATGAGTTTTACCTATCTAAACGACTCCAAACCTTTTGCTACTGATTAGATATGATAAATAAATTATTTTAAGCCTTCTGGAAATATAAAAATATCAGATTGAAGTATCAAACCCGGAAATGGCCTCTAATCGCCTTTTAAGCGTTTTTAACGCATAGTATGTGCTATAATTATTTTAAACATACAAGGGTTGATACCTACTGATATTTGAGGCAAATTATAATGTTTTAAGAATAAGCAAAGGTTGATAAACTCAGACTTCAGTTTTGAGCTTATCGGCTTATGTGAAATTACCAAAATACCCCTACGGGGCATAGTTTGGTTATACTTGATAAATTTCACATATATACTCTATCCTACTGTTATAACTTAGTAAAATAAGTATTTTTGCTGATTACATCAGACCTGTAACTCAGGTAAATACTTAAACTCTTTTATAACCTTTTAAATGACCAAACTACCCTTACGGGGCATAGTTTGTGTTTAAATAAGTTTCGGGCATAATAAAAGGCATCCTACTGATGTCACAACATACATGAAGCATATTAAGTTAGGAAACCTGTAAATGGCTCATATGTATACCCGTTACGCTTATTACGCGTTCGGTTCGGTTTATGTAACTAGTTTACATAAACTAGCCTAAATGGGTCAGACCTTATCGGTTTTATCTCAAAATCCAGAATGTGTATAATATACCCATATTAAACAAGTCTTCATACTTGTTGGGTCCAAATCACATTCTATCCGGTCATCGCTTAATCGTGCGTACGAACCGTATCTTTGAAAGTAACCGGTCTAAGCGTTAGCTTAATTAAAGACCCGTTAGGATTCTAATAGGTTATTATAAACCTTCGTTCCAGATTAGGAGCCCAGTAAAAGTACTTGCATTTACTGTATTGGATTTATACTTTGCTCAGGTAAATACTCTTAACTTATTTTCCCTATACGGGCTTGGGATACGGTACTATAAAAGTACCGCTTGGTCGGGTATGTAGTCATTTAAATCGGATTGTGATTAATGTATTTACATAACCCGCTTTATTCTGTATTATTTGATGTATGGCCCTTGGGGGTTAAATGACCATGTCCCGGATATCCTTGACATCATTTTACGAAATGGCCACGACCTAAGCACGGGGTGTAGGCGTACACCTGAAAGATGCATTATGTAAAAACTGGTAATCCACTAAAGGAATCAACCTTGTGGGCATTATACCTGTGGCGTGTCAGTTAACTTAAACCGGCTCTTCTAACCGGTGCTAATGGACGGCAAATGAGTAAAACTGTAAACAAGATTATTTTAATAATTGTCCCAAGTTATAAAGATATATTTTGCCGAAGTGCATTCAAATCAATTTTCAAACTCTTTTCTAAATGAGTCAGTTGAGTTGTATTTACCAGTGTAAACTGACGTATTTTCCAAAAAAAAGGTTAAGTGCGGGTGCTAGACGAAATAGGCTGGTTACTCCAGGCATCATTACTCAAGTCTCGCAAGCTCTAGATGTCAAAGTCTGTTGAACAATTTTCATTTTATTTTGATCCGCATGTGGATCCTTTACTTTCCGTTGTAATACTTGGATATTACTTTTATTCGGAATGTAATATATTTACCTTTTGCTTCCGCTGTGCATTTATATAATTGTGTTGTTTGACTATTATGTTGCCAACCACGTCACGATATTTCCCACCGGGCCCACCGGTGACACGTGGAAAGTCGGGGTGTGACAGGTTGGTATCAGAGTCAACACTGAGTGAATTAAACACTAGCCTAGGTGTTTAATCTCAGTTACACAATTGCACATTCTTGAGTCTAGACAAGAACACAGGACAAATTCCAATTCGTTTCATGGTCTTTTAATTACTTCTTTGTTATTTTTCTGATTAGCCCTTGCATGGGCAAGTCATTTTCTTAAAGAAGTCCCGTTTAGGGCAAACATATATTTGTTTAAATTTTAAAGGAACGATTATGTTTAAAATATCATTCCTATATTATAAGATCTACCATTATAATAAAATGGCAAAATCTAAAAAGGACAAGACCTAGCTCATGTGTCATTTTAAGGCAGGGCCAGGACGGTAGTTCCACAATTAGATTCAGATCCTTATTAACGTTTCAATTTAGAAATTGTTCTGCGTTAATCATTAAAAAGAATCTAGAGAGTAAAACCTAGCCTAAATGTCATTATAGACGTGGCCAAGATGGTAGAACCTATCTAAGAGATTCAAATTTTTGTTAAACATCTGAAGGCATATTAACATGCTTGACAAAGTGTGATACGATGAAAATCACATAAGTCATTTTTTAATTGGGTTATTCTAAATTCCCTTATTTTTATAATCATCCTTTATGGATGAAGTGCCCACGGGCTATAATTAACGTCCTCTGAGACTAAAGACAGTAGTAGCTTATGACTCCCTGTCAAGAAAAGGTAATGAACTTTGATTCAAACCTTAAAGCCTCAATTCTCTGAGATCATGGCTTATAAATTAAACTTGTCTACACGACTAGGTCTTTTGTGCTATTATTAACTTATAATTTAGGATTATGATAAAGATCCTGAACAATTTTATATTTAACAAATTAACTTAAATGTGTATTAAAAGCATGGTTATTAAATCGTTTAAGAACGATAGTACTGTAAGGGCGTCTAAATAAACCTTGCCCTTATTTTTCTTTTGTAGCAACTAAGACTACATGGCTGACTCTGACGAGATAAACGGTCACCCTTTGGAAAACCGCAATGATAATGATAGGATTAATATAACCAAAGGAGAGCTTCGTTCACTGATTAACACAGCTGTATCTAAAGCTGTAGAAGAACAATTTAAGGAGTATAGTGGGACGCATAGTCGAGCCTCATCTGTACCCCACACTAAGTCTGTCCCTAAGACTCATTCAGAGCCTCATAACAAGCCACCCTCTAAGAATGAAGGACCAAAGAAGGATGATGATCGTCATTCATCAAATGAACACAGTGTTCCATCCAAGAAGCTAGTGTTCGATAATGAACCACGTACCAAGTCTTGTACCTATAAGTACTTTGTTTCCTGTAAACCCCGAGATTTCACTGGGGAGAAAGGAGCAGTAGATTGTATGACCTGGTTGGATGAAATGGACACGGTGGTGGACATCAGCAGTTGTGCTGAAAGGGATGTAGTAAAGTATGTATCCCAATCGTTCAAAGGAGAGGCACTGCGTGGTGGAGGTATCTCATTCAAGCTGCTGGGAAGATCCCGCTTTACAACATGTCATGGGAGCAGCTTGTTACCCTTATTATGGAAAACTACTGCCCTCAACATGAGGTCGAAAGTATTGAATCTGATTTCTTATCATTGGTGATGACAAACTTAGATTGTCAAGCTTACCTCACCAGTTTAAATACCCTGTCCAGACTGGTTCCTTACCTAGTAACACCAGAGCCCAAGCGATTTGCTCGCTTCATTGGGGGTTTAGCCCCAGAAATCAAGGCCAGTGTTAAGGCTTCAAGACCTGCTACATTTAGGTCAGCAGCTGATCTCTCATTGTCCCTTACTTTAGATGCGGTCAGGTTGAGATCGCTAAAGAAATTTGAAGAAAGTAAGAGGAAGCGTGAGGATGATAACTCACGAGGGTCAGAGAAGAAGCACAAGGGAAACACTGATTCTAAGAAGTTTGGGTGTAGAAGGAACAGTCAGCTAACAGAGGAAAAACCAAAGTGCACGATTTGCCAGAAACGCCACTTTGGGAAGTGCAGACTTGAATCCAACTCTAATTCCGGAGCTCCTGCATGTGGGATATGCAAGTCTAAAGAGCACAAGTCGATAGAGTGCAAGAAGATAAAAGATGCCACATGCAACAACTGCAATGAGAAAGGGCATATCAAAACCAACTGCCCTAAGTATGCCAAGAAGCCTGAAGAGGTCAAGAAGACAAATGCTAGAGTCTTTCGATTGGATGCCAAATAAGCGATTCTAGATGACAATGTGATTACAGGTACTTTCCTTGTAAATGAGGTCTATGCAAGAGTACTTTTTGATTCAGGCGCTGATAAGTCTTTCGTAGATCATAAATTTTGCAAATTGCTGAATTTACCCGTCAAAACCTTGAGTATAAACTATGAGGTTGAGTTAGCAGATGGCACCATAGAAACCGTCTCCACTGTGTTAGATGGATGTGTGATATCCATTAAGAACCACTCTTTTCCTCTATCTCTACTTCCTTTTAAATTGGCCGGTTTTGACATAGTATTGGGAATGGACTGGTTATCTCATAACCATGCCCAAATCGTCTGCAACAGAAAGCAAGTGGTGATAAAGACTCCGTCTGGTGAATCGCTTACCATTCGGGGGGATACCCAGTATGGATTTCCTGAGCAGGTGAATATGCTTAAGGCTTCCAAGTGTTTAAAGAAGGGTTGTGTCATCTACATGGCGCAAGTGATTATCGATGAACCTAAACCGAAGATCGAAGACATCCCTGTCATTTCTGAATACCCTGAAGTTTTTCCGGAAGAACTACCTGGGTTACCACCAGATAGGCAAGTGGAATTCAGGATTGATATCATCCCTGGAGCAGCTCCAGTTGCTCGAGCACCCTATAGGTTGGCGCCAACGGAGATGAGGGAATTGAAGACACAGCTGGATGAACTGCTGGCTAAAGGTTTCATTAAACCTAGTTTGTCTCCTTGGGGAGCGCCAGTCCTGTTTGTCAAGACGAAGGACGGATCGATGCGTCTGTGCATCGATTATCGTGAGCTTAATAAGGTCACGATCAAGAATAGATATCCATTGCCCAGGATCGACGATTTGTTCGATCAATTTCAAGGGGCAAGTTATTTCTCGAAGATTGATTTGAGGTCAGGCTACCATCAACTGAAGGTTAGAGATGAAGACGTGCATAAAACTGCCTTTAGGACTCGTTATGGTCATTAAAAGTTCCTAGTGATGCCTTTTGGGCTCACTAATGCACCGGCCGCGTTCATGGACCTCATGAATCGCGTTTGCAAGCCATACTTAGATAAATTCGTCATCGTTTTCATCGACGACATTCTTATCTATTCGAAGAATCAAGCTGACCATGAGAAACACCTTCGATGTATTCTCAAACTCCTGCATCGGGAGAAACTCTACGCCAAATTTTCCAAGTGCAAGTTCTGGCTTTGAGAAGTCCAATTTCTTGGACATGTGGTCAGTGAGCGTGGTATCCAAGTGGATCCCACTAAAGTAGAAGCTGTTATGAATTGGCAAGAGCCAAAGACGCCTACGGAGATTCGTAGCTTCCTGGGATTGGCAGGATATTACAGGCGTTTCATTGAAAATTTTTCAAGGATTGCTGCACCCCTAACTTCCTTGACTAAGAAGAAAGTAAAGTTCGTTTGGGGCCCTAAGCAGCAAGATTCCTTTGATATTTTGAAGCAAAAGCTGAGCAATGCCCCAGTACTGACATTGCCAGAGGGAATAGAAGATTTTGTGGTTTACTGCGATGCGTCCCATACTGGCATGGGGTGTGTGCTTATGCAGAAAGGCAAGGTTATTGCCTATGCATCGCGACAGTTAAAGGTGCACGAAAAGAATTACACCACCCACGACTTGGAGTTGGGTGCCGTTGTATTCGCACTAAAATTGTGGAGGCATTATCTTTATGGAATAAAGTGTGTGATCTATTCTGATCACAAGAGCCTCCAGCACCTGTTTAATCAGAAAGATTTAAACATGAGGCAACGCCGTTGGATGGAGACTTTGAACGATTATGATTATGAAATCAAGTACCATCCCGGCAAGGCGAATGTAGTCGCTGATGCCTTGAGTCGAAAGGAAAGGGTGAAACCCATCCGAATCAATTCCAAGCGCATGGAGATAAAGAACAGTTTGATTGAAAGGTTGTTAGCTGCACAGAAGGAAGCTGTGTTGGAAACGAACTATCCTAATGAAAAGCTAGGGGTAACCGAGGAGCAGTTAACCCTTAGCAAGGACGGAATTCTAAGATTGAATGAACGAATATGGGTTCCAATTTATGGAGGACTTCGAGATGTCATCCTCCAGGAAGCCCATAGTTCCAAATACTCCGTTCATCCTGGAGCTGATAAGATGTACCAGGATCTAAGGGCAAATTATTGGTGGATAGGCTTGAAGAAGTCTGTAGCCACCTATGTAGCTAAATGCTTGACATGTGCGCATGTCAAAGCCGAGCATCAGAAACCGTCAGGTTTGCTACAACAGCCTGAACTTCCTACGTGGAAGTGGGAAATGGTAACTATGGATTTTATCACCAAGTTACCTAAGACAAGGAAAGGAAATGATACAATATGGGTTATAGTTGACAGACTGACTAAGTCAGCACATTTCCTACCCATCAAGGAGACTTATAGCTCCGACATGTTAGCCCAGTTGTACGTTGATAAGATTGTAGCCTTACATGGCATACCTGTGTCTATTATCTCTGACCGAGATACTAGATACACGTCACATTTTTGGAAGAGTTTCCAGCAATCTTTGGGCACACGTTTGAATTTCAGTACGGCTTACCACCCTCAGACTGACGGACAGAGTGAGCGTACTATTCAAACGTTGGAAGACATGCTACGTGCATGTGCGATCGATTTGGGTGGTAGTTGGGATAAGAACCTACCGTTAATCGAATTCTCCTACAACAATAGCTACCATACCAGCATTAAGGCTGCGCCTTTTGAGGCATTATACGATAGAAAGTGTAGAACGCCCGTTTGTTGGGCGGAAGTTGGAGATGTCCAATTATCAGGACCAGAGATAGTCTTTGAAACGACGGACAAGATTGTCCAGATTCGTGACCGTCTCATGGCTGCCCGAGATAGGCAGAAGAGTTACGCAGATCCAAAGCGTAAAGCTTTTCACTTCGAAGTAGGTGAAAAAGTGTTGCTCAAAGTATCACCCTAGAAAGGAGTGATGCGATTTGGTAAGAAAGGTAAGCTAAGCCCGAGATACATAGGACCTTTCGAGGTTATCGAACGTGTCGGGTCAGTTGCCTATAAGTTAAACTTACCTGAAGAGCTCAGTGGAATTCACAATGTGTTCCACATCTGCAATCTGAAAAAGTGCTTCGCTGATGAATCACTGGTTATACCACATACAGATGTGCATATAGATCAGAGCTTGAAGTTTGTGGAAAAACCATTGTCGATTGAGGATCGACAGGTTAAGAAGCTTCGAAGGAAGCATGTGCCTATTGTAAAGGTCAAATGGGATGCCCGTAGAGGTCCCGAATATACGTGGGAGGTTGAATCCACAATGAAAGAAAAATACCCTTATTTATTTCAGTAAATCTCGGGTCGAGATTTATTTTAAGGGTGTGAGGATGTAACACCTTGAAAATTCACGTCCTATAATGTGTTGACATGTGTCATAGGTTTGAACGTGTGAAAGAATGTTATAGAAGGACTAAAGTTGACAATCATGGAAAGTATGTGAATATACGAGTTCTAAATGTCAACAGTGAATAAATATATTGTATAATAACCCTACATGATGTTTATAGCATCAAACGAATAAATCATGGATCATGCGAAGCTAAAAGTGAGAGATTACAAACTACAGGGGTTAAATGTGTCAACATGTTTAGGTTATACCTCTAAGTGACCTTTTGACAAACCCGAAGCTTTGTAACGATAAATTATGCTCACTAGAAGGCACGATAAAAATTTCATAAAGTTTCGTTATCGTATGAGAAAGTTATGATCAAATTCGTATGTGAGGGGTTAAAGCGTCAACGTTGAAAACTTTGACTTTTCGGGCAATAACCGAGTGGCCAAGGACTTAACAAAAAGGGGTACAAGTCTTGAGGCCCTTATGTGTCAACATGGAGGGCTCAAATTGCAATATATAAAGGTTAGTTGACCTTTCAAAAGGCCAAGAGCCATTTATGCAAAAACTAGAAAATTTGCACTTCTGATCAAAGGCTTACGGACCGTAAGCCTTACCCTTACGGTCCGTAAGGGGTCCCCAGCGACAGCAGAACCTTCTGTTTGCTGTTTAAACGCGTTTCTGACCTTTCAAACGATTTTCCTCATATGTGGGCGACCCCTAAACAACCCTAAACATCTAGGGACATGTGTTGATCAGTTGTGGTCACTAGTAGAACCATGTGTCAACAATTTGTGGTGAGAAATTCACTATAAAAGGACCAAGGTTGCAACCATTGTTCTTCACACCTTCTCTTGCATTCCTGATCAATTCTGGAGCTCCCAAGCAGGCTTAAGTGATCATAATTCGTCCATAGGACTCTTGTAAGTATACTTGACCTTTCTTAATTAAGTTCTAGCTTAGTATTAGCTTAAAAGTCAAACCGTCGTAATTAACGGTTGACTTTAAGATTAATCACTGATAGTCCAGTGATTAGTCGAATCAAAAGTAGTTATAAGTTGGTAATTATATGGGTAATAAACCCTCAAAAGGGTTCCCCCTGATTCCCACTCTAACTTGTATTTAAAAAGTCAACAGAATGTGTAAATTGCAATTTATGCATGATTAGCAATGTAGAACACATACAACCTGTTTGATCATTAATATAACTTGGTAATTAGTGTAAGAACATGTCTAAACATGTTCAACCCGACAATTTCCTGTTTAGACCCGGTTCGGAACCGAAAGTCGCATAGTTTGACTCATACTTTGACTTTCAGTTCTGACCCGTTATGGCATGTTTTAGAAATGCCTTAGAGCTTTATTTGGACCAGGTTACATGCTAGTATAACCCTCTGTGATTATACACCTCGGATCATTAGTTATCCAATTAATATGCATGATTCCGTTAATGGCTCATATGTTGACCATTATGCCCTTTTCACCTTAAAACGTGATTTTTGAAAATGTAAAAGAGTATAAACTTTAATTACTGATATATAAACTTGTATGCAAAATTTGACATCAGTTTGAGGTGTAGATTAAGAGTTATGCTCGTTAGCGTAAAATTAAAGCTTTATGTTAATTAAACGGCGTATTTAGCGTATAGCCTACTTAAACATACTTTTTGATATCAAAATCTTTACCCACTGATGTAATATATTATTTTGGGATTTTTAAAGATTTTTAATAAATTTTCGGCTGAGCATAACTAATAGTCGTAGGCTTAATCCGGTAAATGTCGGTTTTGCCCTTACGGGCCATAAAATGAGTTTTACCTATCTAAACGACTCCAAACCTTTTGCTACTGATTAGATATGATAAATAAATTATTTTAAGCCTTCTGGAAATATAAAAATATCATATTGAAGTATCAAACCCGGAAATGGCCTCTAATCGCCTTTTAAGCGTTTTTAATGCATAGTATGTGCTATAATTATTTTAAACATACAAGGGTTGATACCTACTGATATTTGAGGCAAATTATAATGTTTTAATAATAAGCAAAGGTTGATAAACTCAGACTTCAGTTTTGAGCGTATCGGCTTTTGTGAAATTACCAAAATACCCCTACGGGGCATAGTTTGGTTATACTTGATAAATTTCACATATATACTCTATCCTACTGTTATAACTTAGTAAAATAAGTATTTTTGCTGATTACATCAGACCTGTAACTCAGGTAAATACTTAAACTCTTTTATAACCTTTTAAATGACCAAACTACCCTTACGGGGCATAGTTTGTGTTTAAATAAGTTTCGGGCATAATAAAAGGCATCCTATTGATGTCACAACATACATGAAGCATATTAACTTAGGAAACCTGTAAATGGCTCATATGTATACCCGTTACGCTTATTACGTGTTCGGTTCGGTTTATGTAACTAGTTTACATAAACTAGCCTAAACGGGTCAGACATTATCGGTTTTATCTCAAAATCCAGAATGTGTATAATATACCCATATTAAACAAGTCTTCATACTTGTTGGGTCCAAATCACATTCTATCCGGTCATCGCTTAATCGTGCGTACGAACCGTATCTTTGAAACTAACCGGTCTAAGCGTTAGCTTAATTAAAGACCCGTTAGGATTCTAATAGGTTATTATAAACCTTCGTTCCAGATTAGGAGCGCAGTAAAAGTACTTGCATTTACTGTATTGGATTTATACTTTGCTCAGGTAAATACTCTTAACTTATTTTTCCCTATACGGGCTTGGGATACGGTACTATAAAAGTACCGCTTGGTCGGGTATGTAGTCATTTAAATCGGATTGTGATTAATGTATTTACATAACCCGCTTTATTCTGTATTATTTGATGTATGGCCCTTGGGGGTTAAATGACCATGTCCCGGATATCCTTGGCATCATTTTACGAAATGGCCACGACCTAAGCACGGGGTGTAGGCGTACACCTGACAGATGCATTATGTAAAAACTGGTAATCCACTAAAGGAATCAACCTTGTGGGCATTATACCTGTGGCGTGTCAGTTAACTTAAACCGGCTCTTCTAACCGGTGCTAATGGACGGCAAATGAGTAAAACTGTAAACAAGATTATTTTAATAATTGTCCCAAGTTATAAAGATATATTTTGCCGAAGTGCATTCAAATCAATTTTCAAACTCTTTTATAAATGAGTCAGTTGAGTTGTATTTACCAGTGTAAACTGACGTATTTTCCAAAAAAAAGGTTAAGTGCAGGTGCTAGACGAAATAGGCTGGTTACTCCAGGCATCATTACTCAAGTCTCGCAAGCTCTAGATGTCAAAGTCTGTTGAACAGTTTTCATTTTATTTTGATCCGCCTGTGGATCCTTTACTTTCCGTTGTAATACTTGGATATTACTTTTATTCGGAATGTAATATATTTACCTTTTTCTTCCGCTGTGCATTTATATAATTGTGCTGTTTGACTATTATGTTGCCAACCACGTCACGATATTCCCCACCGGGCCCACCGGTGACACGTGGAAAGTCGGGGTGTGACAACTACAAAGTCTTCAGTTCCTTCTGGTAACGCTAATATGGGTGTATGGGTTAATCTTTGCTTAAGGATTCTAAAGGCTTTACTCCCTCATTCAAACTTAACGGATTTACAGGTTAGCTTAGTTAAGGGAATGGCTATTCTAGAGAAATTTCAAATAAATCTTCTATAATAACCGGCCAATCCTAAGAAACTTCTAACCTCGGTTGGTGACTCAGGGATTTTCCATTTAGTAATGGCCTCGATTTTAGTTGGATCTACATGAATTCCTTCATGGTTAACTAAATGTCCAAGGAATTGTACCTGTTCTAACCAAAATTCGCACTTAGAGAATTTAGCATAAAGCTTTTCCTTTCTTAACAAACTTAAAAGTGCGTGCAAATGCTTTGCATGATCCTCTTTATTCTTAGAATAAATTAGAATATCATCTATGAAAACAATTATGAATTTATCCAAATATGGCTTACATATTCGGTTAATCATGTCCATAAATGCAGCTGGGGCATTGGTTAAACCAAATGGCATGACAGTAAATTCATAATGGCCATACCTTGTTCTGAAAGCGGTTTTAGGAATGTCCTCTTCCTGTACCTTTAATTGATGATATCCTGACCTTAAATCGATTTTAGAGAAAAATCGAGCTCCTTGCAGTTGGTCAAACAGATCATCGATTCTCAGTAATGGGTACCGATTCTTAATCGTGACTTTGTTTAATTCACGGTAGTCAATGCACATACGCATTGATCAGTCCTTCTTTTTAACAAACAAAATCGGCGCTCCCCATGGCGACGAACTTGGCTGTATGAATCCTTTCTCCAACAATTCATCTAATTGTTTCTTCAATTCTTGCATTTCTGCAGGTGCCAAACGATAAGGTGCTTTGGCAATCGGTGATGTTCCTGGTATTAAATGGATTCTGAATTCAACTTCTCTATCTGGAGGTAATCCTGGCAATTCTTCTGGAAAGACATCTGAAAACTAAGATACTTCTGGAATATCTTTTAGTTTTTTTCTTTTAGTGTTAGTGATTATAGAAATCAAATACACTATAGAACATTTTCTTATAGAACTTGCAGTTTTCATCACAGAGATGAATTTTGTGGATCTAGATGGTTTATCTCCTTTAATTGTGATCATTTTACCTTTTGGTGAATTTACTTGTATTGACTTTTGATCACATAAAATATTGGCTTTATTAGCTATTAACCAATTCATTCCTAAAATAACATCAAATCCTACCAGGTTCATGGGATAAAGATTTGTAATAAATTTCTGATTTAAAATTTCTATTCTTGCTCCCTGCAAGATTTCAGAAATTCTAACAGTTTCTCCATTGGCAGTCTCTACTAGACATTCTTGTGGTAGTTTAGTTAATGATTGATTTAAAAATTTGCAAAACGATGTATTAATAAAACTTTGGTTTGCACTAGAGTCAAATAATACTTTAGCAAAAACATCATTAACTAAAAACGTACCAGCTATGACATCTGGAATCATTTTGGCTTCCTTTGCAGTCAGAACAAATGCTCTAGCATTTTTAGTATTCTTGTTGTTTGTAGCTGGAGCTAATTTTGGACAGTTTGGCCTGATATGACCTTTTTCTCCACAGTTGAAGCATAATCCATTACTGGATTTCTTCCTGCAATTTTCTTCCTTGAGTCATGGCATCTTGCAATAATTGCAAAGAGTGGAGCATTTTCCCGAATGCTTTTTCTTGCAGACCTTGCAGAAAGGTGCAGAGGTAGAACCCATATTCCTTCGATTGTAATTCCCAGAACGGAATTCTTGAGTAAGCCTTTGGGTTAGGTTCCTCTTCTGGTCTTCTTCTCTAGTACGGATTAGTTCATCTGTCAAGGTATTGGCTAGTTCTACAGGTTCTTCTATAGTTTGAGGTCTAGCTACCTTGACTACATGTCTAATCTCTCCAATTAATCCCCAGATATAACGGGAGATTAATACTGGTTCTGGTGAAGCAAGAGTTGGTACTATTCTAGCATATTCAAAGAATAACTTCGTGTACCCCTTACTATCCATACCAGTCATCCTAAGATTTAGGAATTTGTTTGCTATCTGTTCCTTTTCATTAGAAAGGCAGAATTTCCTTTCTACCATATTCCTAAATTCTTCCCAATCCATACTATAAACCCTATCACTTCCTCTAGACTGAAGGATAGTGTTCCACCATTCCAAGGCTGAATTCTTAAATAGATTGGAAGCAAACATTATCTTGTCCTCTTCCGCACATTTACTTATTCTCAAAACAGCCTCAGTCTTTTCTATCCAGCGTAGAGTTGCAATGGGTTCTTCATTGCCCGAGAATTCTATTGGTTTACAAGACCAGAATTCTTTGTAAGAACAACCGTAAGGCACGGTTCTTCTTCTTTTGGGAATAGGCAATTGAAGTATTGGGCCACTGTTCACGCTGTGTTCTGGTTCACTTGGTCGCTTACTACTCTGTTTACTTTTGTTATCAGCATCCTTAACAGTTTGAAGAATAAATGGCATTGCATCTATAATTCCTTGTGCTACTATGTGTTGGATAGCACTATTATCCACTTGATTGTTATTGTTATTGATGCTTGGATTCTCATTAACCACGTTAATGTTACTCTGGTTATCATTATTCAGATTTCCTTTGTCGGCCATCTGAATTTTAAACATTTACCCCATATTAATATCACAAATAATATCTTAATATAGTTAATCACATGACACGCATTTTTGCCAAAAGCGTCGATCATTGCGACTATACTCTTTTCATATACTATGCGTCTATTACACACTAGTACTGAAATAAAGATTACAATACCAACAGAAAGAAAATTACACTAATAGTATTATGCATCCGTACACATATAATTTTATTTTTATTTTTATTTTATTATTATTACTACTACCGTTTCCTCCATTCTTATATTCACGGATATGGATTTATCCAAAAATCCATATAGCGCTCATCGTATTTCCATACGAGACGCTCTCCCACCTGACGCATTCTCTCACTGCTTTCTAAAATTTCATCCCCAAAAGTCCCAAGTTCTTGCACGTTTTCTGCACTCATTGGGGGTGCAGGTTCTAGGACTGGGTTTGGAATCTGGGGTGCGGGTTCCTGATATGGGGGTGAAAGTGCCTGAAATCGGTAAGGATCTTCTAAGATCTCCCTAATATATTCATCGTGGTAATAGGGATCTAAAGGGTCCATACCTGGATAGGCTCCTAGGTTCTGTATGGTTGTGTCTTCATGAATAGGGTAACTTTGCACAAAATCCCTATTATCATCCCACTAGGGGTCGTAATTTGGGTCTAGGGGGTTTGGCGCAGGTATCCTAGGGATTTCTTCTGGGTTAAAGTCATGCATCTCCACTTGGTTTTCCGGGTTTTCTATCTCCATGGGTTGGTCTTGGTTTTGTGGTTGCGGGGCTACTAGTTATTCCAGACTCGGGTCAGCAGCAGTTGTAGCTAGGATATGGAAATTGGCTAGGCTTCTACTAAGCATATCCTATGTTTGGGCATCTGTCTTACGCTTAGCGGCTGCTAAAACTCTTTGCTGTTGCAACTTTCGCATTCTCTTCCTACGAGCAAAGGCTTCCTTACCGAACCCTCATCGTTTCTTATAAGGGAATGGCTCTTCTGACTGAGCTTTAAAAGCAAACACTCCTTCTTCCTGATCAGCAGAATACCCAGAAAGGGGAATCAGACAACTGACGACTCATGTCTGAGGGTCCTTGATCACTCATACTGTAAACTAACAAATAGTTAAATAACACATAACAAATAAATACAGTTATGCACGTATTTCCATAATTTATTTCCTAACACAAAATATAGAATTTAAGTGTCAGCAGAACACTTCTTTGGCTCAGACCATTGGCTAGGCTCTGATACCACCTTCTGTCGCAACCCCCGATCCCTTATCTGTCCCGGGAACGGGCGGACGCGAGCTCAGAGTTTGGTGGTATCAGTTGATTAATCTCGCAGCGGAAATTACATCAGGACCGTAGTTAGGAAATGTTTATCAGAGTAAAACCACCGTATTTGATATTAATAATAACATGGGCAAAACCCAAGTTTCTTATTACAATATATTTATAGGGACAAACCCTATTTTATTGAATTTAAAACATCGTTTATTAGGTAACTTTTATAGCCACATTTTTCCCAAGCCTTCAGTGCTCTCCAGCTGGCTTTTCACTAATTGGCTGTGACATTGTGTTACCTGTAACGCGTTTTAAAAACATTTGTCAGTTGGAAATACTGGTGAGTGAATCTCAGTTTAATTAAGAAACATTTTATCAATTAAAACAGTATTGAGAGCGATCACATTGTTTATGTCTACACAATTACTCCATTTAGTACTGTCAATCCTGACTTGTGGGTCATATTACACATTGGCTAACTCATTGTCCAATGGTAACGTATTGTCATCCCGACTTACTACTTACAGTGTAGTACAAATTTTGTATACAAAACCCCAACATACCGGCGGTAATTGAAGAACTACAAAGACTCAATCACTACTTAATCGCATTGTAAAACAATTAAGGTTTTGTAAAATATTCCAAAAAGGTTAACAAAAAGAGGATAAACTCACATTGCTATCTTAGACTTCTTGTAAGGGTTTCCTGGATATAATCTATAATTTATACAAATGTACATTGGTTAGTATCATAACCCTTTGAAAATATTAATGATACCCTCCCCGAGACGGCATTCCAACAACTACATCGGGCATAACCACGACAGTTGTTACGGAACCCTAAATCAACCGGGCAGCGTATCTGTTATGAAACCGGGGTTATAATACTTACAACGGAGCAGAACCTCGCTAATTAGGGGATATAATACCCGCTTATAACTTCTACTACTTCAGAAATTGAGATTGAGAATGAATTGTGAGCGACGGAAAACGAAAACTGATGGCCTTCTTATATATTTGCTGAATTTGGTCTCCACGCGGCCTGCGTAAGGAACAGATAAGGGTTACGCGGCCCGCGTCAACATCCAGTCAATGTATAGCTTGTCCCGGTCACCAAGTAGATCTGCCACGATGTCGACACGTGTCGGCCTAGGATGTCTCCACGTTTGATGATCTCTAGCGGCCCGCGTAAGAGTTAAGGTGAGTTTACGCGGCCCGCCTGAACTAAAGAAATCAGTGAAGTCCGGTCTACACCCTCATACCGCCCGCGTGAGCTTGAGGTGAGGTCCTACGCGGCCCGCCTCAGCTTAATATTTCTTGTTTTTAATTTATTTTAAATACTATAACGTATTTCGGGCTCGGTTTTCACATACGGGGTGTATTATAAGACATATTAGGGTATTTTAAGATATAATAGGGTGGTGGAAATATTATTTAGAGTGTTGGTTTTACCGAGGTTTGTTACACATGGCCGACTCTTCCTCATCAAACACACACCTCCACTCTCTTCTTCACTTCATCCCGCATAAACTTACCTCCTCCAACTATCTTGCTTGGAGCCAACAACTCACCCTTCTTCTATCTCTCCAAAAACTGAACGGCCATATTGATGGTTCGACCACAGCCCCTGCGAAAACCACCACTCTCAATGAAAAATCGTCTCCTAACCCTGAATATCTTTCTTGGGTGACCAATGATAAAACAACCTATCTCCTGGTCCAATCCTCCTTATCTAAGGAAGCTATGTCCGAGGTTATAGGACTGACCGAGGCACGCCAAATTTGGCAGGCCTTGGAAAGCGCCTACAGTCATCGATCCACCAAACGGATGCACACTTTGTGAGACAATCTTCGTCTCCTGCAAAAAGGGTCCTCTACTGTTGTAGAATTTGGACGAAAATTTAAAACCCTTTGTGACCAACTTGCTGCCATTGGTCATCCTGTATCTGAAACAGACAAGTGCCACTGGTTCCTCTGTGGCCTTGGCCCTACTTATGAGACTTTCTCCACTACCCATCGCGCCGTGGGGACTGTTTCTTTTCGTGATCTTTTAGCCAAAGCTGAGAACTAAGAAACTTTTATGCAGTCTTTGCATGGACAGCCATCACCGCCGCCCACAGTTACCTTCGCGGCTCATCAGTCTCGTTCTGGTAACCCTTCTCATTCTACTTCCGATTCTTCTTATTCTAATCGTGGTCGTAGTCGTGGTCGTGGTGCAGGTCGTGGTCAATCTCTCCGACCTCCTCATTGTCAACTATGCAGAACTAATGGTCACTATGCCAATACGTGCCCAAATCTTGCAAGTTTTTGCAAACAGGTCGCCCCCTCAATTGATGCTAATCTAGCACATGCCTTTCAAGCTCAGTGCCATGTTACTGATGAGGACCATCCTGATTGGACTGGTGATACATGTGCGTATGCTCACATGACTCCTTTTGTTGAGGATCTTGATGATTCTTCAGCATTTAGTGGCCATGAATTTGTTCGTTTCAGTAATGGTCACACGTTACCGGTAACAAATATTGGTACAAAATCTCTTTCCAAAAACATTCATTTAAAGAATGTCCTCGTTATACCCCATCTCACCAAACGCCTCTTATCTATTAGTCAGCTTACTCGTGATTCTCCTGTCGATGTTTTGTTTTCTAACAATTCGTTTCATGTTCAAGACTGAACAACCAAGGAGGTGTTGGCAAAGGGCACGTGTGAACATGGCCTCTATGTGCTTCGACAAGGAAAGCATGCTTTTATTGCCTCCTACTCGACTCCTCATCTTAAAGCTTCCTATGAAACGTGGCACGACCGTCTTGGACACGTGTCTTTTGATATTATTTCTAGACTTCATAAACATGGTTTTTTGTTTGTTACTTCATTATTACCAAAACCTAACGTTTGCACCTCTTGTCAATTATCTAAATCTCATCGTGTGCCATGTACTTTAAATCATAAACGTGCTTTGAATGTTTTAGATCTTGTGCATTGTGATTTATGGGGTCCTTCGCCCGTTACCTCGTCTAGTGGTTATCAGTTTTATGCTATATTCATCGATGATCACTCTCGTTTTATGTGGTTTTATCCACTCAAGCACAAATCTGATTTTTATGAGGCATTATTAATTTTTGTGCCATTTGTTCAAAATCAACTATCCCCTAAACTTAAGGTGTTTCAAATTGATGGTGGAACTGAATTTACCAATAATCGTGTTGAAAATTTTTCCATGAACAAGGTATTCACCATCAAATGTCTTGCCCTCACTCCCCTGAACAAAATGGTCGTGCTGAAAGAAAACATCGACACATAACTGAAACGGGTCTGGATATGCTTTTTAATTCTCATGCTCCTGCTACCTTATGGTCGGATGCCTTTGCCTCAGCCACGTTCATCATTAATCGTCTACCTTCCTCGGTACTTGATTTTAAATCTCCTTATGAAATTTTATATAATCGGTGTCCTACGTATTCAAATCTTCGTGTCTTCGGCTGTCGGGTTTTTCCCTATTTACGGGATTATGCCAAGCACAAACTCTCTCCTCGTAGTGCTGAATGTATCTTCATTGGCTATAATGCCAAGTATAAAGGATATCGATGCTTGGACCCCTTTACTCACCGCGTTTACACCACTCGTCATGCCCAATTTGATGAGGATAATTTTCCTTTTAGTGCTCATACTTCACCTGTTAATGAGACTAAACTAATCTTCTCCAATTTTGATGAATCCTTACCTGTTAATCCTCTCCCAAACCCACCATTTGTTCCCACTTTTTTGGTCCCTTCTACTGCCTCTTCTTCCAACTCCCCAGCCACCAATCCACCTTGTCCCATGTGCTCCACCTTCCCCACTACCCAACCCGCTCCAACCCAGCCAAACTCCACATCGGCCCCACCTCAATCGCCAACCATATCAGCCCAACCCAACTCCCCCTCGGTCCAAACCACTTCCGCCACACCATCCCCCTCGGCCCACTCTCCTTCACAGCCCATCACCCAACCGCCCCACTCCCACTCCACTGACCCCTCGGCCCACTACCACTCTTCTCCGCCCACCTCCCTGTCCGTACCAGCCCCGTCTTCCACAACTAGTATTCTCGGCCCACCTCCACCCACCCATACCTCTCCTGAGGAAGGATCGTCTACTGGGTTGATATCTACACATCCCATGAGGACTCGATCAAAAAGTGGAATTTACAAACCTAAACATTATGCTAACATGTCTTTGGTTTCAGGTGCGTTACATTATGCCTTACTTGCAGCACAGGATCCTCGCGGTTATAAATCGGCTGCCAAACACTCTAGGTGGGTAAAAGCTATGGAAGAGGAAATTCTTGCTTTGCAACAAAATAATACTTGGGTACTTGTTCCTCGACCACAGGATGTAAACATTGTCGGCTCCAAATGGATTTATCGCACTAAGTTCAAGGCTGATGGCTCTATTGACCGATACAAGGCTCGTCTCGTTGCTCAGGGTTTCACTCAGGTTCCTGGTATTGATTTCTTGCATACTTTTAGTCCTGTTGTGAAGGCTTCTACTGTTCGTGTGGTCCTTGCCTTAGCCACTATCTACGGGTGGTCGCTTCGTCAGTTGGATGTCCGTAATGCCTTTCTGAATGGAAATCTGACTGAAACCGTATACATGGGAAAACCTCTGGGGTTTATTAGTTCTCAGTTTCCTCATCATGTGTGTCGCCTCAACAAGGCTCTCTATGGTCTTAAACAGGCTCCGCGGGCTTGGTTTCAACGTCTCAGCACATTCCTACTCTCTAATGGTTTTCTCTGCAGCAAGGCCGATACTTCGTTGTTCATCTATAAAAAAAGGGGCTTCTATTGTCTATCTCCTTGTTTATGTAGATGATATTATCATCACTGGCAGTGATCCTCAGCTCGTTCAATCTTTCATCACCAGATTGCACAAGGAGTTCTTGGTTAAGGATTTGGGTGTCTTGGGATATTTTTTGGGACTCGAAGTTACTTATTCAGACACGGGAATTTTTCTTAGTCAAGCCAAGTATGCTCATGATATTTTAGCTCGTGCAGGTTTATTGGATTCCAAGCCAGTTGACACTCCTCTTGCCACCACTGACACATTTCACCGTACCGGTGTTCTTTTCCATGATCCCACACTTTACCGGTCCTTGTTTGGTGCTCTTCAGTATCTCACTATTACTCGTCCGGATCTCTCTTATGCTGTTAATCAAGCCAGTCAGCATCTACAGTCTCCTACCATTTCTCATTTTCAATCTGTTAAGCGAATTCTCCGCTATGTTAAAGGGACGATTGCTTATGGCTTAACCTTTTCTAAACCGCTAACTACAACATTAGTGGGCTACTCTGATGCTGATTGGGCTCGCTGCATTGAAACTAGAAGATCCACCTATGGTTATTCTATTTATTTGGGTGGTAATCTGGTTTCCTGGAGTGCTAAGAAGCAACCAACTGTCTCTAGATAGAGTTGTGAATCTGAGTATCGGGCTACAGAAATTATTTGGCTCACTCACCTTCTTCGCGAGTTACATGCTCTGCCCATGGATCGACCTATTCTGCTCTGTGATAACAAGAGTGCAATTTTTCTGAGCCAAAATCCTGTTTCTCACAAACGAGCTAAGCATATTGACATTGACTACCATTTTGTTCGTGAACTTGTCTCGTCTGCACAACTTTACACCAAGTTTGTTCCGTCCAAAAGTCTCCCCAAGCCACTCTTTGAAAAATTTCGTGCCATGCTTCGTGTTGGTCCTCCACCCGATTGAAGGGGGGTAATAGCCTACCGTAAATCAAGGAATTGATTTACGTATATAATTTGTAATTATTGTAGTTAATCTCTATTATTTAGTTTCCTAGTATAGGGATGTTTGTATGTCTTTATATTGTATTCTCATTATCAATAAAAACTCGATTGATTGAGTTCTAATAGAAACCCAATCGCTTTCACTTCGCTAAGAATTTTGTTTATCCTAACCGGAGTATTAGAAAAAACCAATTTGTTTCTAGCACGCCACAAACTCCAACACATAATCATGATAATACCTTGTACCGCGTCTTTCTTCCTTTCCGAAGCCCCGAGGTCCTTGAATCATTTGGTTGATATTTCAATTCCTCTCGTAGTTTAATTACCTTGGTGGTTTTGTTTTACCCATCATCCTCCAAGCACCCCATCTTCAAACCCCTCATGGACCAAACACCCACCAATCGATGGTATGTCTTAATAATTATGTTAACAATTTTCAATACGCCATTCCGATAACTCATGGGTTATTTCAAGACTCGGTATGCATCAATATGGCAACAGCTAAAACAGCAAAATATCAACGTATGTATAACATATGCAAAACAAAAAATCAACTTCTTGTTCTCTAAATTTCATAAAATTTTAAATGATAACACTCAATAAAATGGCCGATCGCTTTGCTTACCAAAAAGTCCTCGACCATACGTACACGATATTAACTCTACAAGAAGTGGAAATTGTAATGTCACAAAACAGGTAATCGGTAGACAAGATAATACAGCTATAGGAATCAAAATCCAATCTTTCCCTTGCCCAAATAAAAGATACAACGACGCACCAAAAGCAATCATCATTGAGGTTGTAGACAAGAACAATGTCGCCAGGCCCATAATCAATCTTGAAGGTAACGTGTAGAGAAAATCTTGTTCTGCATAACGGGCTGTTAGGATTGACAAAAATAATAATAACGAGGTGGTGGATGTAAATAAGGAGATTGCATCCGCGATTGCAAAGATAAGAAAAGATAATTCTCTTGCATAAATAGGGTGGCCTGTATCGCCATTGTTGCCACCTGGCACTGTAATGGCTGCTGCAAAAACTATAGTTGTTATGAGGCCTGCTGTTATTGTGTATGAATCAGCTGTTTTTTTCATCCATTCTTCTCCGTCTCTCACTAGTTTTATGTGTTCTTTGGTGAATAACATCTCAGGTGTGTGGTCGAATATGTTCTTTTCGGTTTTGTACTTTGGATGCACGAACGTCTCTACTTCCTTTGAATAAATCAAATTTGATATAAGTAATGGAAAGTATAATGAGTAGAGGTTACATTGGCTTTTGTTTTTCATTTGCTAGTTTGGTTTGTTAATAAACAGTTAATGTATTAAAAATGTAGACTAAATTACAAATACGAATTTAAATGGTTTGATGTGTAGTATGCTTTGAAAAAAAAAAACATTTCAACCCATTTTATTTAAAATGGAAAAGCCTAAGTGAACATGCCAATTATTATGGAAAACAAAAAATATTTGTTACCTTAAACCACTGCAATTCCCGTTGCATTTGTAATGCCGCACCAGAAACAAGATTGAGTTTCTGTTGAGGTGCCAATTTTCCCGCCAAGTGCAAGAGATTATTATTGTTATCATCCTTAAGAGTCTTGTGAAAATGCTTGTGATCGCTCATTTGATATATCAAATTATAAACCATTTCACATCGATGAAGAATCGCCAACTGGATCATGTAATGACCATTTTTATCAGCGTACCAAATTGCTTGAGGAAAAGTGTCAACAATTTCTTGAACAACCTCATAAGCACCATTACTTGCTGCCTCAATAATTGTGCCGGAATAATGGACACTATTTGATTGAAGATTTAATGCACTGATTTCTTGGCATAAACATTTCACGAGTGCAAGGGCTTGATGACGTTCTAGCTTTAGCTTCTGAACGTGTGTAATATGTGCCACTAAATGCAAGTCAAGATGCAAGAATTAGCTTCTTTGACCTTTAAAGTTGACTTATGTTTAACAAGAAATTGAAGATACTCACCGAACCTACCCAAAACTTTCCAGACCACACGATTGATCTCGTGAAGCACTACACGATTATGGTTTTTTTTGTTTCGTAAGACAAGAATAAGAAATTAGTTGATTATATATTTTGTGGATAGGAAGACAGTAATTTTATTGGTGAAAAGTTATGGCAAACCTGAAGTGAATAAGTTCATCTTCCCCAGTTTTTTGTTTGAGATGGCGCTCTCCAACTTCAAAGGAACATCTATAACATGGAACAAAACATATTGTTATATATCCTTCTACCATATGAAGCAAAACTAAAACTTATAAATGTTATATGCTTAATCAACATAGAACCTTACATTTATATATCAAACTATCGAAGAAATCGAGGGAGCAACCACTCTTGAAGGCATCTGCTTTTCTTGCTATAGCCATTAAAGGAGCATCAACATTATCAGGTGGTATCGTTGTAGCTAATTCAGGATATCGAGTGATTAAATCAAGTGCAATATCTGTCAAAAATCAATACAAAAAATCAACATTTCAATCGTAGCAGCCTACTAGTACTTGTAACCATAGTTTTTTACTCACCAAAATATCCTGCAAAAATAACATTAGACAAAAGTGTGACACCCATGTTTCCAGTGTATGTAAAAGGATATCGATTGCCTTTCGTGACATCCAATAAATATAAAAATGTATCTTTATGAGAATTAATAAGAGCTCGATGAATGGGCAGTAATTCGTCCACATCTTTAGCATATAACAACTCTTGATTTTTATTCACCAAGATTTTAACCGCTTCTGTGTTGCCAACAACTGCTGCAATATGAAGTGGTGTGTAATCTCTAAAAGAGGTTAACATGTTTAGGAGAGAATTCGGTGGTAACTTTGCCACCAATTTCTCAACAAAACTAATTCCTTGTTTTCCTGTCCCAACTGCAATATGAAGAGCTGTAAAGCCGTGTTTGTTGATGTTGGCGGTGCATGCTTCTTCGTCGTCATTAATAAAATCTTGCGCAACATCCCAATCACCTCTAAGGGCGGCTTTATACAACGGGAGATAGCTCCTTGGTTCTGTTAAACACAGATAATAATATGATATAATTAGTTACACGGATAGCTCATGTGGTTTTCTTGTTTTTCCTTATTTTGGTCCATAACTTTTTATTGTACATATAAATTATAAAATAAGTAAAGGTATAACAAAGATTTACCATGTAAGGAATGAGTATTCTGAGGTAAATCCAAAGGAACAAATGCTGGCAAAATCTCTTCCAGGCTCTCCTCCGGGAAAACCGTCCTTTCTAACCCCCATGATTTCCTACCTCTACCGTTGAAACTGCTTTCGACGGCTGGTGTCAACGAATCCCCTTTCAGATCGATTTGTTGTGACACGCCACGAAGTGGAACAGGCAGAGACCTCGAATGCGAAGTGGATCTAGTTTCATCTTTCGACTCTGGATTAATTAATCCAGATTGAGGTGGCAAAGTCCCATAAGAGTTTTCTAAATGTAACCATATATCTTTGGCAGTTTTAAGCCCAATGGTGGTGTTGAGCACATCTTCACTCAAAGACCCTAATATCCACCCTCGGATTAGGGCGTCAGACCTCCGCCACCACTGATGTTTTTCGGTTTCAGCCTCGGGTGTTATGCCATTGATGAAACCGAGCATATCATGACCCTCAATAAGGCAAAGCATTTGTGTTCGCCACAACGTGTACTTTTCGTGACCCGAGAGCCTCACAGAGACAAAATTTGCAACATTTACGGTGTATGGATACGAGTAAGCTGCCACAGCTTCCTCTTGAATAGTTGAGGATGGTGATTTTGTGGAAGCCATAGTTTTCATGGTGATACAAGTTATCATTCATGTCTAAAGTATATAAATTGTGTACAAAGTCATTATTGTAAATTATATTTTATTCATCATGTCATATTATTTTAAGTCTGTTTTTGCCCGGTATGGTCTTTTATTACTAGCATTTTTTTAATATAGTCATTTACTTTTGGTATTTTACTTGTTAAATAAATTGAATTACCTAATGCGGGAAATTTGACTCGTTATATTATTTGAATGTTTAATAAGTATGTAAATCACGCTGAACATAACTTGGCAAATGGTTTCTTAACAACGGAGAAAACTTGCTATAGAATTTGTGTTTTTAGATATGTTAGTTTTATATATTCATTGTAATATTTTATTCCTTTTTTCTTTGTTACGCAAGCACGGAAAACAAATACTGTATATGTTTAAGGATTTCGCAACGTTAAAATAATCTGAAGATCAAATCGTTTACTTATTCATAACGAGCATGTTCACATGTAATGGATACAGAAGTCAGCGTGAAAGAACGTGTTGACATTTATTGGGAATGGGATTGCTGATTCAGTGATTCTGTCCCATATTACCAGTACCATGCATATAGGATAAGGGGATCACATACTTCTCTTTCACACATAAATAGTTTTTAAAACTAGTAATACTTTTATTTGTTGTTAAAAAAAAAAAAAAAAAAAAAAACCCTTTTACAGCAAAATAAAAGCAACGAAACGAATACTCAAACTATTTTAAAACTTTTTTTTATGTTCATCCATATAATATACGTCTTAAATCATTTAACCTTTTGTTACTCGGTTTTCTCTTATAACATGCAATCCTTAATTTTTTTTAAACATGTGTGCTTTGGTTTTTTACTCTCGATGTTTTATTGGGATTTGATATTGTCAAATCACTTCCACATAATCTCGTTATTTTATTTTTATCTAATTTTTTTCCTTGTTAATATTTTGTAACCTTCTTCATTCCAATCATTGATAATACCTATCCTTTGATATCATCAACCCTATAGATGGTACCAGATCACACAAAACCTAATCGCATATCATGACCAAAAAAGAAGACAACACCGAACGACGTACTAAAGAATGAGGGAGAATCCATTGAATCGAAATCGCCGTGCTACATCCATCCATCGGATTATCCTAAGCAGAAGCAAGTAAACCATGCTCTAACTGACAACAATTTAATGATTGGCAACAAGAGATGGAGAATTTCTTGTTCGCCAAGAACAAGATCGGGTTTGTTGAAGGTTCCATTACGAAACCAGAAAAGACATCACAACGTTACATAGCATGGATGTGTTGCGATGCCATGATAAAGGGATGGCTAGCAACCGCCATGGAAAAAGAGATTAGAAGCACTGTGAAATACGCAAATACGGCCGCAAAGATTTGGTGGGATCTGAAGGAACATTTTGGAGAGTAAGTGCCCCTCGTGCTTACGAGTTGAAACACTCTTTCTATCACCCATTAGAATGGTGCGTTCATATCTCCTATTACACCAAGCTTCGCAGTGTGTGGGATGAGTTACAATCATTATTACCCATGCCTCATTGTGTATGCAGTGGATGTACATGCAACGTTGGAAAACAACTAGGTGAGTTGAAAGAAAAAGAGATAGTATGAGTTTCTCATGGGTCTCGATAATGACTTCTCCCTTATTCGAACACATATCTTGGCTATGAATCCGACACCAACCTTAGGGAATGCCTATTATCTACTCTCGGAAGACAGAGACAAAGGGCCATATCGTCTGACAAGAAACCCACAAACGAACTCGTTGCTTTTAAGACTTCTGTTCCTGGATGGAGAGACAATTCATCAACGCTGACGTTACAAACCAGCCTCAAAGGAACCCAAATAAGGTGATGTCATTGAACATTGTCTTGCAACAGGGATAGCCACACTCGTGATGGTTGTTTCAAACGCATAGGGCATCCAGATTGGTGGTTGGGAAATCGGAAACGAGAAGAAACAATGTCTAAGGCAAACATATGGTCGAAAAAGATTCAAGCCCCATACCAGGATTGTCGAGCGAACATTATGAAATGTTTGTTAAGCACTTGCAGAAAATGGTGGCCTAAGCAATGACGACATACAAACAACGGCTTGCATGACAGGTGAAAAGGATGACGATGATTGGGTAGTAGACTTGATCCACCGAGCACATTACTCACAACATTGATATATCATTGAAAATAGAACGTGGAATCATTTTGAGACTCCAGTTATCATTCCAAGCGGAGATACTATGCCTGTCGAATAACGTGGTTAACACACCCTACCAAGGGGAGCAAAAATTAAAAACATTTTACACGTATCAAAATTCACTTGAAATCTTTTATCCGTTAGCTGATTGAGCAAAGATTTACAGTCAACTAGAACATGTTTTTGCTGGTTTCTATGTAATGCAAAAACTTTACACGAAGAACTTGTTTAGCACAGGTGAGTGCAGATTAGGTTTGTACTGTTGGGTTCAATATTGTCTGCATGTTTAGTTTGATCCAGTAGAATAATGGGCCTGGCCCAAGTGTGTTTGAATCTGCATTTGCATGTTTATTTCCGTAATGTTTGCACGGTAGTTAGGGTTGAATAGTGTCCCATGTTTGTCCTGGTTTGTGGGAAATCATGGAGTAGTAATGGTCCACGTTTAGAGTCAGTTTCCTTTACTATGTAGCTATTTATAGCGTGTTATCTGTGGAATGAATTATCAGAAATTGTGAGTGAATTTGTGATACCTCCCTTACAAGTGGTATCAGAGCACAACTTCTGGGTGAGAGAGACGAGTGAAACAAGCTTCCATGGCTGAAGAATACGCAGGTTTTCAACCCCCATCTGTCCCGAAGTTTGATGGGGATTACGATCATTGGAGCATGGTGATGAAGACGCTGCTGAGATCGAAGGAGTATTGGGTCGTGATCGAGCCGGGTTTCTCTGAACCCCGCGAAGGAGAACAAGTCACACCCACGCAACGAACTAACCTAGAGACGTTGCGATTGAAGGATCTGAAGGCCAAGAATTACTTGTTTCAATCAATTGACAAGCAAATTCTGAAGACAATGACTAAGAAAGATACGGCGAAGGAGATATGGGATGCCATGAAGAATAAGTATCAAGGGAATGCTAGGGTGAAAAGAGCACAACTTCAGAGACTCCGCAGAGATTTTGAAACCCTTGAGATGAGGGAAGGAGAAGGTATAACTGAATACTTTGGTCGGGCCATGGTTGTTGCTAACGACATGAGGAATTTTGGAGAAGACATGACAGAGGTTAAAGTGGTAGAGAAAATTCTCAGATCCCTTACTGAGAATTATAACTTTGTCGTATGTTCTATTGAGGAGTCTAAGAATACTGATGAATTATCGGTCGACGAACTTCAAAGCTCTCTTCTTGTTCACGAACAGAAGCTATCTCGAAAACTGCCAGATGATCAAGTCTTAAAGACTGAGCTTGAATCATCCGGTGGTGGACGGGGCCGTGGACGAGGAAGAGGGTCTCAAAGTAGAGGTCGAGGACGTGGTAGAGGAAGATCAAGACCAGATTTTGACAAGTCACTTGTGGAATGCTATCGACGTCATCAACTCGGTCACTTTGCCTATGAATGTAACCGAGGTGACAAGCCAGTGAATTATGCTGAGTTTGATGAAGGGGAAGACTTGCTGATGATGACACATGCAGAAACAAATGAAGAGCAACGATCAGGAATTTGGTTCCTTGATTCAGCATGTTCTAACCATATGACGGGTACTCATGAATGGTTCATAAACCTCGATGAAAACTTTGTACACACGGTGAAACTTGGAAATGATCTTCGACTCTCAGTCAAAGGAATAGGTGATGTGAAGTTGGTGGTGGATGTGTTAGGATCGGATCACACACACGAACACGAGTCAACACACACTCAGCTCACAATCAAGAACACAAAGGTTTATAGTGGTTCGGTCCGGCTCTGACCAACGTCCACTCTCGGTAACTAGGAGGTTTATTATTAAATTTGGTACAAGTTTACAGATACAAAACAATCTCTTATATGGAGATTAAGATGGTAATTTGTCAAACAAGAAAAGGATCGACAGAAGAAAAAATGGTGCAGCCACTTCTTTTGACAGCCGTAACAATGGCTGTTGCCTACATCTTTTGCAACTAGTTTTGACAAACCATAAGTGTGGCTTCACACTCAACAATCTCCCACTTGAAGCCACGGAACAATCTTCAACTGTGCTTCAACTGTGCATCTGTATTTCTGTAAAACTTTTGATCTTAGCTCCTTCCTAGTTACCTTGCCTTCTCTTCAATTATCCTGAAGGCCAGTTGAAGCTATGCAAAGCTTCAACTTCTCTAAGGTGACGACCTTAGTCAACATATCAGCTGGATTTTCAGTTCCTTTGATCTTCTTCAAATTCTTCAACTTCAGAGTGCCATCATTAATTCTCTCTCTGATGAAGTGATATCTCAGCTGTATGTGCTTTGTCTTCGAATGGAAGACATGATTCTTTGCAAGATAAATTGCACTTTGATTGTCACAGAATAGTGCATAATCATCTTGTTCTTTGCCAAGTTCGTTGAGGAAATTCTTCAACCATATAAGCTCTTTGCTTGCTTCAGCAACTGCCATATACTCTGCTTCTGTGGTTGAAAGGACATCCAGCTTACTGCAGTGCCTCCCACTGTAAAGACATAACCGGTGGTGCTTTTGTAAGATTCTTTACACCCGCCAAGGTCTGCATCTGCAAAACCCTTCAGAATAACATCTTTCTTCTTAAAATGCAATGCCATCTTTGAAGTCCCCTTCAAATATCTTAGCAGCCATTTAACTGCTTCCCAATGTTCTCTCCCCGGATTAGACATAAATCGACTAACAACTCCCATTGCATGAGCAATATCTGGTCTCGTGCATACCATTGCATACATGAGGCTACCAACTGCAGATGCATACGGAACTTTAGCCATTTCTTCCTTGTCTTCATCTGATTTGGGTGACTGATCTTTAGAAAGCTTAAAGTGACTTCCCAAAGGTGTGCTTCTGATCTTGGCATCTTTAAGGCTGAACCTTTCTAACACTTTCTCAATGTACTTCTCTTGAGAGAGTGTCAAAGAACCATCTTCTTTGTTTCTGAAAATACTCATCCCGAGTATTTGGTTTGCAGCTCCCAAGTCTTTCATCTCAAACTCTTCAGACATCTGCTTCTTCAACTTCTTGATCTCTGTCATGTCTGAACCTGCAATCAACATATCATCTACATAGAGTAGTAGAATGATATAAGAACCCTTGAACTTCTTGATGTAACAACAATGGTCGTTGTCACATCTCTTGTAACCAACTCTTCCCATGAAGTTATCAAACTTCAAGTACCATTGTCTGGGCGCTTGTTTCAGACCATACAAACTCTTCTTCAGTTTACACACCAAGTTTTCTTTGCCTTTAACCTGAAAACCTTCTGGTTGTGACATGTAGATGTCTTCTTCTAGGTCACCATGTAGAAAAGCTGTCTTGACATCTAGCTGCTCTAGATGCAAGCCTTCTGCTGCTACAATACTGAGAACAAGTCTGATAGTAGTCATTTTCACCACTGGAGAGAATATTTCTTTGAAATCAATTCCCTCTTTCTGTTGGAATCCCTTGACTACTAGTCTTGCTTTGTACCATTTGGTACCGTCATGTTCATCTTTGACCCTGAAAACCCACTTGTTCTAAAGAGCCTTCTTCCCTGTTGGAAGCTTTGTTAAATGCCAGGTCTTGTTCTTCTCAAGCGACTTCATCTCATCTTTCATTGCTAACTCCCACTGCAATGAATCTTTCAACCCCATGGCTTCTGAGTAACACTGGGGTTCACCATTTTCTATCAAAAGTATGTAATTGACGGATGGTGAATATCTGTCTGGTGGTCTAACGACTCTGGAGGATCTTCTTGGTTGAAACTGAGGAGTCTCTGGGGATTCTGGAATTTGAGGAGCGACCTCTTCTTCTTCTTCTGCAGAATCATTACTAGAATCATCCCCTGAGCTCCCACTGTCGATTGACTCATTCCCATTTTCTGTAATGTCGACTGAAGCTTCCTTTCTTGTTTCACCACTTTCAAATTCAACATAGTCTTTCTGAACTTCTGGTCCTTTGGTGTTTTTGTCTTTATACAATTCGTTTTCATTGAAGACGACATTCTTGCTTCTGATTACTTTTCTGCCTTCATTATCCCAAAGCCTGTAACCCATTTGTTCTGACCCATAACCAATGAATGTGCACTTCTTGGGATTTGAGTCTAACTTATCCCTGTCACCAGTTTCTAACAAATCGTAAGCACTACAACCAAAGACTCGTAAGTGTTCAAGACTTACCTCCTTTCCTTGCCACATTTCTTCAGGCAATTTGAAATCTAAGGGACCGGTTGGTGAACGGTTGATCAAGTAGGCTGCAGTGCTGACTGCATCGGCCCAGAATGTCTTGGGCATCACGGCATTTAGCCTCATGCTTCTAGCCCTCTCATTTAGAGTTCTATTCATTCTCTAGCTACACCATTCTGCTGAGGAGTTCCGGGAACTGTCTTGATCATCTTTATCCCTTCCTTGGTGCAATAGTCAGTGAACTGCTTGCTTATGTATTCACCACCATTATCAGACTTTAAGCACTTTACCTTCATGTTAGTTTCATTCTCAACAGCAGATTTCCATATCTTAAAAGCATCAAATACGGCAGATTTATGCTTAAGAAAATATACCCATACCTTTCGTGTTGAATCATCGATGAAAGTAACATAATATCTCGAGCCTCCTAGAGATAAAACTGTGGTTGGTCCATATACATCCGAGTGAACAAGCTCTAACTTCTGAGCTTTCGGTGTCTTCCCTATCTTCACAAAAGTAACCCTGTTTTGTTTTCCAAGAACACAAGGTTCACAGAATTTAGTTTCGACTTTCTTCAAGTCTGGAAACTTACCTTTCTGAGCCAACATCTTCAATCCCTTCTCGCTCATGTGTCCAAGTCGGTTGTGCCATAAATTTGATGGACTCGGACCGGTGGTCATTGCATGAACACCTTCAGCAGAAACTTCTGCCATGTATAGAGTACCTTTCTTCTTTCCTTTGGCAATCACTAAATTGCCTTTGATCACTTTCCATTGTCCACCCCCAAAGTGAACATTAAACCCTTCATCATCCAGTTTACCAACTGAAATCAACTTTCTCCTCAAGTTAGGAATAACCCTGACATTTTTCAATATCCATATAGTTCCCAATGAGGTCTTCAAGTTTACATCTCCAATACCCGTAATATCAAGCATTTGATCATCGGCTAAACGAACTTTACCAAAGTTACATGTTCTTAGATTCTTGACCATATCTGGGCATGAGATGGCATGGAAAGAAGCACCTGAATCCATAATCCAAGATTCAACTGAATCTTCAACAGAACAGATGAGAGCATCACCTAATTCTTCCGAGGATACACTGTTTACTTCTTTCTTTGCAGCTGGTTTTGTACATTGGCTTCTAAAGTGACCTTTTTCTTTGCAATTCCAACATTCAACGTCTTTTCTGTTCTTTGACTGTCCTCTTCTTCTGGACTTGGACCTGCCTCGACTATGTCCTCTTTCGTTTCTTCTTCCTCTACTTTCTGTATGCAATAAAGAACTAGAATTAGAAGTCTCACCATTGCTTCTCCGTCTGATATCTTCATTTACTATCAAGTCACGAATACTCTCGAAAGTGAGTTTGGTAGTGTCGGATGCACTACTAACAGCTGTGACTATGCCTGACCAACTGTCGGGCAATGATGATAAAAGGAGTAGTGCTTGAACTTCATCTTCAAACTTTATTTCAACTGAGGCTAAACGAGAGATAATCGAGTTAAACTCGTTTATATGAGCGGCAACCGACATGCTTTCCTTCATCTTGGTGTTAACCAATTGTCGGATGAAGAATACTTTGTTTGAAGCGGATGGTTTTTCATACATATTGGACAAAGCTTTAAATACACCGTGCGTAGTTGTTTCATTGACAATGTTATAGGCAACACTCTTTGCCAATGAAAGCCTAACCACACCCAAAGCTTGTCTATCCAACAACTTCCAGTCTTCATCTTTCATGTCTTTCGGTTTTTCACCCAACATAGGCAAATGCAAACTTTTCTGATATAATAAGTCTTCAATTTGCATTTTCCAAAATCCATAATCACTTCCATCGAACTTGTCAATCTTGATTTTACTATCTTCTGCCATTAAAAAAAATTACCAAATTACTACTAACCAAACGGGTTCGTACTGCTAAGTGGTAATTTATACGAGCGGAAGCAATATACGAAAGCAAGAAATTTATCTTTTTCGAGCTTTAATTGGCAAGGGACAAGTTATGATGGATAATGAGTTTTTTGTTCAAGGTTGAGGGACCTCTTAATAAATAAAAGAAACCTTTTTGTTTTAAAAAAGCAATTCACGTTCTCTTCCCTGCATTTATCCTCCAACAAAAGACAAAAGTCTTTGTCTTCTCCAAAGAGAATTCACCCCCCTTTTTTTTGTCTTCAAAGTGTTCTCTTCCCACAAATCCACAGAACAAAAAAAACCTTTTGGTTCTTCTTCTTCTTCCTCCGATGAACAAGAGACTGGGTTCAATCGGAACCCTAGGCAGCGGCGGCTTGTCGACGGTGAAGAGAGGCAGCGGCGGCGGTTAGAATCGGCAGCGGCGGCGGCGGTTTGTCGAGGAAGGTCAGTAACTTCCTCCGCCCTTTCTGTTCATGTGTCGATCGAGAGCCAACGGCTCTGATACCAGTTGTTAGGATCGGATCACACACACGAACACGAGTCAACACACACTCAGCTCACAATCAAGAACACAAAGGTTTATAGTGGTTCGGTCCGGCTCTGACCTACGTCCACTCTCGGTAACTAGGAGGTTTATTCTTAAGCTTGGTACAAGTTTACAGATACAAAACAATCTCTTATATAGAGATTAAGATGGTAATTTGTCAAACTAGAAAAGAATCGACAGAAGAAAAAATGGTGCAGCCACTTCTTTTGACAGCCGTAACAATGGCTGCTGCCTACATCTTTTGCAACTAGTTTTGACAAACCATAAGTATGGCTTCACACTCAATAGGATGGTCTGTCACAAATAATCACAAAGGTATACTATGTTCCAGACCTCACTTCAAGTCTGATAAGTCTTGGACAGTTACAAGAAAGAGATGTCACAGTGTTGATAAAACGAGGAGAATGCAAGTTGTATCACTCACAAAGAGGGTTGATAATCACCTCCAAGATGACCAAGAACAGAATGTTCTTGGTTAGAGCTACTCTAAAGTCTGAAGAGAAATGTTTGAAAGCTGAAAAGGAGATCCCAGAACAATTATGGCACAAGCGACTGGGTCATGTGAACAACAAAAGCCTGAGAACAATGCAGTTCAATCGAATGGTAAAAGGTTTACGATATGAAGCTGAGTCAAGTAAAGCATGTGAAGTGTGCAACCTAGGAAAGCAAACAAGGGAGAACATACCAAAGAAGAGCCTGTGGAGAGCATCTAAGAGGCTAGAACTACTCCACACTGATCTGTGTGGACCCATCAATCCAACATCCCCTAGTGGGAAGAAGTATGTTATGGTCATTGTTGATGATTTTTCTCGAAAGGGTTGGGTTTATTTTCTTGAAAAGAAAAGTGAGAGTTTGGATTATTTTAAAAAGTTCAAGATCATGGTTAAAAATGAAATTGAAGAAAAAATAAAGTGTCTTAGAAGTGATCGTGGAGGAGAGTTTACTTCAAAAGCTTTTAATGAATTTTGTGAGAACAATGGAATCAAAAGACAACTTACCACTGCATATACTCCACATCAGAATGGAGTGGCAGAACGTCGAAATAGAACATTGATGGATATGGTAAGATGTTTGTTGATTGAGAAGAACATGCCAAATTATTTTTGGTCTGAAGCAGCAAATTGGGGATGTCATGTGTTGAACAGATGTGCCACAATATCTGTTGTAAACATGGTTCCAGAAGAGAGGTGGTCCGGAAAGAAACCAGAAGTTGACTACTTTCGAATATTTTGGTGCATTGGGTATGTATTGACTCCTTCCCAACTAAGAACTAAGTTAGACAACAAAAGCATTAAGTGTGTCTTCTTAGGTATTAGTGGGGAATCAAAAGCTTACAGAATGTACGACCCCATCCAAAAGAAAGTTATAATTAGCAAAGATGTTGCCTTTATTGAAAGTGAGGGATGGGAATGGGGTAGAGAAGTGACAGGTCAAGGAAGATTGACTTTCCCTGATGGAGACATAATAAATGGAGAGAGAAGACATGGGAATGATCAAGGTGATGGGACTGGACCTACTTTAGAACCTAACACTCCACCTAATGAAAGCAACAACACACAAAATACTGTTGGTGAAACTAGTGCCTCGGCCTCCCAAAACAACTTGCAACAAGTAGTTAACCAACCCTCCGGTCAAGAAGCCATAACACCCCAAGGAAAAAGAGGAGAATCCTCTCGAAGAAGAGTCAGAACACCTGGTTGGATGTCTGATTATGTGAGCGGGGAAGGAATGTCAGAAGATGAAGCTTACTATGCCATGTTCAGTACAACTGATGATCCAGAAAGTTTTGAAGATGCTGTGAAAGAAACGAAGTGGGTTAAAGCGATGGAAAGTGAGATGAACTCTATTTTGAAGAATGGGACGTGGGAGCTTGTTGATCTTCCTGAAGGAGCTAAGCCAATTGGTGTTAAATGGCTATACAAGACTAAGTTGAACGAAAAAGGCAAAGTGGATAAGTATAAAGCCAGATTGGTAGTAAAGGGGTACTCTCAAAGAAGGGGAATTGACTATGATGAGATTTATGCACCAGTTGCACGATGGGATACAGTTCAAAGTATCATAGCTATTGCAGCTCATCGTGAATGGACCATCTATCAGTTAGATATCAAGTGTGCGTTTCTGAATGGGGAACTAAAAGAGACTGTATTCATAAATCAACCTCAAGGTTTTATTAAAAGGGGTGAAGAACATAAGGTATGTAAACTGAGAAGGGCATTGTATGGATTGAAACAAGCCCCCCGGGCTTGG
>CM060416.1:161371516-161376516 GCA_030545235.1 Helianthus tuberosus
AAACCCTAAACCCTAAACCCTAAACCCTAAACCCTAAACCCTAAACCCTAAACCCTAAACCCTAAACCCTAAACCCTAAACCCTAAACCCTAAACCCTAAACCCTAAACCCTAAACCCTAAACCCTAAACCCTAAACCCTAAACCCTAAACCCTAAACCCTAAACCCTAAACCCTAAACCCTAAACCCTAAACCCTAAACCCTAAACCCTAAACCCTAAACCCTAAACCCTAAACCCTAAACCCTAAACCCTAAACCCTAAACCCTAAACCCTAAACCCTAAACCCTAAACCCTAAACCCTAAACCCTAAACCCTAAACCCTAAACCCTAAACCCTAAACCCTAAACCCTAAACCCTAAACCCTAAACCCTAAACCCTAAACCCTAAACCCTAAACCCTAAACCCTAAACCCTAAACCCTAAACCCTAAACCCTAAACCCTAAACCCTAAACCCTAAACCCTAAACCCTAAACCCTAAACCCTAAACCCTAAACCCTAAACCCTAAACCCTAAACCCTAAACCCTAAACCCTAAACCCTAAACCCTAAACCCTAAACCCTAAACCCTAAACCCTAAACCCTAAACCCTAAACCCTAAACCCTAAACCCTAAACCCTAAACCCTAAACCCTAAACCCTAAACCCTAAACCCTAAACCCTAAACCCTAAACCCTAAACCCTAAACCCTAAACCCTAAACCCTAAACCCTAAACCCTAAACCCTAAACCCTAAACCCTAAACCCTAAACCCTAAACCCTAAACCCTAAACCCTAAACCCTAAACCCTAAACCCTAAACCCTAAACCCTAAACCCTAAACCCTAAACCCTAAACCCTAAACCCTAAACCCTAAACCCTAAACCCTAAACCCTAAACCCTAAACCCTAAACCCTAAACCCTAAACCCTAAACCCTAAACCCTAAACCCTAAACCCTAAACCCTAAACCCTAAACCCTAAACCCTAAACCCTAAACCCTAAACCCTAAACCCTAAACCCTAAACCCTAAACCCTAAACCCTAAACCCTAAACCCTAAACCCTAAACCCTAAACCCTAAACCCTAAACCCTAAACCCTAAACCCTAAACCCTAAACCCTAAACCCTAAACCCTAAACCCTAAACCCTAAACCCTAAACCCTAAACCCTAAACCCTAAACCCTAAACCCTAAACCCTAAACCCTAAACCCTAAACCCTAAACCCTAAACCCTAAACCCTAAACCCTAAACCCTAAACCCTAAACCCTAAACCCTAAACCCTAAACCCTAAACCCTAAACCCTAAACCCTAAACCCTAAACCCTAAACCCTAAACCCTAAACCCTAAACCCTAAACCCTAAACCCTAAACCCTAAACCCTAAACCCTAAACCCTAAACCCTAAACCCTAAACCCTAAACCCTAAACCCTAAACCCTAAACCCTAAACCCTAAACCCTAAACCCTAAACCCTAAACCCTAAACCCTAAACCCTAAACCCTAAACCCTAAACCCTAAACCCTAAACCCTAAACCCTAAACCCTAAACCCTAAACCCTAAACCCTAAACCCTAAACCCTAAACCCTAAACCCTAAACCCTAAACCCTAAACCCTAAACCCTAAACCCTAAACCCTAAACCCTAAACCCTAAACCCTAAACCCTAAACCCTAAACCCTAAACCCTAAACCCTAAACCCTAAACCCTAAACCCTAAACCCTAAACCCTAAACCCTAAACCCTAAACCCTAAACCCTAAACCCTAAACCCTAAACCCTAAACCCTAAACCCTAAACCCTAAACCCTAAACCCTAAACCCTAAACCCTAAACCCTAAACCCTAAACCCTAAACCCTAAACCCTAAACCCTAAACCCTAAACCCTAAACCCTAAACCCTAAACCCTAAACCCTAAACCCTAAACCCTAAACCCTAAACCCTAAACCCTAAACCCTAAACCCTAAACCCTAAACCCTAAACCCTAAACCCTAAACCCTAAACCCTAAACCCTAAACCCTAAACCCTAAACCCTAAACCCTAAACCCTAAACCCTAAACCCTAAACCCTAAACCCTAAACCCTAAACCCTAAACCCTAAACCCTAAACCCTAAACCCTAAACCCTAAACCCTAAACCCTAAACCCTAAACCCTAAACCCTAAACCCTAAACCCTAAACCCTAAACCCTAAACCCTAAACCCTAAACCCTAAACCCTAAACCCTAAACCCTAAACCCTAAACCCTAAACCCTAAACCCTAAACCCTAAACCCTAAACCCTAAACCCTAAACCCTAAACCCTAAACCCTAAACCCTAAACCCTAAACCCTAAACCCTAAACCCTAAACCCTAAACCCTAAACCCTAAACCCTAAACCCTAAACCCTAAACCCTAAACCCTAAACCCTAAACCCTAAACCCTAAACCCTAAACCCTAAACCCTAAACCCTAAACCCTAAACCCTAAACCCTAAACCCTAAACCCTAAACCCTAAACCCTAAACCCTAAACCCTAAACCCTAAACCCTAAACCCTAAACCCTAAACCCTAAACCCTAAACCCTAAACCCTAAACCCTAAACCCTAAACCCTAAACCCTAAACCCTAAACCCTAAACCCTAAACCCTAAACCCTAAACCCTAAACCCTAAACCCTAAACCCTAAACCCTAAACCCTAAACCCTAAACCCTAAACCCTAAACCCTAAACCCTAAACCCTAAACCCTAAACCCTAAACCCTAAACCCTAAACCCTAAACCCTAAACCCTAAACCCTAAACCCTAAACCCTAAACCCTAAACCCTAAACCCTAAACCCTAAACCCTAAACCCTAAACCCTAAACCCTAAACCCTAAACCCTAAACCCTAAACCCTAAACCCTAAACCCTAAACCCTAAACCCTAAACCCTAAACCCTAAACCCTAAACCCTAAACCCTAAACCCTAAACCCTAAACCCTAAACCCTAAACCCTAAACCCTAAACCCTAAACCCTAAACCCTAAACCCTAAACCCTAAACCCTAAACCCTAAACCCTAAACCCTAAACCCTAAACCCTAAACCCTAAACCCTAAACCCTAAACCCTAAACCCTAAACCCTAAACCCTAAACCCTAAACCCTAAACCCTAAACCCTAAACCCTAAACCCTAAACCCTAAACCCTAAACCCTAAACCCTAAACCCTAAACCCTAAACCCTAAACCCTAAACCCTAAACCCTAAACCCTAAACCCTAAACCCTAAACCCTAAACCCTAAACCCTAAACCCTAAACCCTAAACCCTAAACCCTAAACCCTAAACCCTAAACCCTAAACCCTAAACCCTAAACCCTAAACCCTAAACCCTAAACCCTAAACCCTAAACCCTAAACCCTAAACCCTAAACCCTAAACCCTAAACCCTAAACCCTAAACCCTAAACCCTAAACCCTAAACCCTAAACCCTAAACCCTAAACCCTAAACCCTAAACCCTAAACCCTAAACCCTAAACCCTAAACCCTAAACCCTAAACCCTAAACCCTAAACCCTAAACCCTAAACCCTAAACCCTAAACCCTAAACCCTAAACCCTAAACCCTAAACCCTAAACCCTAAACCCTAAACCCTAAACCCTAAACCCTAAACCCTAAACCCTAAACCCTAAACCCTAAACCCTAAACCCTAAACCCTAAACCCTAAACCCTAAACCCTAAACCCTAAACCCTAAACCCTAAACCCTAAACCCTAAACCCTAAACCCTAAACCCTAAACCCTAAACCCTAAACCCTAAACCCTAAACCCTAAACCCTAAACCCTAAACCCTAAACCCTAAACCCTAAACCCTAAACCCTAAACCCTAAACCCTAAACCCTAAACCCTAAACCCTAAACCCTAAACCCTAAACCCTAAACCCTAAACCCTAAACCCTAAACCCTAAACCCTAAACCCTAAACCCTAAACCCTAAACCCTAAACCCTAAACCCTAAACCCTAAACCCTAAACCCTAAACCCTAAACCCTAAACCCTAAACCCTAAACCCTAAACCCTAAACCCTAAACCCTAAACCCTAAACCCTAAACCCTAAACCCTAAACCCTAAACCCTAAACCCTAAACCCTAAACCCTAAACCCTAAACCCTAAACCCTAAACCCTAAACCCTAAACCCTAAACCCTAAACCCTAAACCCTAAACCCTAAACCCTAAACCCTAAACCCTAAACCCTAAACCCTAAACCCTAAACCCTAAACCCTAAACCCTAAACCCTAAACCCTAAACCCTAAACCCTAAACCCTAAACCCTAAACCCTAAACCCTAAACCCTAAACCCTAAACCCTAAACCCTAAACCCTAAACCCTAAACCCTAAACCCTAAACCCTAAACCCTAAACCCTAAACCCTAAACCCTAAACCCTAAACCCTAAACCCTAAACCCTAAACCCTAAACCCTAAACCCTAAACCCTAAACCCTAAACCCTAAACCCTAAACCCTAAACCCTAAACCCTAAACCCTAAACCCTAAACCCTAAACCCTAAACCCTAAACCCTAAACCCTAAACCCTAAACCCTAAACCCTAAACCCTAAACCCTAAACCCTAAACCCTAAACCCTAAACCCTAAACCCTAAACCCTAAACCCTAAACCCTAAACCCTAAACCCTAAACCCTAAACCCTAAACCCTAAACCCTAAACCCTAAACCCTAAACCCTAAACCCTAAACCCTAAACCCTAAACCCTAAACCCTAAACCCTAAACCCTAAACCCTAAACCCTAAACCCTAAACCCTAAACCCTAAACCCTAAACCCTAAACCCTAAACCCTAAACCCTAAACCCTAAACCCTAAACCCTAAACCCTAAACCCTAAACCCTAAACCCTAAACCCTAAACCCTAAACCCTAAACCCTAAACCCTAAACCCTAAACCCTAAACCCTAAACCCTAAACCCTAAACCCTAAACCCTAAACCCTAAACCCTAAACCCTAAACCCTAAACCCTAAACCCTAAACCCTAAACCCTAAACCCTAAACCCTAAACCCTAAACCCTAAACCCTAAACCCTAAACCCTAAACCCTAA
>CM060416.1:161384016-161389016 GCA_030545235.1 Helianthus tuberosus
TAACCCCTAACCCCTAAACCCTAAACCCCTAAACCCTAACCCCCTAAACCCTAACCCCCTAAACCCTACACCCTAAACCCTAAACCCTAAACCCTAAACCCTAAACCCTAAACCCTAACCCCTAACCCCTAACCCCTACCCCCTACCCCCTACCCCTACCCCCTACCCCCTACCCCCTACCCCCTACCCCTAACCCTAACCCCTAACCCCTAAACACCCTAAACCCTAAAAACCCTTAAAAACCCTAAACCCCCTAAACCCTAAACCCTAAACCCTAAACCCTAAACCCTAAACCCTAAACCCTAAACCCCCTAAACCCCCTAAACCCCCTAAACCCCCTAAACCCCCTAAAAACCCTAAAAACCCTAAACCCTAAACCCTAAACCCTAAACCCTAAACCCTAAACCCTAAACCCTAAACCCTAAACCCTAAACCCTAAACCCTAAACCCTAAACCCTAAACCCTAAACCCTAAAAACCCTAAACCCTAAACCCTAAACCCTAAACCCTAAACCCTAAACCCTAAAAACCCTAAAAACCCTAAAAACCCTAAACCCTAAACCCTAAACCCTAAACCCTAAAAACCCTAAAAACCCTAAAAACCCTAAAAACCCTAAAAACCCTAAACCCTAAACCCTAAACCCTAAACCCTAAACCCTAAACCCTAAACCCTAAACCCTAAACCCTAAACCCTAAACCCTAAACCCTAAACCCTAACCCCTAACCCCTAACCCCTAAACCCTAAACCCTAAACCCTAACCCCTAACCCCTAACCCCTAACCCCTAACCCCTAACCCTAAAACCCTAACCCCTAACCCCTAACCCCTAACCCCTAACCCCTAACCCCTAAACCCTAAACCCTAAACCCTAAAAACCCTAAAAACCCTAAAAACCCTAAACCCTAAAAACCCTAAAAACCCTAAAAACCCTAAACCCTAAACCCTAAACCCTAAACCCCCTAAACCCTAAACCAAAACCCCAAAAACCCCAAAAACCCTAAAAACCCTAAACCCTAAACCCTAAACCCTAAACCCTAGACCCTAGACCCTAGACCCTAGACCCTAGACCCTAGACCCTAGACCCTAGACCCTAGACCCTAGATCCTAGACCCTAGACCCTAGACCCTAGACCCTAACCCCTAACCCCTAACCCCTAACCCCTAAACCCTAACCCCTAAACCCTAACCCCTAACCCCTAACCCCTAACCCCTAACCCCTAACCCCTAACCCCTAACCCCTAACCCCTAACCCCTAACCCCTAACCCCTAACCCCCTAACCCCTAACCCCCTAACCCTAAAAACCCTAAAAACCCTAAAAACCCTAAACCCTAAAAACCCTAAAAACCCTAAAAACCCTAAAAACCCTAAACCCTAAACCCTAAACCCTAAACCCCCTAAACCCTAAACCAAACCCCAAAAACCCCAAAAACCCCAAAACCCTAAAAACCCTAAACCTAAAAACCCTAAAAACCCTAAACCCTAAAAACCCAAAACCCCAACCCCCTAAAACCCCAAAACCCAACCCCCTAAACCCTAACCCCCCTAAACCCAAACCCCCTAACCCCCCTAAACCCCCCCCCAAAACCCCAAAAACCCAAAAACCCTAAACCCTAAAACCCTAAACCCTAAAAACCCTAAAACCCTAAACCACTAAACCCTAAACCATAAACCCTAAACCCCAAACTAAACCCTAAAAACCCTAAAAACCCTAAAACCTAAACCCAAACCCTAAACCCTAAACCCTAAACCCTAAACCCTAAACCCTAAACCCTAAACCCTAAACCCTAAACCCTAAACCCCCTAAACCCCCTAAACCCCCTAACAACCCTAAACACCCTAAAAACCCTAAAAACCCTAAACCAAAACCCTAAAAACCCTAAACCCTAAACCCTAAACCCTAAACCCTAAACACCCTAAACCCTAAAAACCCTAAAAACCCTAAACCCCCTAAACCCTAAACCCTAAACCCACCCTAAACCCTAAACCCTAAACCCTAAACCCTAAACCCATAAACCCTAACACCATAAACCCTAAACCCCCAACCCCCCTAAACCCCATAAACCCTAAAAACCCTAAACCCTAAAAACCCTAAAAACCCTAAAAACCCTAAAAACCCTAAAAACCCTAAACCCTAAAAACCCTAAACCCTAAACCATAACCTAAACCCTAAACACCCTAAACCCTAAACACCCTAAACCCTAAACCCTAACCCCTAAAACCCCCCTAAACCCCTAAACCCTAAACCCTAAACCCTAAACCCTAAAAACCCAAACCTAAACCCCAAACCCCAAACCCCCAAACCCCCAAACCCCCAAACCCCCACACCCCCAAACCCCAAACCCCCAAACACCCCCAAACCCCAAAAACCCCAAAAACCCCAAAAACCTTAAACCCCTAAACACCCTAAAAACCCTAAAAACCCTAACCCTAAAAACCCTAAACACCCTAAACAACCCTAAAAACCCCTAAAAACCCTAACAAACCCTAAACCCTAAACTCTAAACCCTAAACACCCTAAACCCTAAACCCCCCTAAAAACCCTAAAAACCCTAAAACCCTAACAACCCTAAACCCTAAAACCCTAACCCCTAAACCCTAAACCCTAAACCCCTAAACCCTAACCCTAACCCCTAACCCCCCTAACCCCTAAACCCCTAACCCCTAACCCCTAACCCCTAAACCCTAAACCCCTAAACCCTAACCCCCTAAACCCTAACCCCCTAAACCCTACACCCTAAACCCTAAACCCTAAACCCTAAACCCTAAACCCTAACCCCTAACCCCTAACCCCTACCCCCCTACCCCCTACCCCTACCCCCTACCCCCCTACCCCCTACCCCCTACCCCCTACCCCTAACCCTAACCCCCTAACCCCTAACCCCAAACCCTAACCCCTAACCCCTAACCCCTAAACCCTAAACCCTAAACCCTAAACCCTAAACCCTAACCCCTAACCCCTAAACCCTAACCCCTAACCCCTAAACCCTAACCCCTAACCCCTAACCCCTAACCCCTAAACGCTAAACCCTAAACCCTAAACCCTAAAAACCCCTAAAAACCCCTAAAACCCCTAAAACCCCTAAAACCCCTAACCCCTAAACCCCTAACCCCTAACCCCTAACCCCTAAACCCTAAACCCTAAACCCTAAAAACCCCTAAAAACCCTAAAAAACCCTAAACCTTAAACCCTAAAAACCAAAAACCCTAAAAACCCTAAACCCTAAACCCTAAAAACCCTAAACCCTAAACCCTAAACCCTAACCCCTAAACCCTAAACCCTAACCCCTAACCCCTAAACCCTAAACCCTAAACCCTAAACCCCTAAACCCCTAAACCCCTAAACCCTAACCCCTAACCCCTAAACCCCTAAACCCCTAAACCCTAAACCCTAAACCCTAAACACTAAACCCTAAACCCTAAACCCTAAACCCTAAACCCTAAAAACCCTAAAAACCCTAAAAACCCTAAACCCTAAAAACCCTAAAAACCCTAAACCCTAAACCCTAAAAACCCTAAAACCCCTAAAACCCCTAAACCCCTAAACCCCTAAAACCCTAAACCCTAACCCCTAACCCCTAACCCCTAACCCCTAACCCCTAACCCCTAAACCCTAAACCCTAAACCCTAAACTGTCACACCCCAATTTTCCACGTGTCACCGGTGGACCCGGTGGGGGAGTATCGTGACGTAGTTGGTAACACCATGGTCAAACAACACAATATAATAATGCACAGCGGAAGCAAAAGATAAATATATTACATTCCGAATATAAGTAATGTCAAAGTATTACAACGGAAGGTAAAGGATCCACAGGCGGATCAAATAAAAGATACTAAAACTGTTCAACAGACTTTAGGCATCTAGAACTTGCAAGATTCCCTAATGACACCCTGAGCTCCCAGCCAATTATGCGTAGTACCTGTCACTTAACCTTTTGGAAAATACGTCAGTTTACACTGGTAAATACAATTAACTGACTCATTTTGGAAAAAGAGTTTGAAAAGTGATTCGAGTGCAAACGGCACAAAATATCTTGACACATTGATTAAAATGCACAGAGGCAAAATTAATCTTTTATACTTGGGACAATTTTATTAATAAAAATCTTGTATCCGATTTACATGGTTGTCCAACATTTAGGGCCGGTGATTATACAATACAAGCCGGACAAGATTAATCGACACACCACAAATATAATCTCACAAGAAGTTACCCTTACGAGTGAGTATACGTTATACATATGCAACAGGAGGTGTTATGTCTACACCTTGTGCTTACGTCGTGGCCATTCACTTTTTAAAATGAGCCAAGGATATCCAGGACACGGTCATTAACCCCCAATGTTATTTGTTATCAATCAATACAGATTAAAACGGGATTATGCAATTTAATCATCTCCGATTAAAAGGTTTTCTACACCCGACCAAGCGGTATTTTTATAATACCGTATCCCAAGCCCGTATAAGGGAAAATAAGTTAAAAGTATTTACCTGAGCTAGCAATGCAATTTACACTCAGCCGTATATCTTAATCAGCAACAAGCACAAGTACTTCTACTGGGGCTCTTAATCTGGAACGAAGGTTTTATTAACCTATTAAATTCCTAACGGGTCTTATTTAAGTCGTAACTTAGACCGGTTAGTTTTAAGGGAAGGTTTACGGTTCAAAACGCATGATTAAGCGAAGACCGGAATAGGATGTTATTTAGACCCGACAAGTCTGGAGACTTGTATAATATGGGTAAACTAAACACATTCTGGATTTTGAGATAAAACCGATAAGGTTTGACCCGTTTCGGCTAATTTATGTAAACTTGTTACATAAACCGAACCGACGCGTAATAAGCATAACGGGTATCCGTAAGAGCCATATACAGGTTTCCTAAGTTAATATGCTTCAAATATGTTGTGACATCAGTAGGATGTCTTTCATTATGCCCCGAACTAATTTAAACACAAACTATGCCCCGTAGGGGTAGTTTGGTCATTTTAAAGGTTGTAAA